>JANAVB010020400.1:30526253-30978332 GCA_029216955.1 Iris pallida
TTCACATGTTCACTTGGTGATCTCAATGATCCTAAGCCCATCAGTTTTCATTGCACATCATTGCAACATTTCTCATATCATTCCTTTCTAAGAGGAAAAATAACATTTCATTCATATCGATAGGACCTGCATCATTTCATTCATATCATAGGACAGTATTCTTTCTTTCATTGCTTATAAGGAAGCAAGCAACAGCAACAGTTATGCCAGAATGTACATGATTGAGGTGTTTCTTTCAATTCTTTGTGTTAATAGTATAGCCAGTTCATTACTCATGTATCATTCTCATAGCATCTCATTACTCAAGTATTCATTGCTAAGCAGTATTAACCGTAGGGACGTTATCAATTCATTTCAAGCATCAAGTCGCAATAGCAGTTCGAGGTGTGATTCATTCAGCAGTTCAACAATTCTTAACATAAGCATCTCTATTATTCGGCAACCAAAACAAGGAACATTTAGGGACAATTCATAGTATCACATTATTCCATTTATTAAGCATGCAGGAATAAGGAGGAAGGAGGACAGTTTCACTTGCCTGCACAAAAGGGTCTTCCTGCTCCAATTCCGCTAAGCGTAGCTCCACCAGCGAGCCACGTTCTAATACCCATTCCGTCTAGCAAGCTAAGAGAGACTACATCAGTCTCAATTCTCCTGATTCCCAACATAAGTCACGGTCCAACATTCTGATAGCATCCAACAAGCCAACCCAAATGCCTCGTGCGGAGCGGAGCATTACATAATATACCACTCAGAAAAAGTTTCGTCCTCGAAACTTAAGGAAACAACTCTTTCTACTAGATTCTCTTAGTCACAATGAGTTACTCATTCAGCTTCAATTCAATATTCATTTTAGCCCACTCGGTCATTTTCAAAATAGCTATCCAATTGTATCATTTTAACCCATCAACAATTCAATCCATCTTTCTCTTTTCCAATACTTGCAACTTTTCATTGATTCACCAACATTTTTCTTACATTCTATCTTGGTCGCAACACATCACTTCGTTTGGATCCATACACGTATTTCAGGCGTCCCCAAAATATATGCATTTCAGCCAAAGTCCGTACTAGTGCGATAAATTCTTCCCATAATATCATCTCAGTCGCAACCAATCACTTCGGCTGGATCCATACACATATTTTAGGCGTCCCCAAAACATATGTACTTCAGCCAACTTCTATGTTAGTGCGATTCGATCAGCCACGATATAACTCTCTTTTCTAAATCCAACTTAGCATCCTTTTAATTGACTTATTGCTTTATTCGCTTTGCCACAATCACTATCTTCCAGGCTACAATACTTAATATCCGGGACAACTCTCCATCCAATCATACTATTTTTAACATTCGGTCAAGGGTCTAACTTAGAGCCAATCATGTCAAGAGTTCACAACATGTAATCATATTCCTTCCCAAATCCAATAATATTTTTTTTTCACCGAGGCATTTCATCTTTTCTAAAAGATCCAATCCGACGTCACCCACTATCGATTACCCGAGTCAGGGTATAATTCTATGCAACAGTCAAGGTTAACTTAGCTACCCGACTATAGGTACACTCAAGTCTTACCTTACGATTGCAATTCCCACTTATGGCCGACATATAATCTTCAAGGGTCAAACATCTCTTAAGGCATAAGTTGAAGCATACATAGCCATTTCCTTTATTCCCACATTCCAAACAGCATTCACAATATAGCATACTATGGCATCGAGTTATTGTTGGGTTATTTGTGTCCAAACCAACAACAATCATTCATTTAGGGGCATCACAATGTATATAGACTTATTGTATGGAACATCCAGTGAGCAACCGAGAGGATCAACGAACTTTCAAGCACAGATAACATAAGGATGATTATCGAACAACAATAGCATAATCGCGGAAGCAATCTTTGATTTAATCGCGGAAGCAACGTTGAGTGATCGCGAAAGCAATCTTTGATTTAATCGCGGAAGCAACATTAGTTAATCATCGATGCAACTTTGATTTGAAATCAAAGAAAGAGGAGACCAAGGACGTAAAGCCGTGCTCTGATACCAATTTATCACGCCCCGATTCGTAGAGTCATTTATTGACATATTTTATCTCTTGGAATCGATCGTCCTCGCTTGGGCGTGATGCCGTACAAGTCTGGCATTGCACTTGTACAAGGCAAAGATGGTACATAGGTGATAATTCTTCAAATAGGAACACATTGCAGCGGCAGAAGTAGACAAATTGAAGTTAGTGAGGACAATCTTTCACATTGAATAGAAGTACATCACTTCTTTATGGCAGCGGAGATAAAAGGATAACTTGAAGTCACACAGAGATATATAGAACTTTATTCTCTTTATTGATAATTGAAGAAGAGTACAAGACTTGTATTGAAGTACAATGCTTACAACAAATTCCACTTTACATTGGAAGCCAACTGAATAATGCTACAAAGCTTACATTTGATACTTGGATGCATTGGATTACAACTCAATATACCGACTTGGCTTACAATCTCACTGGTACAACTGATTACAATGTTCCATACATTATGCCCTTTATAAACAGAAGACATCATCTTGTACAAGGAGAGCTTCTGTATGTCCAACAAATCTTCGATGCCGCGGGACCAATCAAGCCAATCTTCGTGTGTAGAATATCCCAAGCACGAGCACCTGCCCACAAAACGTGGGTCAGCACATCATCTATGTACTGACGAGCAGAATCCAACCCACTCGCATAAACCAACATTAAAGTGATCATTTAAGCAAACATTTATTAGTATGATCTTTCTACTTGGGGCCTAGCATCAGTTTACGGTTCATGGGTAAAAATCAGGGTGAAGCATGTAAACATATTCTTAATAGCATTCATGTGGACATATCATTTTAGCATTCTTGGTGTTATCATGCAAAGGCATCATTGAGGCTTACTAAGTATTATCATGAAAAGGCATCATTGAGACATCGTTAACATTAACATCTTAAACATGTTATAACAGTTCTCACTTCAAGCATCACTTAGCATGTATGTTGTGTTTGAGCAATGATTATAGCATGGCATCTTTCTAGCATACTTAATTTAACATGTTAAGCAGGATCTCATACTGAAAGGCTACATACAGCATCATTTACTTATTTGGAACGTAAGCACGCAAGTTAAACCAACACATATATTGAATTATCACATTTAAGTGATTTCTTACCGATAGCCGACTCCCTCGTACCTGCATAAAATACAGGATAATATGATATTCTTACTCTGTCTGCACAAAACATTCATTAGCATGCATCCTGACTACATGACCACTGGTGGTTGTGCACCATGTCGACGTGCCATATAGGACTTCATAGGGTATGGGATGTGCCCTTCACCAGGTTGCGAGCCCGAATGAGGATTCCAATACCGTGCTACCAAGCACCAATTCCTCCTAGGCCGACTCGATCCCACCGCCGCGGGTACCGTTCGAGGAAATCCTTGTATACAAGTACGTCTATGGTCATGCGAATGCGTGTCCGACCCGATCGTGTTCGAAGTCGCATGATACAATAATAAGATAAGAAAAGCCAACAGTTCATCATCTCATCTTTCCAATATTTCCACCTGTTCACTTGGTGATCTCAATGATCCTAAGCCTCATCATTTCTCATTGCATCCATCATTGCAACATTTCTCATATCATTCCTTTCTAAGAGGAACAAATAACATTTCATTCATATCGATAGGACCTGCATCATTTCATTCATATCATAGGGATAGTATTCTTTCTTTCATTGCTTATAAGGAAGCAAGCAACAGCAACAGTTATGCAGAATGTACATGATTGAGGTGTTTCTTTCAATTCTTTGTGTTAATAGTATAGCCAGTTCATTACTCATGTATCATTCTCATAGCATCTCATTACTCAAGTATTCATTGCTAAGCAGTATTAACCGTAGGGACGTTATCAATTCATTTCAAGCATCAAGTCGCAATAGCAGTTCGAGTGTGATTCATTCAGCAGTTCAACAATTCTTAACATAAGCATCTCTATTATTCGGCAACCAAAACAAGGGACATTTAGGGACAATTCATAGTATCACATTATTCCATTTATTAAGCATGCAGGAATAAGGAGGAAGGAGGACAATTCCACTTGCCTGCACAAAAGGGTCTTCCTGCTCCAATCCCGCTAAGCGTAGCTCCACCAGCGAGCCACGTTCTAATACCCATTCCGTCTAGCCAGCTAAGAGAGACTACATCAGTCTCAATTCTCCTGATTTCCAACATAAGTCACGGTCCAACATTCTGATAGCATCCAACAAGCCAACCCAAATGCCTCGTGCGGAGCGGGGCATTACACTAACCACCCAAAGTTTCTGCTTTGGATAAAATCAGGTGGCACAAAGGTAGGTCTGAGCCCTCTAGTCTACTCTGCGCATCCCTAAATAGAACATTGTATTCTTGGGACTCGATAGTAATTCGTTTCGTCCATCCGAACTTCTCAGTTCCATTGTCTTCAAACGAAACTGAATAGCAAACATTTAATAATCAGGAATGATAACCGCTCCCTGTGCTTTCACACCCTAGCGTTGGTAGGGGCCCAAAGAGTTGCCTTCATTTTTGACCTTCCTTTGTAGACCTCCAGATGAATCACTCCCAAAAACCAAATGTGCCAGATGGAATTTATTCGATTCAGTTTAGCTGTTCAATTTTTACCAACTAATGCACAACCCTAGCCAGAGACTTTTTCTTTGAAACACAAGGGCACGCTCGCAACCCTAGCCAGAGAATCGATTTTGAATTTGAAATACAATAAGTTCTTACTCCCTCCGTTTAGGATAAATCAAAATATAATTTTGATCAACAATGTCACATCTATCAACTAATTTTTTGACATTTGCTACATTGCACAAACACCTATGTGCCATATGGTCATGCCAAGACAGATGCACACTAATTTGGCTTGCTTTTTTTGGGTGTGCATATATTAGTTGAATAAAACATGGATATATGTATTTTGGAGTATTCGAGCTTACCATTAGAAGTAAGATAACCTTATAATCCTTCTACTTAGACAGCACCAAACGAACACTTTTTACGATGGAGCAACCTCATGAATAAAATTTTGGGGTGGTAGTAGCTAGGTTAAGACAAACTTGTTGTTTATGATTCGGACTTTGTGTTGTGGTGTGACCATGTGGGTTCTAATATTTTATTTCTTGATATTATCTTTTGGACTTTGTTCATTGGTGTGATATCTCATGTTGTATCAATGATTTGGTAACACTAATACAACATAGAATGAATTAATGTCGGTGTCGTCAGCATATCTCTTGTCATCAAAATCAGGGAGAAAGTGAGAAGATTCAATTTGAAAAGTAAGAGAGGCAGTCAGAATTAGGGATCTTACATTCTCTATTTCTTTCCTGTGTTATTTCATATGTGATTGCGCTTGTAGGGGTGAGTATTCGGTTTATTCGGTTCCAACCGAACCGAATAACCGAAAACCGAATTGGACCGAAACTGAATAAGCAAAACCGAAACCGAACCAAATTGGTCAATAACCGAACCGAATTAAATCGGTTCGGTTTTCGGTTTATTCGGTTTTTGGATTTTTTTGTTAATTATAGGTATGTATTAATTATAGGTATATACTATATATTAATTATAGGTATGTATTAATTATAGGTATGTATTAATTATTGGTAAATATATATATTTAGTATATACCTATAATTAATACCTATATATATATATATATATATATATATATATATAAACTAAATTTTCTTATTCGGTTTTCGGTTTTGGACCGAAACCTAAACCCAAAACCGAAACCGAATAAGAAAATTTAGTATTTTCAAAACCGAAACCGAACCGATTTTTTTTTAAAAACCGAACCGAATCTCTTATTCGGTTCGGTTCGGTTCGGTTTTCGGTTCAAAACCGAATAATGCTCACCCCTATGCGCTTGGGCCTAAACATATTTTTCCATTAATATGTGGAGGCAGCATAAGACGACTGCTTCTTGCCTACAAGACATTATCAGGAGGCAACTATGAACCTCAGCAACATCTTCTCAAATGATGATCTTTTGTGGTGGCTTCATCATGTATAATTATTATGGTGTCTGATAACTTGATAGCTTCAAGTGTCAATAAGCTTGAAGTGTCAAAGTATCTAGAGAGAATGAAAGCACCTATTTTAAGAGTATCCACACTAGGAGAGGTTTCAAGTACTACATTTTGACGAGTCAAATCTTGTAGCACTTGAAGGCTGCAGTGGACACTTGTCCATACTTGAAAATTGCTAGAAAGCTAACAGACACTCCAGATTTGGAGTGTGCCCTAGCTTCTCGACATTAATTCATGGCCCCACCAAAATTAACCGTTCTTGCCAAACATGAAAAAGAAATAAAGAGGAAAAAGAGGAAGAAAATATCTTACCAAACAGAAGGAAAAAGAGAAAGAAATTTTTTTTTTGTTTTTTTGTTTTTTGTTTTTAACCAAAGCCCGTGGACAACGCCACCCAGCCAGCCTGGGCCCGGAGGCCGTGGACAACGCCACCCAGCCGCCTCCGTGGGAGTGGAGGCTCAAACCCGCGCCCTCACCCCCGAGTGCCAGCGGTCTTACCGGTGCGCCACTGCGCCACTGGCAATATGAAGGAGATACTCCAAAAGTTTGGAGTATCTCCTTCAATAATTTGGAGTATTTGTTTGGAGTGTACCATTGTGTGTCAATATGAAGGTTAATTTGGAGAAGGTTAATTTGGAGTATTTGTTTGGAGTATACCATTGTGTGTCAATATGAAGGAGATACTCCAAAAGTAATAATTTACACAATTTTCAATAATTTAGTTTGAGCATGTGTTTGGAGTGTCTTCCCTGTAGATGCTCTAAATTTTTATCGTCGTTTGCGATAGCTAATAACATTTCTTACTCTGCTGGGTTACATTTTGTTTCTCGAAAGCGAGCATATCAACTTCTTAACCATAAAAAAATCGAAACTAATGGCTACAGAAAAACTGACCAAGAATCCTATGATCATCCTTTGATTCAAGAAAATCAAAGCATCCCAATCCTTATTTATCGGCACGACAAAAGCCGCCCTTTAGAAGTTAACAAGCTAAACATGACATGTGATTCAATGAAAAACTGCCATTTTTTCGGCATCAAGTTGAACTTCCTCAGTTCACGTCTTGATTTAAACAATCGAGATTCGCATCAAAATCAATAAAGAAAATGTAACACGCACAAATAAAAGAGGGGACTGGTGACGAAGTACCTCCTCTGTCCGTCACTCCAAGACGACCTTGGCACCGATCTCCTTCAACTTCGCCGCGATCTTCTCGGCCTCCTCTTTGGGCATCCCCTGCTTGAGCACCACGGGCGCCTTCTCCACCAGCTCCTTGGCCTCCTTGAGCCCGAGGTCAGTGAAGGTCCTCACCTCCTTTATGATCTTGATCTTGGCCGCGGCCTCGAACCCCTCCAGCTTCACGTCGAACGCCGTCTTCTCCTTCTTCTCCTCCTCCGCTGCCGGCTGCTCCGCGGCCTTTCCTCCGGCTCCCGCTGCGCCGGGGAAGCCCATTCCCGGGGACATGACGGCCAGGACGGGCATCTGCTCGACCCCGAGGCGGCGGCGGAGGGCCTCGGTGAGGTCAGCGACCTCGAGGAGGGTGAGGGAGGAGATTTCGTCGACGATGGAGGAGACGCGGTCGGTGGTGGGAGGTGGGAACGGAGCGGAGGAGAAGGATGTTGGGTGGTGGTGGATTGAGGTGCTAGGGTTTCTCAGGGCGAGGAGACGGAGGAAGGAGAATGGAGGTCTCATGGTCATGGTGGATGGATTGGGGAAAATTAGGGTTTTTAGGACATTATTTTGGGAATTCCGAAGGAGAGGAACGGGAAGCCTAAACCCTAATGAAAATGTAACAATTTCATTTCGAACGAGATTTCAGAATCACACACCATGCGATTCTGAAAGGCTTTTTCTATGGGCACCACAAGAATTACTTGGAGCTATCCCAAAAATTTTTGGAAAAATAACAAGTTTGCCATCAAAAATTTTTTACTTGGGGCACCACACCAATCAGTCCTAGGACTGCCAGCAGGTTGGCAGTGCTAACATATGTTAGGACTGCCAGCGGGTTGACAGTCCTAACATATGTTAGGACTGCCAACCCGCTGGCAGTCCTAACATATGTTTGGACTGCCAACTTGTTGGCAGTCCTTGGAGATGCTGCTGCACCATAACCCCCTCGCCGGAGTCGGTGAGGGACTGGGGGAGGAGGCTGGAGGCGGAGTCGGTGAGGGACTGGAGACTGGAGGAGGAGGCTGGAGGAGGAGTCGGTGAGGGACTGGAGGCGGAGTCGGTGAGGGACTCTCCTCCAGTCCCTCACCAGCGAGAGTTAGTGAGTCGGTGAGGGACTGGAGGAGGAGGCGGAGGAGAGGAGGGAGGCGGCGGCTGGAGGCTGGAGGCGGAGGAGAGGAGGGAGGCGGCGGCTGGAGGCGGAGGAGGAGGAGGAAGGAGGCGGCGGCTGGAGGAAGGAGGAGGAAAGAGGAGGAAAAAAATCCTAAGTTTGGGATAGCCCCAAGCAATTTTCGGGACGTCCCCAGTAAAAGTTTCTCAAGCTTGGGCTGTCCCCTAGTAAAATGACGCCCCCAGTAAATCTTGTGGTGCCCATAGAAAAAGCCTTCTGAAAGCAGGTGTTAGTTATTTGGGATTCAAATACGGGACTTTAAATTGGATTATTTAGGCAAATGTTAAAGGCCACCCACTTTTTACTAGGCTATTTATAAGGGTACATCAAAAGTTGATCAGGGCTAGCCATTCTTAACTTTCATTTATTTATAAGTTTGTCATTGAAAAATTTACTCAGGGCTATCCAATTCCTAGGTATAAAAGATAGCCCTTTTAATTCTTTTTTTGCTCTCTCTTCCTTCTTCACAAGAAGAAAGAAGAAGAAAAACAAGAACAAGAAGAACAAGAAAAAGAAAAAGAAAAAGAAAAAGAAAAAGAAAAAACAAGAATAATATCTTTCTCCAAACCCTAGTTTATTTTTTTGCTCTCTTCTAATTTCTCATATATATTTTTCTCTCCAAACCTTAGTTTATGGATGAAATCCTAGTTGTAGAAAAAATTGGGTTATCAAATCTATTAAATCTATTAATCTATTTATCAACTAATCAATTTTTCTTCATTAATAAAAGAAATTATGGATGAAATCCTAATTCTAGAAAAAATCGATTTGTTGAGCAAGTTTATATCAGGACTGCCATAATTTCTGACAGTATTGCTGTACAACAGGACTGCCACAATTTCTGCCAGTCCTAGAAATATTGAGGACTGCCAGGAATTGTGGCAGTCCTGAAAGTGACTTGATGTACAGCAAGTTCCTTTCAAGACTGCCACAATTCCTGGCAGTCTTAAAGTCGAAATTTTCGAATAAAAAAACATATGTTAGAGTTTATTTCAATCTTGATAATATAGTAAAATATACATTTTAGAGTTTATTTCCATGCATTAGGAAAGAAGTATTTAAGGTTTATTTTCATGCATTTTAGGATTTATTTAATTTTTTGGGTGTCATTGAAATTGAGAATGAGAAGAAAATTAGGATTTTGATGGAGATGATGATGATGGAAATGGTAGAGAAGAAGAATAAGATGAGAAGAAAACTAGAGTTTTGATGGAGATGTAAGAATGTAAATGGTGAAGAAGAAGAAGAAAGCTAGGATTTTGGAAGAGAGTGAGTGAAATTTACAAATGAGAGTGAAATTTGGGATTTGGGGGGGTGTGGGGTTGGGACAGCCCCATGGGTAGAAAAATTGGATAGTCCGAGTAATTTTTCCTCAAACATAGGCTAGCCCCAATCCTGGCTAGCCCTGATCAACTTTTGACGTCCCCTTATAAATAGTCTTTTACTAAGGACAACCAACTTAAAACTTTTAAATTTTTTTTTACAAGTTTGCCATTTTGAAAACACTAAGGGCCACCAAGTTAGAATGTAACAAAATTACAAGTTTGTCTTTCTTCTTCCTTTGTCTTCTTCCTCTTTTCTCAATTCCCAAACCACTTTTCTCAATCCCCATCTCCATTGTTGTCCCCACCTCCATTATTGTTATCCCACCTCTATTGGTGTTCTCTATCTTCGGTGATTCTCTCTCTTTTTTTTATTTTGTATTTTTTAATTAGGTTATTTTGTTGACACTCAATCTTTATTGGCTCCCAAGAACCAACGATTACGTGTGAACCATCCTCGGTAAGTACATGAAATGTCAATTTTCGATATTTCGTACGCCTGTACAAAGATAGGACTGCAGGGCTTGCCTGCAGTCCAAAGTGAAGACAGGACTGCAGCACTTGCCTGCAGTCCAAAGTGAAGGCAGGACTGCAGCGCTTGGCTGCAGTCCTCCAATTGCAGTCCTCCATCTTACAATTGTTGATCATTTTATGCATTATCCGTTAGACAGGTGATCTACTTTAGTCCTGCAGCAGACAAAGATAGGACTGGGGGGGAGGGACGAGCGGAGAGAAAGAGGTGAGGGGGGTTTTCAGGACGAACGGGAGGGAAAGGGGAGGGTTTTTGGGTTTTTTGTTTTCTTTTCTTTTTTTTCCTCTTGGTGGCCCTTAGTAAACTTGTTCAATTTAGGTTGCTCTTAGTAAAAATAATAGTAAGTCATGGTTGCCCTTAGTAGAAGGGTTGCCCTTAGTAAAGAGGGGGTGGCCTTTAACATTTGCCATTATTTATGGGTGCTCTTATTAGTACTCCTAAAATGTCATTCAGCACTCCTCTTTAATTTTTTTAACATTCAAATTACAGATCTATCCATGCATTAAATATAGCATTAATTTGTACATGTATAGAGGGAGGAGTGTAAGATGACATTTTAGGAGTGCCAATAATGTTAATGCAAGAGTAAATTTGGAATTTGAATATTAAAAAATTAAAGAGGAGTGTCGAATGACATTTTAGGAGTGCTAATAGCAGCACCTTATTTATAAGGACATATCAAAAGTTGATTAGGGCTAGCCCAAATCTAATTTTGATTTATTTATAAGTTTGTCATTGAAAAACTTACTCAGGGCTAGCCCAAATGTAAGTATATAAGTCAACTTTTTAATTTTTTTTCCCTCTTCTACTTCTTCACAAGAAAAAAAACAACTAAGAATAAGAAGAAATAAGAAAGAAGAACAAGAACAAGAACAAGAAGAAAGAAAAACAAGAATATCTCTTTCTCCAAACCCTAGTTTATTTTTTTTTGTTCTCTTCAAATTTTTCATATTTTTTTCTCCAAACTCTAGTTTATGGATGAAATCTTAGTTGTAGAAGAAATTGGGTTATCAAATCTATCAAATCTATTAAGCTATTAATCAATTTTTCTTCATTAATAGAAGAAATTATGGATGAAACCCTAATTCTAGAAGAAATCGATTTGTTGAGCAAGTCCATATCAGGACTGCCACAATTTCTGGCAGTCCTAAAAGTATTGAGGACTGCCAGGAATTGTGACAGTCCTGGAAGGGACTTGTTGTACAATAGGACTGTCATAATTTCTGGCAGTCCTAAAAGTATTGAGTACTGTCAGGAATTATGACAGTCCTGAAAGGGAGTTGTTATACAGCAGGACTGCCACAATTTGTGGCAGTCCTAAAAGTATTGAGGACTGTCAGAAATTGTGGCAGTCCTGAAATCGAAATGACCGAATGAGAAAAAACATATGTTAGGGTTAATTTCCATCTTGATAATAGAGTGAAATATACATTTCAGGATTTTTTTTTCATGCATTTTTTGTGAGAAAGAATGAAATAAACATGTTAAGATTTATTTTTATGCATTTTTTGTGAAGAATGAAAATGATGAGAATAAAAATTGTGGAGGAAAAAAAAATAGGGTTTTGATGGAAATGATGGAGAAGAAAACTAGGGTTTAGAGTGGGAAAATAATGGAGAAGAAGATGAAGAAAAAGATGTATAGTTTGAGGAGTGGAAAATGGTGGAGAAGAAGAAGAAGAAGAAGAAGAAGAAGAAGAAGGAGGAGGAGGAGGAGGAGGAGGAGGAGGAAGAAGAAAGTTAGGGTTTTGGAAGAGAGAGAGAGTAAAATTTTCAAATGAGAGTGAAATTTGGGGTTGGGGGTGTGGGGTTGGGACAACCCAATGAGTAGAAAAATGTGATAGCCTGAGTAATTTTCCCTCAAATATGGGCTAGCCCCAATTCTGGCTAGCCCTAATCAACTTTTGATGTGCCCTTATAAACAATCTTAAATTGTTACAATGTTACCTACAGAAGACATGTCATGCCACCTAAGAATCACAACATAAAACAAGGCAATAGACTTGGAGATGCTCTTAGAGCATCTTTAATGCAATTGTGAGTTCGAAAAAAAGTTGTTGCCACATAAAAATAATAAGTTTTTATTGATAAAATTATTCTAATAAAAATGTCAAATAAGATGTAAAGTTGACATGACAAAGACACTGTAAAATTGGTTGTGTAGTTCTAGATAATGCACTTGATAATGACTTTACCTCCACATCATCAGTTATGGATAAAAATAAAGAAATTTTGAGTCGCTGTAGCTACCCTTCCCGGAAATTTTTGAAATAATATTTTTATTATTTATTTGATTTAAATGGTGATTTTCAGACTTTATAAATAATTAATTAGTTAATTATTACGGTAGATGATTTTAGTCATGGTTAGGAATTTGAGTACAAGACGACTAGTAATCATGGCACGGATAGTGCAGTGGCGTGCTTTGACTAGTGTTTAGCCATGGTAGGGGAAGGCCAAACCGCGGTTCGCAGCAGCGACAGCACCAGCAAAGTGTTGTCTTCGCGACGAGATTCCCGCTGCCTCGGTCGATCAAATACTGACCCGTCTTCGCAGGTTCACACCCTATATAACCCTCTTCCAATTCTATAAGTTAGTTTACGACGATGCATAATATATCTGTCGAGAAATCGAATCCAAGATCGACGAAAAACTGCCAAAATAGAACGTATATTCAGTCCCAAACCCTTATTTTGGAAGGCTAATTTTTGTCGAATCCTTGATCAATTTCGAAAACCATTTAAATAGAATTGAAGACAATATAAACGAGATGTAAATCCCATTATTAGTTTTATTTATAGCTTTGTATCCAGTAAATAAAATCGATTGGAAATTAAGAAAAAAACCTGTTCAGAAAATCATAAAAACCTTCGATATGACGTGCGTCCCGCCAATTCGGACGACGTGGTCGCGAAACGAAAGCATCAAAAGGTGCGTATCGGCTTTGTGGACGTGTGGGCTTTGACGGAATTCAAATTGGTTGCGTGTGCGCGACGAATTTGATGCGTATCCGTCGAAATTCACCGTATCGACCTCTATGCAAATTTTCTAATTACTTTGTGCACGTTCGTCGGATTGAGACAAAACTTGCGCCAACAAGATCGTATCATTTTTTTGGTCCTATATGCCAAGTTTGGTCCGATTCTGAGACAGTTGATCGGATCGCCGTTTTGCGGGCCCCACGATCCGATTCAACGGACAATTTTGTGTACGGTCCACCGAAATCCAAAATTGGACATATTGTTGGGTTCGTATCATCAAAACGAATCCGTAGACATGTAGTTTGATGACTTTAGAGACCATTGACTCTTGTACGCTCTTCGGTGCAAAGCGGGTCCAACGGTACCGGACGTCGTTTTGACCCAAAATTACCGTTTTGCCCCTGTGTCCAGAATTGGACTTAAGGACATGCTATCTGTAATGACCATGGTTTGTATTACATATTTTGGTATACGTGTACGTATTTTGACTCGTATTGCATGTCTCCTCACATGATTTATTTGGCATTTTATTGCTTGATTCGGTTCGGCTTGTTTGGCTTGATTCGGTTTGTGAACCAAACCCCTACCTACCACCACCATCATCATTTATTAACCCGACACTCTTTCTCTCTCCTCATTCACTCTTCTTCTTCCTCACCATTACTCTCCACCTACCAAGAAGGTTTAGGCAAGTGCATCTTGCTTCATGGAGGAATTTCATTTTTATTGTTCCACTGTCTTCCTCATGTGTTTCTAACCCACTTTAGTACTTAGCATTTTTCATTTCCGTGGTTAATTTCTTGTAAATCTAGCTTTGTGGTATTTTCGATTTTTATGAGTTTTGATCTATCAAACCTACATATTTTTGCTATTTGATGGTTCCATGTTGTAGAGAATTCTATTTTACTCAAATTTGACCTACGGGAGTTTGGATTTGGGTTCCTATTGTTGTTTGGTGGAGCATGGAGGCCATGGTATTTTCCATGGACATGTTCTTTGTGGAAGCCATTAATTGTACTTTTGGCCGCATGCAACATTGAGTTGCTTAACCGTAGTTGCATTTTGCTAGCTGTTGCTTAGCATAATATTTCTGGCCGCATGGCCATTAGCAATTAATTGTTGGCCGCATGGCCAGTAGCTTTGGCCGTATAGCCATTAGCAATTACTTGCTTTGGCCGCATGAACATTTATAGGGTTGGCCGCATATTCCCCCCCTCCACCGTTTAACTGCTTTGGCCGCATGGCCATTAGCTCTAAATTGCATGGCCGCATGGCCATTTAATTAATTGCTTGCATGCATTTGCATGCATTATTTGCTTGGCCGCATGCAAATGCAATTGCATGGCCGCATGGCCATTTAATTAATTGCTTGCATGCATTTGCATGTAATATTTGCTTGGTCGCATGCAAATACAATTGCCTTGGCCGCATGGCCATTTAATTAATTGCTTGCATGCATTTACTTTATTACATGGTTTTAATTTGTGGCCGCATGTACATTTATATGGTTGGCCGCATGGCCCTTGTTTGCTGGTTGCTGCATGGCAATTATTTGTGTAGCCGCATATTGTATATTGACAATATTTATGGACTGGCCGCATGGCAATTTCTGCGGCAAGTTTTTCCTGAGCCGCATGAGTCCTGATTTCTTCTGCCACATGCCCCTGACTCCTGAGCCGCATGATTCCTCCACAGCCCTTGCCCTGCTATATTTAATTACTACATGTATGCTTGTGTCATATTAATTTTAAATATGTTCCCTGACACGATGGTGACCCGTTATGGTACACTTTTGACAAATGACATGACATGATAGTGGCCCGTCGTGGCGCACTCCTGACAGTGAACATGACATGGTATATATCTCGAAGGCTGTTGCGACGGCTAGCATGTCATGACAAGATTGAATGGCCTGGACACCGTGGATGATTGTGTTTGTACAATTGAACTGATAATGTTTGCATCATATCTAGGACAGGGATCCCTGAGTACCACGGTCAGGGGTACCTATTATAAATGGCTAAGGCTAATAACTAGAATAATTCAGTAGTCATGAGAGATTTCCCCAGTTACAGGCGATCCCGTTGTCCCGGCCACCATTGTTGGACTTGCAGCCTGCCGACGAGTAGGGCACAAGTCTAGATTCACTGATATATAGAAAAGAGCGAGGCACTGCTTAATGAATCCAAGTCGCCTGGATAACCTGGATTAGCTGCAGGGCTTGCGGCTGGAGGAATATCTCACTGCATGTTGCTAGTAACTAAGGCTTGTGATAACCCTAGTTAGCTAATGTAGAAAGTCATAGTCACTGATTGGCCGGGAGCGATTGTATGGTGTAGTTTCAGTGCTCGATTATTGCAGGCTTGATCGCATGATTGTCACATTTAACAATAAAGATCAGAGGCTAAGTTCTGCTCAGGTGAAGGGTTACAACCCCGGTCCTTGTTTGGTTTAAGGGTTGTAACCTGGCTCCCGGAGCAGTTCTGAGTCCTCTCTTCGTTTATTGTCTTATTATACCCCACGTCATGCTTGTTATGTTTTACCTTACCAACAAGATTTGGAGACGGAGTTCTATTCAGGTGAAGGGTTACAACCCCAATCCTTGTTTGGTTTAAGGGTTGTGACCTGGCTACTTGAATGGTTCCCTCGTACTCTATTATGACTGTTGTTATTCTTTTATTATCAAGCTCTTTTGTAACTACTTTTAATATTTATTTTTGATATGCTGGTTTTAGTTCTTAAGTGAAGCCTCCTTTGTGGTACTTGCTCTTTCTGGGATCTGACCCAGCTGGTTTTGTATGGCCAGATTTCGGGGCAGCTCCAGAGGATCTACCGACTTTCCAGCCCGATGGTGACCACCAGGCGTAACCAAGGCAACGAGTGGATTTATTTTTCGCTCTCCCACTCTATTGTAAAATTTTCATTTTGAGGCATTTAGCCGACGAGCACCTGTTAGCTCGTATTGCATACCTTATTACTGTCTGCCTACGGGCTGTAACATGATTGACAGATCCTAGGGTTGATCATGTATGACTAAACTCTTGCTACTCCTCACATTTTGTAACGACTAGCTTCATGATCAGCTGAATATGTAATGTTTGGGACGTCTTACTATTGTATATTTGGTGATCTTACATCTTGTAACTTTACTTGCTTGCTTGCTTGAGATTGAGACATTTAGGCTTGTTATTGACCATATGAGACTGATGGATTGTAGTTAAACCCTCATATATCTAGACAGGCGTGACCGTATAGTGAGGTGGATTCTATTTTATTATACGTAGCTGGCTATGTATGCCCCCGCTCTCCAGCATTCTGGTTCTGGGACATTACATGGTTTAAGTGGTGGCCCATGCAGGTCTCGAAAATCAAGATATATGAGGGTTTACCGAATAGATGTCTCAATCAGCACTCGCCCTTGATCTCTGCCCGTATCTTCTAATCCCTGAGATTCTCGACCTGATCACATGCTTGTATCGTTGATCTGTCTTGGTCCTTCCTTATTGTTCCCTATGTCGTCTTCTTCAGCGGCATTATTCCTGGTCCTACCGATCGACAAGGCGAAGCACCTCCCGTGGACCAGCAGCAACCAGAAGATCAGGCCCAGCACTCAGGAGCAGCCTTTCGGGTCATGCCTCCCGGAGATCCAGAACCCCGGGTACAGCCAGCCCAGCCCACAAGGCAGAATGATGGAGCCTTGGTTGGACTTATCAGGGAGTTGCTTGCATCGCAGGATCGTCGAGGAGATGCCTTGCATCAGGCAGTGGCAGATGCTCTGGACAGAAGTGGACATCATGGGAACAGTGCAACGAAAAGTTTTAAGCGCCTGAACCCTCCATTCTTCGATGGCAGCGAAGATGCTATCACTGCTGATGCGTGGCTTCAGGACACAGAGGTGATATTGGAGGCAGCAAAGACCCCAGAAGATGAGAAGGTGGCCGTAGTGCGCCTGCAGTTATTGGATCTAGCCGGCAGCTGGTGGACGGCGCAGGCCGTTGGACTAGTGGTGCCTATTGCCTGGATAGTATTCCGTGAGAGATTTCGGACCAAGTACTTCGATGCTGTAGCTCGGTACGATCTACAGACCAGGTTCACCAATTTAAAGCAGATGGGCAGGACGGTCGATGGGTATGCGGCCGAGTTTTCCAGGCTTAGTCGGTTTGCTCCCACCTTGGTGGCGACCGAGTTCGATAGAGCCCAGCGGTTTCAACAGGGACTCCACCTAGAGATTTTGCTGGCAATGGAGCAGTTTGAGCATCAGACTTTTGATACGGTATTGAGGGCAGCTAGGAGGCATGAGTATACCTCCCAGAGGATTGTGGACAGGACCGGAGGTCGAAAGCGATCTCACGGCCAGATAAATCAGTCGTCAGTCCCAGTCCCGGCAGCTAGGGCTTTGACCATTGGAGCTCCGAGAAGGATAGTTTCAGTTACGTCAGTTCAACATTCAACCCCGACATATACGACGTATCCTCAACAGCAGAAGCAGAAGCAGTCTTCCCCCATGGGCTGCTCTTATTGTGGGAAGCCTGGACATGTTGTTTCAGAATGTCATAAGGCTCGAGGATTATGTTTGCTTTATGGAATGCCGGACCATAAGGTAGGGTCCTGCCCGTTCAGGACTGACTCATCACCAGCCATAACCAGTTCATCAGTTAGGGGACCAGCCCCAGTGCCAGTCCAGTAACAGTTTCCATCCCCGAGGCCGTTGCCGATGCAGACCCAAGCTTTTCAGCAGCAAAGGCCTCAGCAGTATGCCCAGGCGCAAGTTCAGAATAGGCAGAGAGGATTCCAGCAAAGAGGGCCGGCACCCAGAGGACATGGTCAAGTGTTGGCTTTAACCATGGGAGAAGAAAGAGTGGCGCCAGGTGAGGTAGTGGCAGGTACTATTTGTTTGCAAAAATAAAAGTCTTTTATTTTACAAACTTTAAAGAATAGTACAAGAGTACAATGAATTCTGGGAAAGTACAACTGTAGGAATCCGATCTGAAGACGATCGCTTTATCCCTTGGACGATGTGAACGTTGAAGACGATAGCCTCTGAAGAATGCAGCAGCACTTGGACAAGAACTCCTGATCTCTGATGATCTTGAATAATGATCCCCCTTAATGAAGAACTTGAAACTCTATTTATAGAGTTCTAGAAATAACTATTTTATAGTTATTCTGGATTGCGCACAATGAACTACGCTGGAGACAGACTGTGTAATCTGCAAACTGCACTGGCCTTTGGGCAGTTGCTCGATCGTGGGCTAACTGTATTTAGACGCGTGGCATTGTTTGATTGAAATACGCTTGGTCGTGTACAGGCGGTTACCACGTGGCGAGCAATTGATGGCATGTAAGCCACGTAATAAATGTCAGTTATCTTGAACAAGTTTGATGGATCGTGCCACTTGAATAGCGCTAGCTTCAGACTGCGCTCCCTTCTAGTCAATGGATAGCGCTAGGATTCAGACTTGGTCAAATTGCGCTGAGGTTGGACTGGCAGACTGCGCTCATGTTGGACTGTACAGCTGTTCTCTAGCGTCGTGCTGCACAAGAAACGAACAGACTCCTCGCTTTTCGGGCTGTCAGGCTGTCAGAAGATTTGATCTTCCTGTCAGGTAATGATGGCTTTGCCACGTCAGCATAGCGCACTCGAGCGTTATCGCAGTTCAGCCTCCCGCGTCTGATTTGTAGCGCAGTCTGTCTACAGCACAGTTCATTGAATGGTGCGTAATTTAGACTTCTCTGCCTATTTGATGGATGCAACTTGATTTTTAGGACTTACAAGACCCCCTTCAAAGTTTTTGAAATTTGAAAATATTCAAAGTTTCGAAATACTTTGAATTTCGAATTTGAAATCAAGTTGCGCTTTGATTGTGCGTTTGGAGGAATTAGCTCTGTCTTTCACGGCGCAATCAGAGGCGACTGTTACGTTTCTGTGAGAAGACTATAAATAGTTTCATCTTCTATTCTTTTAATCTTTACTTGCTTTCGATTTCTCAAGAGAAAGAAACTCATCTCCTACTCTGACTTTTTCTTCCTCCTCTCGTCGTCGACATCAATGGCGCCCAAGCGATCGGCCACTGAGAAGGGAAAGGCCCCTGCTGAACCTTCGACTCGTGTTGCACCGCGAGTATCTCGTCACGAGACGGGCCACCCAGCTCTTCAAGGTGAATGACGAGCCATGATCGAAACCCTTTTTAGGGTTTTTTGATGTTTTTGAACCTTCATGCCTCTCTCTTTTTAGAGATTGATGGTATTCTCAACCACTTGTGCCATCTTGTTTAGGGTTTTGGCTGCACGTACAACAGTTATCATTTTTATGAAAACTGTATCTTTGCGCAATCGGTTGGAGAGCGCTGACAGAGTGTTCAGTGCAATCCGTCGATTTGCGCATCGATGCACAAACTGATGTTTTGCGCAAGTCGGCCGTGCTAGCACAATCTGATGTCTTGCGCACGTAGGCTGTGCTGGCGTAATCTGATGTCTTGCGCACGTTGGCTGTGCTGGCATAATCTGATGTCTTGCGCACGTTGGCTGTGCTGGCGTAATCTGATGTCTTGCGCACGTTGGCTGTGCTGGCACAATCTGATAGATTATTTCACACAGCGCAATTGGATAAATTGTGAAGAAGTTTTTAATTTCTTTTGCACATACTGATCTTTGTCTCTTTATTGATGCAGTTAACCTCAGAGAAGACCCAAACTATGAGGTTCTTGCAGGATCTCTGTCCGAATCAGAATTCAAGGAAGATCTCTCACATGTCTCCTTTCCACAGTATGCTTTACCATCATCCCGGCAGGCTGTCTTGGTTGCGCAAGATAATGATACTTTATTATGTCTGATGAACGGGCAACCTCTTCAGACTGCTGACACTGTCACCCACAAGAAACCTCTATTTTTGTTTGGTGAGGCTTTTGATAAGAATTCTCAGCCAAGGCCTTGCATGGAGCAGAGAATCTTCCGAAGGGGCGAGAAGTCGATATATTTAACAGAGATCTCAAGATGTCTTCCTCTGTCCAGATATGCTTTTGCGAGCTGTCCCAGAAGAATGGAATGTGACATAACTCCGCTGCAGCAGGCCCGAGTGGGTAATATCTGTGTTAAGAAGGGGCCAGACCATAAAGATGTATTCTACAGTTCTTCTGAGCGACATAGCTCCCTACTCAGAGGACTAAAACCCGGTTGCATCCCGTCGAAAGATTCTTCTCTGCTGCTACCAGTAAGAACTCCAATATTCGCAAATGAGTTTGCAAAGGTGGAAGGGAGGTATCCGGACCAAGATTTGTGATTGACAGGTCTTATGAACCCGGAGAATAAAAGGTGGATCTGTGTGGCCAATTGGATATTGGTCCAATTTGAAGATCAGCTCAAAGAAATTGATATGTATCAGGCAGTGTACGCCACTGTTTATGGCTTCCCCCCTAATCCACATCTATTCCTTGCATTGGCGGAGAGATATAATTACAGGACTGGGACCTTCATGATGCCATGCGGGGAAATTGGATTAGCCTTGCATGAGATGAAATACATCTCTAATCTGCGATGGAAGATATCCCTTATGAAGAGTTTGTCCCGACAAATGATGAGTTGGACAAGCTACGTAAGGAAAATGCCAGCATGGTAGATGTTTTTGAAGAGCTACTATGCCATTACAAGATTTGTTCTCTTTACTACAAGCGTGGCACGACCGGCACTTGCTATTCGACCAAGTGGTTGCTGTATCTTTTCCTTAACCATATTATTGAGAAGAAGACCAAAGAACATGAGAACTGCAATCCCAACTTCTTCAAACCGCTTAGCAATAGCGAGGTGATGGAGAAGCACGACGAGATGGATATCAAGATCAAAGATGATCTTCAGTATCCTCCTTTCAAGGAAGGAGACATAGTCGAGAGCTACATAAGGATGGGTTATAGGCCCATGTCGAAAGAAGCCCAACTGGCAGATTTTCTTACTTACTGGCTTCGACGATATATTGTTCCTGGGGCCAGTGCAGTTGACCGCTTCCATCGCAGTGTGTTATTTGCAGCCGTTCGTCTAGTTTTTGGCTACGGGATGGATTTGTTATCAGCGATGACATGCAGGACGAACGCCGGCCTCTGTCTCTTCGTTGATTTGATGATTCGAGGAAAAGGCGGAAATGGACATTTTCCTCGGCTGGAACTGTCGTATACATATCTGTTTGGATGGCTGCTTCTACACCATCCTTCCTTAATGAACCCTGATATGGGGGCAGTGAGCGGCAGTTTTCTAAGAAGATATTCTGGATGTAAGTGGATCTATACCACTTTGAAAGACTGCAGGCGAGTCTTGAATCTGGACAAAGGATAGAATTTTTACTGTGTTCCACCTCCAGCCGGTTACGAATATGTATCGACAAATCTTATTGACTCGATGAGGGTGCCACCTTTGAGTCGTACAACCTTCGATTGGCTGAGGATAATTCGGCCATCACATCTAGTATACCGGTTCGAAGATGAATGTTATCTTGAACCCTATCTCCCAAGCCGTTTTGTACACCAATTAGGCTACGACCAATTCCATGTAGGCAATGCCATAACATGCCTACAGGGAAAAGGTTATTTGATTGATGGAGCCCGGGCTTGGGCCTATTACAATGCCCGTGACACAAAGATAACGTTCTCGATGCCGACAAGGAACGACCGTGGCCCGCGCATGCTGTATACTTATTCGATCTTTTATACGTCAGTAAATACTTTTGCTGAGAATTTCAATTTAACAGTCAGCTTTGCGACGGTGACACGATTTAGAAAAGGAGCACCTGTTTTGTTGCCTCCTGGTAATGACGAAGAACACGAGCCGGCTGATGCGCCTCTAAAAGCTTCGAGGGAAGCCAATTTCCCTGAAGAAGTCTATGAACCGCTGCGTGTTTCTTTGAAAGTTGCAAGATCTCCGATCAAGGAGAAGAAGAGGAAGGTAAAAGAACCATCTTCTCCTGTCTCTAAGAAGAAGACTGCTATAGACTCTTAGGAAAGAGTCACTACTCGATCGCAGTCTCGGCAACAGGCTGAGTCAGCTCACAGAGAAGAGGTGACGACCCCGACTTCCATCCAAAGACAAACACAAGCTAAAGACGTAGAGAGTCCTGAAGAACCTCTACGTAGGAAGAAAATAGCTTTCAGAAAGAAAGTGACCACTCCACCAGGACCTATCCATACATCGGCCCTGATAAGTGCTGCTGTCGGGGTTATGATGCCTTCTCCTACACCTGCTCTTGAGCCTAGGCAGGTGACAGATACACAAGAAGGAGCTGCCAGTGCAGAGATAAGGGACAAGGTTGCAGACAAAAGAGAAGAGACTGCGGAGACCAAAAATGAGGCTGCAGAAGCGAGAGAAGCGACTGCAACTCTGACCCCAATCAATGAGTCGGAATCGTCTGTCGAAATATTGCCATCTCCCACACTTGCAATGGGAGCTGCTCATCTTCCAACTACACCAAGATCGCGTCGTGCTAAAGAAGATTGACTGATGATCGAGGCCCTGGATGGATGTGACTTCGTGTCACGACCCGCACCCACTGTGAGGGTACGAGTACGTAACAGCGTCCAGCCTACGCCGCAGTGTCGGCGGTAGAACGCTGTTCTAAGTCTCTAACTAATCATCAACTCATGCAATTATATAATGTACTTGTCAATAACTCAAATCCGAACGGAGGACAAGTATAGATATAATAAAATCTCAATCACAGTCTAAGCACGATAAGATAACACAGAAGTTTATAACTAAAAACTAAATAACAACATTTATAAACTACTAAATAATAATATCTCAAACAAACTCAAATACAAACTCGTATCACAAGTTATTACAATTCAAGTTCTAAAACATGAAAAACTAAACCAAGTCTACTAGCTAGTCTCCCGATCACTCCTGAGTGTTGGGGCCATAGGTAGCTAAGTCATCTCCTGCTCCAAGGCAAGTAGGGCAAATTTCCTCAGGGCAAGCATCTGTAATATTTTCAACAGGTCCAGTCAGGACAGGAACAAGCACAATCTCATCTAGAAAACCCAAGTAAATGACAAAGAACTATAAAGCAGTTATAGGCACTTGTATTGATGAATATGGCAGTTTAATTTTCAGGTGATGGTATAGAGAGACAGATAAAGTACAAAGAAAGTAAGTAACTAAACAAGAAGAGAAGCATAGCAAAGAAGACTGTAAAATAAGATCTAGCTGAACTAGAATAACATAATGAGTTTAGATGGTACAATATAAGTCGAGTGTAATCCCAATGTGAATCTAATATAAGATGAGTCGAATGTAATTCTAATCATTATTCTAATAAGGTGAATCGAATAAGGTGATACGAATAAAGTGATACGAATAGTGATTCACATGATGTTCTAATAATGATTCGAATAAATTCTCGAAGTGTATTTTAAAATACTTAGTTAGACATGTAAACGGCTAAGGGTAAATACGACACATCACACACCTGACCGGGTGTGGAATGGCTATCGTTCGAATATATTCACAGGGGGTGGTTCGAATAGTGGGAATGTTCACATGTCTAATCAAGTATTTTCCCGCCCATCTAATACAAATGAATCAAAAATCCGACACATCATTCGAATAAAAGTCCAACCAACATATGAAGATACGAATAGGTGGTTCGAATAGTGATTCGTATGGTGATTCGAATAATAGAGGTAAGACGAGTAAGTATGTGTATCGTATACATGGATTCAGAAATAAAAATATGTGTTTGTAACAGAGAATCACATACAACTAACTAGAACTGAAGTACAGTAATTGACAAATAAATAAGAAAACTATCAGAGAATGTACTCGCCTGCTACTCTGAAAAGAGTAGTGTAATATCAGATGCATGCACCAGAGTCACAATGTCCTAAATAGAGCAGTACTGGTTATAATATGCTTAAAATAAGACAAATGAAATTTATGATGCAATCTACATGATTTCTAGACCAATCTAGGTCAAAGTCAACTCTAAGTCAAACCTGGTCAACTGTCTAGGTCAAACTAGGTCCAAGTCAAACTTTTAGGGTTACATTGGTCAACTTCCTAGTTAACTAAGTCAACTAGTCAATATTGGTTAATCCATATACTAGGCTAATGTCTAGGAGACAAGGTTTAGTTAAATCCTATAATAACTAACCTCAAGAATCTAATCTCACATAACCAATATCCCACATTATGGTATCTAATGCTATATAGCCTCCTTATTACTAACATCCTATATATACAACATGCATCATATTTAGGTAAAACTCACTACATGTATATAGACATACTTATATAGATAGATAGGTACATAGACATGACCATACACCCTCACATATATATATATATGCATATGTCATTATATACATACATGCATATTTACATATTTCCATACATAGACATATATATATATATATCATACTTATATGCATTGAAGAGATAGAAAGGGGCTAAGGAGTTAACTATAAGCTGATTTATATGAGTGTGTGTGGGTTTGTATAGGCATGTGTGAACCTGTGAGGATGTGGTAGTGTACAGGGATATAGGAAATCAATATGACAATGCTAACTACCAGCTAACAGTGTGTTTGTGTCTAGTGTATGTGTGTGTATGAAAGAGGAGTGAGGGTGTAACCAGATTCAGAAATGGGATGGCCTGTGGGTGAAAACAGTGAACCAAGGTGTGTGTGCATTTGTGTGTAGGTTTGTGAGTGACTGTGTATGGGACAAGGCATGACAGTGATACAAGGGTGTGTGAGAATCCTGGAAAATCAGTGAGCTGTACAATGCTAACATGTGAGCATGTGTGAATACAAGAGTGTGAGTGACAGTCCAATAGGAATAGAAAGCAGGAAATCAGTGAATCAAATTTAGAGGATTCATCTTAGGTTCAATAGGAATTCAGTAAAATGAGACTAGAATTACATGACAGGTTGTATTGAATCAAGCATTCATCTCAGTTAAGAAGTTATATGAAACAACATCACTTAGGAATAGAATTTAAAGAAATGAATCAAACACTCATTCAACTCGTAATAAAAAGAAATCAATTCCAGTTTTCAGGCTTCAATTCCCAGGTTAACCAACTTAACAGTGTAAATCAATGTAGCATAGAAAACAGTTAACAACTAATCAGATTCTCAGGAATTAGTGTTGTGTAATTCTCATAAAAACAGGATGACAGTATATAAACCTGGAAATCTGTGAGGGTAAACAACAACATTGAATCAATCAATGAATAGAAGTAATATTCAACTTCAGTTCTAGGGAAAGAAACCTATTCTCAGATTAATAAGGAAGGAAACAGAAAATTTTAATATGAAACAGTGGCAGTAACATTGAAAACAATTTGCAGTTTTAAAGAAACTAATGCAGTGAATAAGAAAAGAAATGAATCATTCAAACTCAGGTATTGAGAATGGGAATCAATCTCAGCTTAGGATTCCTGTGACAGTTAATATGAATCTAACTTTAAGGAAAATCAGTTTTAAACTGGAAGTAAAATTAGGATTTCAATTTTAGGAGGAAACTATGTATTCAGTCATCATTAGCAGTCCAACCCATACCAAACCGAAATCCATTCATCAAATTCTAAGCCTATAAGCCTAATACCAGACAATAAACAACATGTAGTAATCAAATACATATGTGTAGATGATTTAATCGTGAAAATTAAACACCAAAACAGCTAAAACTGGGAATCAGTCTCAGGATTTTTCTGAAACTGAACATGTATCAGTCACTTACTGATATGAACCCAAAAACTCATTTCAAAACCAACCCAGACCCTCGTGTCAGGTGGGGGTGTTTCGTGTCGACAAAGTGTCAAAACATCGTATCCAAAGTGCCACGAACCAGGTTAAATTTGGTGCAAGAGACAGTGCAGTGCACTGTCTCGTGCACGCGTGTCGAACCCATTAGGGACACGTGTGTCCACCAAGACACCAAGTGGTGGTGTCGAATGGGTAGCCTAGGTCTAGGGCTAGAGTTAGGGTAGCCTGATACGAGTCCAAGTATCCTCGTGTCCCGGCACGAAGTGCGTATCAGTGGCACCTGTGCGCGCGTGTGTGCGTGTGGTCGAGACGGTGCGGTCGAGATTTCTCCCAAACCGCTCAACCATATGGTCTAAAATTTTGTCAGTGCCGTGTCAGACACGTGGCCTCGGTGTCCACAAATTTTCGTGTCCATACGTGCCGTGTCGTGTCCGCTATAGTGCCCGAGCAGCAGGGCACTGTGCGTAGCCTGCTGCGTACGTGTGCGTGGCCAAAACCGACACAAAAAAAGACACGAAAATAAACTCAGTCTTCACAAAAATTGCTACACAAACCTAGATCTAGAGATCCATGAAATTAGAATTCAAAAATACGAAAAATAAATCCTTTGTGGCATTTCGTCGAACACCTAGTATGCCCACTGATACGTGTCCGATACGGACACGTATTGGACACGAAACCTAGCAATACCTATACCAGTAGTTAGGGTATTCCTAGGGCTTCCTATTCATGCAATTAAATTACTATTTTATGGAGAGGATTAGGAATTACCTAGGTGTGTGAAAAAGCCCAAAAAGCTTCAAAGATGGATGTTTCTCTTGCCACCCAAACTCCTCCAAATTGCTCCTCCACTGAAATTTTTCACCATAGTCAGGAAATACACAGAGATTAGGATCTATTGCAAGAAATTAGAAGGAAAAAGGAGTTGAAATGGAGAAGTTATGGATTGGGGAAGAAAGGGTTTTACCTCTATTTCCAAACTTTGCTATTTCCTAAAGGAGGCTAGCCCTAAGTGGTAGAGACATTAAATAGGGGTGTAGAACCCTAGATGGCTGGCCATAAATGCTAGGGTTAGGGTTTTGGTTTCACTAATTGGGTTATGGGCCTCTATGGGCCTTAAGCCATAAGTCATGGTTTATGAAATCACAAGTCATTAACCAACCTATTCATTATCTCTATTTCCCCAATTTAATCCTAATGACTAGAGTATCATTAACTTAGGTTAACTAGGGTTTCATAATCTAACCAAGTGGTCATAATTAGGGTTAGCTTCTAGGCTAGTCCACTAGGTCTCAACAAGTCAAGGTCAACCTAGAATTCACCAATTCAATAAATTACCAAATAATTCAAATAAGTCAAAATAACCAAATTACCCCTAGACTAAAAATGATAATTAAATCATCCTAATGACACGGTTAGGCTCTAGGTCATGCAGTTCCTACGGTTTTACTAGCTGCACACCAAAATCATAAGTCATGACTTAAACCATTTTTAAATAGTTTAAAAATAATTAAAAATCACCAAAAATCATAATGTGAAATAAATATCAATAATAATAATTATAAATACAAAAAAAATTCAAAAATACCCTCATCTGAAAAACTGGGTGTTACACTTCGGCTTCCAAGACATAGATCCAGTCGATGCAAGTGATGATGAGGAAGCACAAGAGGAGGGGGCAAATGACGAATATACATCGGCGGAGGATGTTAATGACAATCTAATTCCGGAAGAGGATGCTGCTGTCCATGCATTCCAGGAGAAGAATGCTGCTAATGAAGTAGCACCGGAGGAAGCTATTGTCATCGATCAAAGAGGTATTGACTGATTTTGATAATCTTTATTTATAGATCAGATGACTAATGTTTTAACTTTCATTTATGCAGAAATTCAACCTTCTCCGATTCTTCCGGTATGCACTGACATGGTACAGACAGAGGCGATAGCCAGCGGCAGCCGTCATCTATCAGGCGGCTCCGAAGCGGAAAGTAGTCAAGCAATAATATCTGAAACTACTTCTGCGAGGCTCCAGCCTATTTCATTAAATGACAATCTTGTCATGAAACCCAACGTTGGTAAGCTTGCCTTCATTTTGATCTTGTTTTGATAGCCTTTAGTGACAGCAAACTGATGATGTTTATTTGATTTCGCAGAGGAACATCTGGGAGGGACAACTAGCTCCACTATGGCTCCCCTGTCAAAAGAGGCTACAGCCCATGTTCAAGATGTCGAACTTCCGCCTTCACAAACATCCGCTGCTGAAGCTTCTGTAGGAGTAGCTGCTACACCTAGTGCAGTAGCTACCAACAAGTTTGTAGTTGGTTCCTTCACCAATTTCTTCTTCAGTTCCTTGGGACCTTTGGTACAAAGAGTAATGGAGAAAGAAACTGTTGGTTTCATCACTGTCAGAAGCCCAACTTCTTATCTGATTGGCGGTATCTGAGATCAAGGTGATGAAGCTCAGGCTGCTTACCTCGAATATGTGCTGGATAAGCTGGAGGAATCAATCAAGATTTTCAAAGATCTTAACCGAGGGGAGGTAGAGCCACTCGTGCATGCCGAGTTCGAGAGAATGACTCGAGAAGCTGAGGTCTCGAGAGCTAATTTTAAGAGTTTTTGGACACTTTTGCTGCAAAGTCTTCAAAGTTCGACTTTCAGCTAAATATAGTAGCATCTACTGCTGGAGAGAAAGAAAAGAAGGTTGCTGATCTGAAGGCAGAGTTTGCTCGTCTTCAAGAGGAGTTGAGAATCGTTCAACTTGCTCTTGAAGAAGAGACCACACAGCATCAAGCCGCAGTTCAGCAACTGGACGTTCTGACCCATGAGAAGAATAAGTTTGTCAAGTTTTATCAGGATGAAATTGCTCGCCGACTAGTGACCTTGCCAATATTTAATGCTGAATCTGGAATGGCAGAGGCTAGAAGGCGGGTGCTGGATTCTCGTGATGAACGACTCCAAACCTTGAAGCAGCAAATAGATAATCTGATGACCCCTCCGGCTGAATAAGAAAACTTTTTGTATTTTCTTCTTTGTGATATGTCTTTTTGTAACGTCTTTTATCTTGATCAATGAAAAGACACTATTTTGTGGATCTATTATTTGTTGTATATCCCGTTACGGATATAAATAATAGCGATAGAAAATATATTCAGAGGTTCAGGACATGATATATTTCTTGATTTAGAAAATAATTATATTCATTAAATCTGCTCAGAGGTAATATGGACATGGCAGAATATAATTTTTTGAATATCATTGTTTCGATAGACAACTTAATCAGAGGTAATCAATACGTAACAAGTTGCTAATATGAATGAACAGATGAGTCGTCAGAATGAATGAAATGAATCATCGGGATGAACGGATGAACCATCAATTGGATGGAGCGAATGGGTGAACCGTGGGATGAAGAGAATGAATGGATGAACCATCGGATGAATAGAATGAACGAATGAACCGTCGGGTGAATGGAATGAACGGATGAACCGTCGTATGAATGGAATAAACGGATGAACTGTCGTAATAAATGGAATGAACGGATGAACCGTCGGATGAATGGAATGAATGTTGTGAAGAATACGTCGCTTCGGTTCGCGTAATCGACTGTCTCAAGAATCTCTGCCTATAAATAAAACAAAAATTTAGATGGAATGATCAGTTTCAATAAAATGTCATCTGAAGGTGCATCCAAGAATGCTGAGATTGTCCCAAAGGTTGAAGAAGTCGCTGAGGAACATCCAGCCGAGCCAACCCAGCTAAAGCAGACGGAGGCGGGCGAAGGTTCGTCTGCACCCAAGCCGCCACGTGATATCTTGGACTTCCTAGTTGAGCCAGGGAAGACTGAAGAAGAGGAGGCTATGAGGATGGCCGCTTGCGCGTTTCTAGTGAAATCGAGCAAGGATGTCCTCGGCTCTCTTGTCGACTATATTTTTGAAAACGACGGTAGCGGTCCTCGTCCTGTCTTTAAAAAGGATGATAGTGATTCTCGTCCTTGATATCATGTAACACCGTTTATGATAAATTTTTTTAATTTATGAACTGTTTTGTCGTATTTACAAGAAATCCCTTTTACATTCATACATAGTACTTTTTATGGAATTTTCCATTGATAGGCATCATCGCAACTCGACCGTCCAACTTTGTGAGTTGATAGGCTCCATTTGAGAAGACTTTACTCACGATATAAGGCCCTTCCCATTTCGCATCAAACTTGCCTTTGCTCATGTGAGTCATAATCATCGGACGTCTGACTGTTAGAATGAGTTCTCTTTTCTGAAAGACTCTGATTTTAACTTTACGGTTAAAAGTCTTTGAGATGCGGGCTTGATATAATTCAATATGTTGTTGAGCCAATAGTCGCTTCTCGTCGAGCGCCTCCAATTCTTGAAGTCGAAGAAGATCATTGTTCTTCGTAGTAAGTTGATTAGTTATGGCAATTCTCAAGGAAGGAATTTAAAGTTCCAGAGGTAGAACTGCTTCACAACCGTAAACCAAAGAGAAAGGTGTACAGCCTGTGGGGTTGCGGACCGTAGTACGGTAGGCCAATAGAAATTCTCCAAGCTTTTCTCTCCAATTTCGTTTGTTAATAGACACAAACTTCTTAAGGAACTTGATAATAGTCTTGTTGAAGGCTTCAGCCAAGCCATTAGCAGCAGGGTTATAAGATGTAGAGGCGACATTATCAATACGATAATCGTCACAGAACCTGGTGAACTTTTGACTGATGAACTGAGGTCCATTGTCGTGAATGATTCGTCGAGGTACACCAAACCTGTAAATAATAAGGTGTTTGATGAAGTTGATGACGCTGCTGGTTTTGACTTCAGCCAAAGGTATAGCTTCGGCCCACTTGGAGAAATAATCAGTTATTGCTAGTATAAACCGATGTCCCTTAGAAGAAGAAGGATTGATAGGACCTATAATATCCATACCCCAAGCTTCAAAAGACCAGGAAGCAGCAGTCGGATGAAGTAATTTTGGCGGTTGATGAATAAAATCTGCATGGATTTGACAGGCTCGACATTTTCTTGCATATTCGATGGCATCAGACACCATAGAGGGCCTGTAGTAACCCATTCGTTGGATACGATCCTGTAGTTTAGGGCCGGGTTGATGTGCTCCGCAGACACCATCATGAGCTTCACGCAATACCTGCTTTGCTTCATCACAAGCAAGACAACACAAGAGTAGGCCATCATAAGTCCGTCGATAGAGAGTCTTGGTAGTCTGATTGTAGTAGAATCGAAGAGATCGTCGACGAATACTGGTAGCCTCCTTAGGATCTTCAGGAAGTATGTCATAAACTATGAAATCGATGAAAGGGGCTCTCCAATCTTCATTGATAACATTGACTTCGACGAAATTGCTGAACTCAATGTTGCGATTGTTTTCAATGCAGAACAACTCTCTGTTGGAAACAACAACCACTTGTTATCTTTTGACGGGAATTGCTAAGACTGTTGCAAGATTAGCTAAAGCATCTGCCTCAGTGTTGCAAGCTCGTCGAACATATTCGATAAAGAAAGCCTTAAATGATGTAGCCATGTAAATTGCTGCTTCATGATAGGGCACGAGATCTTGATGGCGAACTTCGTATGTTCCTCTAACCTGATTGACAACTAGTTTAGAATCGCCATAGACTTCAAGATATTCGACTTCCAACTGTTTAGCTAGTTGGAGTCCAATAAGCAAGGCATTGTATTCAGCCACATTGTTAGAGCACGGCTGATCTAAAGAATAAGCTCTTTGGATAGCTAATCCTTTTGGAGAGACTAGAACAATTCCAACTCCTGCAACAATGGTCCCATTTGGTCCGATCCGAGATGCTCCGTCAAAGAACAGACGCCAAGTAGGAAATTCTTCAGAGATCATGTTTGATTCCAATGTTTCATCTGGAATTTTGTCATAAAGCTTAGATGTCTCCGGAACAGGATGAGCTGCTAAGAAGTCAGCCAGTGCTTGACCCTTAATAGATTTTTGCGGAACATAAACCATGTCATATTGGGCTAGCAAAAATGGCCCATGTAGTCAGTCGAGAATTGAGTGTGCTGGACTTCTTCATCAGTACCGAAGAGGATTAACTCAGAAAATGACGTGAATGGTTTGGCCAATAATATAATGCCGAGTCTTTTGAACAACGAACATAAGGGCTAGGCATTCTTTCTCAACCGGACTATAGCGGTGTTCAGCACCAATCATAGTATGACTAAGATAATAAATGGCTTGGTCATGGCCTTCTTTGTTCTTCTGGGCAAGTAAAGCACCCAATGAATGATCCATAGCACGGACATACATTAAGAATGGTATGCCTGAGATTGGTGGCACTAAAACTGGTGGGTTCATCAGATACCGCTTTATATCATCAAATGCTTGTTGACATTCTTCGGTCCAAACGAAAGATATACCCTTTTTTATTAACTGAGTAAACGATCTACAGCGTCCAGACAGATTTGAAATGAATCTCCTGATGTACGCAAGTTGACCTTGGAATCCTCGTAGCTCTTTTAAGTTGCGTGGAGGACGCATCTCTTGAATGGCTTTGATCTTCTCGGGATCCACGTGTATACCTTTAGAGGTAATGACGAAGCCGAGAAATTTACCACTAGAGACACCTAAGAATGACTTGGTGGGATTCATTTTTAACTGATGTTGGCGCATTAGATTGAAGATAGTTCTTAAAACTTGGATGTGATCTTCCTTTAGACGACTCTTGATAGCAATATCGTCAACATAGCATTCAACAGTCTTACGAAGATAATCTCGAAAGATGGTACTCATAGCTTGTTGGTAAGTTGCACCAGCGTTCTTGAGACCAAACGGCATCACTGTGTAGCCGTAGACTCCGTGAGGAGTACGGAAAGAAGTATGTTTTTTATCTTCAGGATTCATCCGAATCTTATTGTATCTACAGAATCCATCCATAAAGGATATCCTTTCGAACCCACAAGTATTGTCAATCATGACATCTATAATAGGGAGAGGAAACTCATCCTTGGGACAAGCTTCATTAAGATCCCGAAAGTCGATAAAAATTCGAACTTTGCCAGTTTTCTTCAAGGCTGGAACAACGTTGGCTACCCAATCTGGATGTTGTTCTTCTCGAATAAAGCCACAAGCTATGAGCTTTTTGACTTCATCATCAATTGCATCCATCATTTCTGGTTTGAATCGCCTTTGCTGCTGTTTGACTGGCTTTACATTAGGCAAAATATTCAGTTTATAAGTAGCAACTTTGGGATCTAAACCTAGCATATCTTCATAACTCCAAGCAAAGACATCAATGTATTTTTGTATAAGAAGAATTAATTCTTGCCTATCCGCCTCTAGAGATTTTTGCTGATGAATATTGGACGAGGTGACCCATTTTCTCCTATATCAATTTGAACCAATTGATCTTTGGTAGGAGGTTCCCGTTGTTCGAATCGGAGTTCCCATTGGGTATCCATTCGTTGAAACCAAGGATCTGTTTCGGGATTTTCTTCGATATCCTCGTCATAGCCTTCTGGAAGTTCAGCGGAGACCATGTTAGAAGATACGATCAATCGATAAACTTGGCCGATACTGGTGTCAGAATCCCATGATCTGGAATCAGAAGAGTCAGAGCGCTCCTCATTATCGGATTCGAAGACTTCTAGAGATAAGACCGGAGGCGAAGTATATCTGAGACCTCTTTTCGTTCTGCTGTAGTACATCTCTGATTTTTCTTTCGGAACAACCGTACGGATAGGAGTTCGTCTACCCTTGCCATAATTGAGGCCAATCTTGAAGTCATAACCCATCTTTCGGATGATGTCTTTTGATTGTTGACTATAACGACAAAGTTGGAGACATCCCATATCGTTATTTTTGCTATCATCTGTATAGCTGAATTTTTGTTCTGGTCCTTTACTAAAAAGTATTGGACTCTCACCTCTCTTTCGAGAAGGGACGACAAAATATGAGTCATCTGGATGTTCAAATAATACTTCTGTCTGAAGGGATTGTACGACCCCTATCGTAAATGACGGAAAGCTATCTAACATATCCAAATAGCATTTAGCATGATAAATAACATCAGTATACTAGAAAGTAGATACTTTTTCATTGATTTGTACATCCGTATTTACAACAGGACCTTTAGCCTTAGCTGGCTTGGTCAGATCGCTTACAAGAGGAGAAGATCAGGGAGGTTTAGGCTTGTTGCGACGAAGGTCGATAACAAGCGGCTCAGAAGAGGTGAGCTCCCTTTTATCTTTGTTACGACGGAGGTCGATAACTAGTGGCTCAGAAGAGATGAGCTCCCTTTTATCCTTGTTACGACGTAAGTCGATAACCAGTGGCTCAGAAGAGGTGAGCTCCTTTTTATCTTGAGTATCACCAGTTGATTACTTCCGGGCTGGCAGATGAATAGCCAGTGGTTTGGAGGATTGAGGATGAAAGACACGCCCTTTGACAGGTATGATGAGAGTGTCATTGGGTACTTCTTCTTGTTCTTCCTCACCATCCATGGCCAATACTATCTTTATAAACTCTTCTTTGTACATGCGAGCATCGTTGTAATATGCTTCAACGCCTTTGAAAGGGTAGAGATCCGCAACTTCTTTTTGGACTTCTCCTTTGTCATCAACGTATTTGAAGCATTGATGGAGAGTAGAAGGAACAATATTGTGTTCATGAAGGAATGGTCTCCCTAGAAGAGAATTGTAGAAACAACCATGGTTGTCTATAATGTAGAAGGTCACCTTCGTGCGAAGATTGCCAATTTGGAGCTTTAAGCGTATCTTGTCTAAAGGTTCACTTCTTCCCTGGTTGAATCCCAGGATGGTGGTGATAGTACCGGAGAGGCTATGCACTGGAATCTTTAGAGCATCCAACATCCTCTTCGGCATGATGCTGAGTGTTGACCCTGGATCTATCAGAATAAGATCGACCTTCATGGTGTCGACATATCCTGTAAAGTAGAGAGGACGGTCATGTCGATTGTCTTCCATCAAATTGTGTGAAGGTGATGTTTGGAATTAATTCCAGCACACTGTGACAGTGGAGACAAGAGACAGGTTCTGACTCAGGTTTCTTGAGAAGAGTTAGGCAAGTGTCTGCCTGCATCAAAGCCTCACTCAGTGTTTCTCGAGTCTCTTTAGAGAGGCGTAAGAGCTCGAAGATGGATAGCCTGGCTGGTGTGTTGGCTAATTGACCCAATATGTCAAAGTTATATGGCTTTTCCAGTCCAGAGGGGGAAGACTTCTTCAAAACTTTGTCGAAATGGACTTGTTATTTGCCTTTGTCGGCTGCTGTCGGTTTAGAAAGAGTTGGTTCCACAATCGGTAATGATGTAGAAGGGATACCCTCTGTAGAGACAGGCTGCACTAGAACAGCCTCGGAAGACGAAGCAGGAACTTCCTGAGTTTTGGGATGCTCCCGTAGATAGGTTTTCCCTGACCAGGTGCCTAATAGGATCTCTTCTTCAACTATGGGGTCAAAAGACACCATATTGCAGCTCTTTGTCTTGCCCTTAGAGCGTTTTTTTTGCTTGAAGGAAGAAGGAATTTCGAAATCTAAAACAAGATCAGGATGAATCTACATGATCTCGCCATTATCCAGGGATAAGGGGACAAGACCTTCACTTCGTGGAGAAGGAATATTCTCAATCTCTAGAGTGGCCCTGGGAATAGGGATGATGCCACTCTGTACCACTTGTGGCGGGAAGTCACCAAACTGTACAGAAACCATATTGGCCGTAATAGTCTTTTCATCCTGCTGGAGAGTGATGACACCGGCGTTGACCAACTCTTGAATCTTGCCTTTGAGCACGTAGCATGCCCAAGTAGGATGTCCTATGAACCTATGATAAACACAGTACTTAGGGTGGTCAGTCTTACCGACTTCGTCAGGCTTTTTCGGGTCAGGGAGTTGCAATTTATTGCTTTTAAGCAAACAATCGAAGATGCTCGCTGTATCATTTTTATCAAAGGAATACTCTACTTTTGGCGAGGTTCCTTTGGTGGAGGTGCAGAAGGAGCAGATGTAGACGTGGGTTGAGCTACGTTAACGGCTAAAGATTCCTTGCTCTTGAGGTTGATGTTCAAGGTTTCTTTGCCTTTGCGGTTATTCTGGCGATTACCACTACCGGATGCAGAAGGCTCATCTCGATCAGGGTTAGACATGTGTACCCCCAACTGTTTGAACTTCTCAGCGCTAACTTCAGCTGCTTTAGCATTGACAATAAATGATGGCCAATCCTGGAACTGTGTTGACCCCGTCCACATGCTGATGATAGGCAACAAGTTTGACTTACAAGTGTCTATCGTTACGATAGATAGGGTTCCAGGAGGCATTTTGAGTGCTTCTCGGCGGAATCGTTCAATGAAACTCTTAGTAGTTTTATTATGTCTTTGCTTGATCTTGTTGAGGGCGAATATAGTCATATCGTTGATACCCTCGTAGAATCGTTCCAGGAACATCTACTTGAGTCCGGCAAAGGAAGTGATAGAGCCGTTAGGCAGGCTGCGGTACCAATCATATGTCGTGCCGGCTAAGCAGCCGACGAAGAATCTGGTAAGAAGAGCATCGCTTGGTTGGAGCTGGACAGTCATTACCTCAAAATGGTTAATGAACTGACTCAGGGAAGTGCTACCGTCAAACAGCGTGATCGTAGGAATTTTGTACTTTGGAGGGAATGGGACTTCCTTCCATTCTACTGGATAAGGTTATTTGATCCCCAGCCTCTGTAGACCGTCTTTCTCTTTGAAGGCCTCGAACTGATTACGTAGTAGTTTTATAGCCTCATTGGTATCTCCTGAGGATGGAGAAGTAATAGGCTGGCTTACCGGGTTAGGAGGAGGAACAGCATGGTAAGCACTACCCCCAGCCCCTGAATGACTGGGTGTAACTTGAATAGGTATTGAGGCTCCTGGAGGAGATGGTACCCCCAGACTTGCATTGACAGGCACCGATGATGCTATAATCTCGGGATTTATAGCAGGTGCAGTCGGTGATACTGTATGTTGAGCTATGATAATATTATGCATATTTGTGATCATTTCAGCCATGGTCTTCAATTTATCTTCCAGTACGGCTATTCGTTGCTCTTGACTTGCCGAACTAGAAGCGTCTGGATCTTCAGTAACAACATAGACTGACACTTCTCTGGGTATAGTAGAAGACACTGTCTGCTCAGAGCTTTCGCTATATGCATCGTAATCAGAGAAAGAATCATCCCCTGAGTGAGAAATAGAGAGATGACCAGAGGGATCTTATAGAAGATTCCTACGATCGACTGTGTCTCGACTTCGAGATCGGGTGTGTCGGAATACTCCTTCAGAAGATTCATGGAGTAAATCTAGATATCGTTGACTGGGTTTACGGGATTTGCCATGCTTTGAACACTTCCTACCCCCAGTACCTCGGGAAGCCATATTTACAGAGGCATAGAGCACCTTGTCTTCGTCTTCTGACATTGGTTGAGAAGTTAAACGATCGAAGACAGATCATTTTGTCGTCTGGCAACAACACTTGATAACCACCTTGTGATTACAATGGTGTTCCAATGGTTAGATTGAAGGTGTCGAGGTGTTGTTCCACTTCTGCTTGAGGTATTCCCGAAGATCAGGGATATATTCTTTGACGACATTCGGAACATGATTCTGATTCTTCAGATGCTTTGTCCCGTGAGTATACAGAGAAGTACTTAACTCGTTAGCATAAGTGTCAGGATTTTTCCTCCTGGAAGTTTACTTCTGATGCAAGTTCACCTTCGGCATTGGTTGCTTGCGTTTCATAGAAACTGGTCTATTGAGATAAGTCCGTAGATCGGCAAATTCACCCCCAGGGGCCTTCATCTGAGATACTAGCAATTTCCCTTGCTTTGATAGGGATATCCGAAGAGTTGGGAGATCTTGGAAGTGTGCTACTAGAGTAGGCAAGACGTCTTTCTGGTCAATAGTCTTCCCTTTAGCAGGGAGAGAAGAACTCTTGTTTGAGAGATTTTTTGTACTGTTTGGTGCTGAGGCACGTTCAGATGGATCTTTCGAGGTAAAAACCGGAGAAGACTGAGAAAAGACCAAAGGGCCTTTTCTTTTATTTTATGAAGAAGGGTTAGCTAAAGAGCGTTTTCTTCTATTGTTTTCCAAGTTTTGGACTACGAAAGATTAAGAAAAGACCAAGGGGCCTTTCTGTTTGTGCTGGGACGGAGGAAGAATAGTCAAAAGACTACCCCCTGTGGGTTGCGCAGGAACAGAAGAAGCAGCAACTTTCTCTTTGACGGAGATGACAGATGGCGCCTTGGCCATAGAATCAGCAGGGGGTGTAACCTGTGCTCTGGAAGAAGCAACAAGTGAAGCCTTGGCTACAAAGGGCTTAGGTTGCGCTCTGGTTGAAGAAGTGGTGGATTGCGCAGGAGGGAAAGAGACCACCAACTGCGCCAGAGGGAGAGGAGTCTTGGACTTTGCCATAGCAGCATAAGTCGTAGATTGTGCTGTAGCAAAGGGAGTAGCGTGCTACGCTTGGACTGTAGGAGCTCTGGATTGCGCTTTAGCAGAGAGTGTGCTGGCTTGCGCAGGAGCAGAAGTGGATACCGACCTCCTGTCAGAAGAAACAACAGGCTGCACAGAGGACTTCGAGGTCCACACTGAATGGACCTTGCTCTTGGCAGAAGCCACAGTGCGACGAATAGCCCCAGAGTTGATCATCGCTTCGTAGGCATTCTTGTTGACCTTAACAACCAGAGTCTTCTGCGTCTTTCCGATAGACGTGGTGTCACATTGAGTTGTCACTTCCTCGTCGGAGGAGAAAGTCATCCCCAGCAGAGTCACCATTTTGTTTGTAAAAACAAAAATCTTTTATTTCACAAACTTTAAAGAATAGTACAAGAGTATAATGAATTCTGGAAAAGTACAACTATAGGAATCCGATCTGAAGACGATCGCTTTATCCCTCGGACGATGTGAACTTTGAAGATGATAGCCTCTGAAGAATGCAGCAGCACTTGGACAAGAACTCCTGATCTCTGATGATCTTGAATAATGATCCCCCTTAATGAAGAACTTGAAACTCTATTTATAGAGTTCTAGAAATAACTAATTTATAGTTATTCTAGATTGCGCACAATGAACTGCGCTGGAGACAGACTGTACAAACTGCAAACTTCGCTGGCCTTTGGGCAGTTGCTCGATCGTAGGCTAACTGTATTTAGACGCGTGGCATTGTTTGATTGAAATGCGCTTGGTCGTGTACAGGCGGTTACCATGTGGCGAGCAATTGATGGCATATAAGCCACGTAATAAATGTCAGTTATCTTGAACAAGTTTGATGGATCGTGCCACTTGAATAGCGCTAGCTTCAGACTGCGCTCCCTTCTAGTCAATGGATAGCGCTAGGATTTGGACTTGGTCAAACTGCGCTGAGGTTGGACTGGCAGACTGCGCTCATGTTGGACTGTACAGCTGTTCTCGAGCATCGTGCTGCACAAGAAACGAACAGACTCCTCGCTTTTCGGGCTGTCAGGTTGTCAGAAGATTTGATTTTCCTCTCAGGTAATCATGGTTTTGCCACGTCAACATAGCACGCTCGGGCGTTAGCGCAGTTTAGCCTCGCACGTCTGATTTGTAGCGCAGTCTGTCTACAGCACAGTTCATTGAAGGGTGCGCAATTTAGACTTTTCTGCCTATTTGATGGATGCAACTTGATTTTTAGGACTTACACTATTCTCGTCAACACCTTTCCGGCTTCAGTGTTATTTGACTCTGGTGCATCGCATTCATTTATGTCTGCACGATTCACGACACGGATATGACTGGAGCCCGAGTTATTATCAGTAAGGCTCAATATACTTACTGGTAACGGTCTTGTGGGAGTAGATAGAGTATTTTTCTCGTGTCAGATCGTGGTTAACGGTAGAGAGTTTCCCGTTAGGATGATAGAATTCCCGATGGACGATTATGATGTGGTCTTAGGAATGGATTGGCTGAGGGACCATTATGCTAGGATAGACTGCCATATTGGCAGAGTTATTTTTAGCATTCCAGGCGAGCCGGAGTTTTTCTTTTCTCGAGGCGAAGTTGAACCTTCTCCTCCAATATTGCGGATGGCCGTAGCAGCAGTGCAGTTACCCCGGATAGTCGAGGAATTTCTAGATGTTTTTCCAGAAGAGCTTCCAGGAATGCCGTCAGAGCAAGAGATCGAGTTTACTATCGACTTGATTCCCGGGACAACACCGGTGTCAGAAAGAGTCTACAGGATAGCGCCGTCAGAATTGGAGATATTGTACAAGATGATTGAAGAACTCAGAACCAAGGGATTCATTCATGCTAGTGGATCACCTTGGGGAGCTCCGACACTTTTTGTGAAAAAGAAGGATGGTACGTCCAGATTAAGTATTGACTATCGTACCTTGAACTCAGTAACAATCAAGAATAAATATCCTCTCCCAAGGATAGATGACTTGTTTGATCAACTCAGAGGAGCGGCAGTATTCTCAAAGACTGATTTGCGGTCAGGATACCACCAGATCAGAGTCAGAGAGCAGGACATTCCGAAGACATCTTTCAAATCTAGATATGGGCATTGGGAGTTCCTTGTTATGCCCTTTGGAGCGACCAATGCACCGACTGTATTCATGGACCTCATGAATCGTATCTTCATGCCTTATTTGGATCAGTTCATGATCATGTTCATAGACGATATCCTGGTCTACAGCAAGAGTGAAGCGGAGCATGAGCAGCATCTCAGAGTTGTCCTCTAGATTCTTCGAGAGCACCAGTTGTATGCCAAGTTCAGTAAATACGAGTTCTGGCTCGATCGCATTTCATACTTGGGTCATATCATCACCAGAGGGGGAGTAGAAGTGGATCCCCAGAAGATCGTAGCTATCGAAACATGGCCAGTGCCCAGCACAGTTGTAGAAGTTCGCAGTTTTCTTGGATTGGCCGGCTACTACCGAAGATTTATTTCGGACTTTGCTCGGATTTCAGTACCATTGACACAGTTGACCCGCAAGGATGTGCATTTTGCTTGGACAGTAGAATGTCAGGATTCTTTTGAGAAGCTGAAGCGAGGTTTGATGACGGCACCCATTCTCACACTTCCAAATGGGATCGGAGGATTTTCAGTGTACTGTGATGCTTCAGACAGGGGTTTAGGATATGTTTTGATGCAGCATGGGAAGGTAATAGCATATGTGTCACGACAACTTCGTGATCATGGGAGGAATTACCCGACCCATGACTTGGAACTGGCAGCAGTAGTGTTTGCACTCAAGCTTTGGAGACACTACTTGTATGGAGATAGGGTAGAGATTTTTACCGACCACAAGAGCCTGAAGTATGTGTTCACTCAGAAGGATCTTAACATACATCAGAGAAGATGACTAGAGCTGCTTGTGGATTATGATGTCAACCTGCAGTATCATCCTGGGAAGGCCAACGTTGTTGCAGATGCATTGAGCATGAGAGCCGGAGTTTATTTTCTGACAGCACAACCAGAGTTATTAGCAGATCTTCAGAAGATGGGTATAAAAGTTTTCCTTCCTACCAGTGTGGCATTGATGGCCAGCATGCAAGTTCAGTCCAGTATAGTTGAGAGGATCAATATAGCTCAGTCCTCCAATTCTAAGCTTCAGCGGCTTAGAGCAGAATGTGAAGCAGGACGACGACCAGAATTATGCATTCATGAAGACGGTATACTTCGACATGGTAAGCGTCTTTGTGTACCCAGTGGAGATATCAGACAGGAGGTCATGGCGGAAGCTCACAGTTCTCAGTATTCGATTCATCCCGGTGGCACGAAGATGTACCGTGATATCTGTCAGCACTTTTGGTGGAATGGCATTAAGAGGGAGATAGCTCGGTTTGTCTCTCGGTGTTTGGTTTGCCAACAAGTCAAGGCTGAACACCGAGGCCAGCTGGACTTCTTCAGCCCTTGCCGATTCCAGAATGGAAGTGGGAGCATATAACCATAGATTTCGTGATTGGATTACCTCGATCCTCGACCAGTAGAGATGCTATTTGGGTTATAGTTGACAGGCTCACGAAGGTGGCTCACTTTCTTTTATTTAGAGTTGGTCAGTCGACGGCTCAGCTAGCAGAGATGTACCTCAGGCAGATAGTCAGACTTCACAGAGTACCAGTCAGTATCACTTCGGACAGAGATTCGAGATTCATGTCGCACTTTTGACGTAGTCTACAAAAGAGTTTGGGAACTCACCTCCAGTTCAGCTCAGCTTATCATCCGCAGACAGATGGTCAGTCGGAACGCACGATCCAGACTCTTGAGGATATGTTGAGATCTTGTACACTCGACTTCAGTGGTTCGTAGAAAGATCACCTGCACCTGGTGGAGTTCTCGTACAATAACAGTTTTTAAGCTAGTATCCATATGGCACCGTTCGAGGCACTGCATAGAAGAAAGTACAGATCCCCCCTAGCATGGGATGATGTTGGAGAGAGGCAGATGCTTGGTCTAGATATGATCACTCAGACAGTCGAGGTGGTCAAGAGAGTCAGAGATCATCTTCGCGTTGCACAAGATCGTCCGTGCCATTGGGCCGATTCTCATCGGCGTCCTATTGAATTTTCTGTCGGCGACCATGTATTCCTGAGGATCTCGTCTAACCATGACGTCATTCGTTTCGACGTACGGGGAAAGCTTAGTCCTAGGTATATAGGGCCGTTCGATATTCTGGAGCGAGTAGGCGATGTGTCCTATCGTCTCGCTCTTTCGTCGTCTCTGAGTGAGGTGCATGACGTGTTCCATGTATCCCAACTACGACGGTATATCCCGGACCCGAGTCATATCCTGGATCATTCAGAATTGGTTGTTGGTACCAACCTTTCGTATGAGGAAAGGCCCGTATCCATATTGGATCGAAGAGAGAAGATGCTCAAGAACAAGACTATCAAGTTAGTCCGTGTTGCTTGGGATCATCACTCCTTGGGTGAGTCAATGTGGGAGCGTGAGGATGATATCCAATCGTGATATCCCGACCTGTTAGACTCGTGAGGTATAATATCTTTCTTATGCCTCATGCCTTCGATTCCTTGCTTGCATGAATAATTACTTGATTGCTTGACTAGTATAGCTTGCCTGTGATTAGTATAGCTTGTCCTTACATCTCTAGCCTCTTAAGGACGGAATTCTTTTAAGGTGGGTAGAGTTGTAATGACCATGGTTCGTATTACATATCTTGGTATACGTATACGTATTTTGACTCGTATTGTATGTTTCCTCACATGATTTATTTAGCATTTTATTGCTTGATTCGGTTCGGCTTGTTTGACTTGATTCGGTTTGTGAACCAAACCCCTACCTACCACCACCATCATCATTTATTAACCCAACACTCTTTCTCTCTCCTCATTCACTCTTCTTCTTCCTCACCATTACTCTCCACCTACCAGGAAGGTTTAGGCAAGTGCATCTTGCTTCATGGAGGAATTTTTTTTTATTGTTCCATTGTCTTTCTCATATGTTTCTAACCCACTTTAGTACTTAAAATTTTTTATTTTCGTGGATAATTTCTTGTAAATCTTACTTTGTGGTATTTTTGGTTTTCATGAGTTTTGATCTATCAAACCTGCATATTTTTGCTATTTGATGGTTCCATGTTGTTGAGAATTCTATTTTACTCAAATTTGACCTACAGGAGTTTGGATTTGGGTTCCTATTATTGTTTGGTGGAGCATGGAGGCCATGGTATTTTCTATGGATATGTTCTCTGTGGAAGCCATTAATTGCACTTTTGGCCGCATGTAACATTGAGTTGCTTAGTCGCAGTTGTATTTTGCTAGCTGTTGCTTAGCATAATATTTCTGGCTGCATGCCATTAGCAATTAATTGTTGGCCGTATGGCTATTAGGAATTAATTGTTGGCCGCATGGCCATTAGCAATTAATTGTTTGCCACATGGCCAGTAGCTTTGGCCGCATAGCCATTAGCAATTACTTGCTTTGGCCGCATGAACATTTATAGGGTTGGCCGCATATGCCCCCCCCAATTATTTGTTGGCCGCATAGCTCAATTGTAGGGTTGGCCGCATATGCCCCCCTCCAATTATTTGTTGGCCGCATGGCTCAATTGTAGGGTTGGCCGTATATGCCCCCTCTCCAATTATTTGTTGGTCGCATGGCTCAATTGTAAGGTTGGCCAGCATATGCCCCCCTCCAATTATTTGTTGGCCGCATGGCTCAATTGTAGGGTTGGCCGCATATGCCCCCTCTCAAATTATTTGTTGGCCGCATGGCTCAATTACAGGGTTGGCCGCATATGCCCCCCCTCCATTTAACTGCTTTGGCCGCATGGCCATTAGCTCTAAATTGCACGGCTGCATGGCCATTTAATTAATTGCTTGTATGCATTTGTATGCAATATTTGCTTGGTCGCATGCAAATGCAATTGTATGGCCGCATGGCCATTTAATTAATTGCTTGCATGCATTTGCATGCAATATTTGCTTGGTCGCATGCAAATAAAATTGCCTTGGCCGCATGGCCATTTAATTAATTGCTTGCATGTATTTGCTTTATTGTATGGTTTTATTTTGTGGCCGCATGCACATTTATATGGTTGGTCGCCTGGCCCTTGTTTGCTGGTTGCTGCATGGCAATTATTTGTGTGGCCGCATATTGTATAGTGACAACATTTATGGGCTGGCCGCGTGGCAATTTCATGCGGCAAGTTTTTCCTGAGCCGCATGAGCCCATGAGTCCTGATTTCTTCTGCCGCATGCCCCTGACTCCTGAGCCGCATGATTCCTCCACAGCCCTTGCCCCTGCTAATATTTAATTACTACATGTATGCTTGTGCCATATTAATTTTAAATATGTTCCCTGACACGATGGTGACCCATTGTTGTACATTTTTGACAAATGACATGACATAATAGTGGCCCGTCGTGGCGCACTCCTGACAGTGAACATGACATGATATATATCTCGAAAGCTGTTGCGACGGTTAGCATGTCATGACAAGATTGAATGGCCTGGACACCGTGGATGATTGTGTTTGTACAATTGAACCGATAGTGTTTACATCATATCTAGGACAGGAATCCATGAATACCACGGTCAGGGGTACCTACTGTAAATGGCTAAGGCTAATAACTAGAATAATTCAGTAGTCATGAGAGATTTCTCCAGTTACAGGCGATCCCGTTATCCCGGAGCAGTTCTGAGTCATCTCTTCGTTTATTGTCTTATTGCACCCCACGTCATGCTTGTTATGTTTTACCTTACCAACAAGATTTGGAGACGGAGTTCTATTCAGGTGAAGGGTTACAACCCCGGTCCTTATTTGGTTTAAGGGTTGTGACCTGGCTACTTGAATGGTTCCCTCGTACTCTATTATGACTGTTGTTATTCTTTTATTATCAAGCTCTTTTGTAACTACTTTTAATATTTATTTCCGATATGCTGGTTTTAGTTCTTAAGTGAAGCCTCCTTTGTGGGACTTACTCTTTCTGGGATCTGACCCAGCTGGTTTTGTATGGTCAGATTTCGGAGCAGCTCCAGAGGATCTACCGACTTCCCAGCCCGATGGTGACCACCAGGCGTAACCAGGGCAACGAGTGGGTTTATTTTTGGCTCTCCCACTCTATTGTAAAATTTTTATTTTGAGGCATTTAGCCGGCGAGCACCTGTTAGCTCGTATTGCATACCTTATTAGTGTCTGCCTACGGGCTGTAACATGATTGACAGATCCTAGGGTTGATCATGTATGACTAAACTCTTGCTAGTCCTCACATTTTGTAACGACTAGCTTCATGATCAGCTGAATATGTAATATTTGGAACGCCTTACTATTGTATATTTGGTGATCTTACATCTTGTAACTTTACTTGCTTGCTTGCTTGAGATTGAGACATTTAAGCTTGTTATTGACCATAGGAGACTGATGTATTGTAGTTAAACCCTCATATATCTAGACAGCCATGACCGTATAGTGAGGTGGATTCTATTTCATTATACATAGCTGGCTATGTATGCCCCCGCTCTCCAGCATTCTGGTTCTGGTGCGTTACACTATCCTAGCTAATTTGACTAATCTGGAAATGTTGGTAACATCTATTACAGCTTCTGGAGGCAGTTGTGAGACTTGAACTTTCTGACTTGTTGATTGGCGATATATTGTTGTTTTTCCGTGCAACCCTCAAGCAAGTATACCTTGCCGAACATATACAGTATTTATATTGTTTAATTTCTATTGTACTTCTTTTATGTGGTTATCTGTTACCCATATTGTGATTGGTTTGTTATCGACTGTTTTACTTGTTTCTAGATTTACGTGAACGTATAGGATATTCGACATTGCTTGATTATTAGTCTTTTCGTGTTACCTTGTCTTGTGATTGAGTTATCAGTTTCTATATCTTGTTCGTGACTTGACTATTCTTGACTGGGAGTATCTTGCATTGTACTACAGTTGAGACATACTATAGATTGGAGTATCTTACATTGTGCTACGACCTATGGCCAATTCTTCTATCTCGATGTTGATTGATTAACTTGACTTGTGACTTACTATAGATTGGGAGTATCTTACATTGTACTACAACCTATAGCATATATTGATTGATTGATTGACTTGATTTGCGACACTATGAATTATGAGTATCTTGCATTGTACTACGATTTATAGGAGTCTGCTTGACCTTGTATCCTTTAGGAGAGGAGATCGATACTAGAATTGGCTAATCTCGACTGAGAGTATCCTGCTTGTACGTCAATTGAAACACTATAGATTGGGAGTATCTTGCATTGTATTACAAGCTATAGGAGTTCTGATTGATAGTTAGCCAAGTCTAGTATTATATTTCCATACGACTCGTCGTCCTTAGATGTTCTTCTTGCAGTGTTCTTATCCTCCATACATGTTATTTACTGTCATATTAGTAGGCATATTTTATGTATCTTTCTAGTCCTCTGAGGACCTGATAATCTCTTCAGGTAGCTGATTACACGGAGTTAGTTAGCTGAGCATGTGGTAGTTGACTTCATCTGCATGATTCAGGCATTTTGTTAGTGTTATTGATTTACTATCTTTCTCGTGCTTTTATGATATATCCTGCTTATCAGCTTAGCTTTATAGACTCATATTATTCTTGGGGTCTAATCGGACATATATGCTAGTTGGCTGCAGACCACGACCCATACTTGTTCATTCTTGTCTTATATATTATTGTGGATTGAGATATACTGTAGATTACCATATTAGCCATGACACCATGATCATGACAGCTTATACGTACTCGAGTCAGTCTGGAGTCCGCTCGATACGTAGCCGTCTTGCTCACGAGCTCGCGCCCGAAAAGCGGGTGTGGGTCATGACAGTCGTACCTCACTTGCTTTACCCAAATTTAAGGTCACCCCACTGCTTTACCATAATGTACGAATCCCCCATTTTTGAAAAAAATTGTCCATAGTTGACGGTCAAAGAGTTTGATCAATAATTTTTGACGAAAATACCCTCGTCTTCTCACAAACCCAAACCCAAACCCCGCCCCGCCCCACCCCGTCCCGCCCCGCTGTTGTCGCGTCCATCACCACCACCACCACCATCATTACCACCACCTTCACTATCACCACCACCACTACCACCACCTTCACCATCACCATCACCATCACCATCACCATCACCATCACCACCACCACCATCACCTTCACCAACACCACCACAGCTCTCCCGTCGCCCTCGCTCGACTGCCACACCCAGCCCCGCCCCCTCCGCCTGCTCTGCTTATCACGCCCCGCTTCCAGAATATGACGAGTCGGGTACGTAATAGCATCCCCAAGCTACGCGACATACGAATACTCTGGTACCCATATTCGCGATTGTCGTCCGTAAGTTTCTAGGATAGGTTCATTTTAGGTCAACCTTGCAAAATTAAATTAATATTATTCAAAAGGACATTTCTGAAACTATAAATTGAGATGGACTATTCTACCCAATACAACTATTAACCCAATTTAATTATATATTTATATACCTGAATTGATAATGAGAAGATTTAATTTTAATATAATTGCCTTCAATCGTCCCATCTCGTTCTTGTTCTCCAGCTTCTCTCCAAAGTACAATAGTAGCACCTTGGTCTACAAATCTAGTGAACAATACTAGATCGTCAAGCGACATGCAAGCCCTCAGTCAAGGACGAGAAAATAAAATAAATAAATTGAGAATCTTTGAGATGATCAGATTCTCGGAATTCCAAAGTAAAGAAATTAAGAAATTAATTCAAAGGTATTATAACGTTAACTTAAAATATGAATGTGACTAGATTCTATTCTAGTGAATTCCTCGGTGTTCGTTCTACGACCAAATCCTAGTAATTCATAATTAGCGACTACCATCACAATCACAACCACCTAAATTCACAACCATAATCACAGTTAAATTTCCTATATGATGATGCAGTTTAGAGAACACATTTGGATCACGATCATTCTCTATTTTTCCGACAATAATCTTATTTACTCGGGACCAGGTGGTGTCTGGATTGGGTATGGTGCCTTAGATCCGATCCCCCACATCTTGTGGGAAACTTGTATGTATTAACTTTTTAAATTCTGATTTTATTATCGAAATTTACTGGACTGTTCTCTGTTAGTGAACTAGGCCTCACCTCCGACATCGCAAGGCCTTACAGATGCGGGATTACTGATCAGCTTTTTCTGTATTATATTGCAGGGATTTCGATAGATGTGATCCAGTTGTTCTCTTCCACCCCATGATGCAACTACAAACACAGACAATAGTCTATTGACTCCTATGTCTAATATCATATTCCAACTCAATTACCATCTCGTATGTCAAAGACAATATGCCATACGGTAATATCTTGTTGGCAAGTTATCTAATTCATTACCATCTCGTATGTCGGAACAACACGCCATATGGTAATAATCGTTGGCAAGGAATTATTCAACTTATTTTACCATCTCGTGTGTCAAAGACAACACGCCATATGGTAATATCTTGTGACTAGAAAGCTGGATATAAACTTAGATTATTCAATTAGGTTTTCCTAATTCTGGAACTTTCTAAATTTAGCCAACTCCCGAAATTACTGAAAATTTTGGCAGAGTCTTATTTGTATTTGTTGGCCTGAAAATTTTACAATAGACAATATATATATATATATATATATATATATATATATATATATATATATATATTCAATTAGGTTTTCCTAATTCTGGAACTTTCTAAATTTGGCCAACTCCCGAAATTACTGAAAATTTTGGCAGAGTCTCATTTGTATTTGTTGGCCTGAAAATTTTACAATAGACAATATATATATATATATATATATATATATATATATATATATATATATATATATATATATATATATATATATATATATATATATCAAAACCTCGGGTACGCTAACCCCTTCGGTGGAGCAACCCTCAACACCGGAAATCACACGCAGTTTATATATTTATATCTCAATTGCAAAACAAAAACTTTCTTACCAATGACACAATTTACCTTAGCAACTAGCTCTTTTAGCAATTTAGCACTGATTCCGGGATAGCTACACAAAATTAACAAATCAATACAATCCATAGATCAAAAAGTTACACAAACACTAGATAACAAAACCATACAAGAATAAGAACACCACTCTTAATAAATTGTATATTAAAATATCTTATTTGTACGATATTGATCATTCTATATGGATTAGAATGAATTTTCCTTTATAGAAAATATTTTCGAACTTATCGACACTGGCTAGAAATTAGAGTATTGTCTTTTGGAAATTTCCAATGTCTAAGAGTATAGAGTATTAGGTTCAACTTGATTTATGGTTTTACATGGCCTAGGCTAAATTTAAACCTCATATTAGACTTTAGGCTGGTAAAAAGAAAATTAAAATAACTTTAAAATTACAAAAATATCCATTTTGAACAAATACAATTAAGCCTAGTTTATACCATGGAATTAAAATATATCTGTACTAGATTTTATTTATATAAAAATTAACATAGAGGATCCTACAATTTGTATACAAGATGGATTTTAATTATTATTGGGCCCCCTTTTGGCAAATCAGTCCAAATTTGGACCAATACAGTCGAGTTCCAATACTCTGATATACTCCTAGCATTTCTCTTATGGCACTTTTATGGAATATATATATATATATATATATATATATATATATATATATATATATATATATATATTATATAAATAATATATATAAAATATATATATATATATATATCTATATATATATATATATATATATATATATATATATATAATAATAAAATATATATATATATATATATATATTATATATATATATATATATATATATATATATATATATTTGTAAAGTGGTTCTTTAAGTCACGATATTTGTATTAAAGTTTAAATTCATATTTGAAGTCTAAAACACCCTCTACATTTACAAGGATACATGTATAGACTTAATTGTAGTATTATTACATAGTAAATCCTAGAGACGCCAAATTTATCTCTAACTTTAGATTCGGCAACATGACATTAAGTTCAAATATTAATATCACACGTAGTAATCTAAGGATTCTAGGATACCAACTTCAAATAGATACTTTTATATACACTATAAATGAATTTATAAATTATATATATTTTTCTATGCATCCCTTTGTCCAAACTTGATTTAAAATATAGGAATGTCCTTATTTCCATGTTGCAATACTATGAATTCCTAGATACATATACATATCACGACTAGTTATGTGTGTGTATATATATATATATATATATATATATATATATATATATATATATAATATATATATATATATATATATATATACAATACAATCACCACACAACTTCGGGACCAATTTATACTTAAGTAATGTCTCGTGTCCTAGTTTCGTGTCGGCGTTATATTAACATACACATATAAATTACAATTGAAGAACTCTATTTGAAATCAAAATTAAATTTCTAACTTCCAAATCAAATGACACAATCTAATTTCTTAATCAAAATGACATAGGAATTTAAAAGGAAAATGAATTCAAGGAAGGAGGGCTTGCCTTGAAAATTTTAATTTGGGTTAGGAATTGGGGATTAGGGCTTGTTCCTTCTTCTCCAATTTCTCTTTTTCTTTGCTCTATATTTTCTTCTTCTAATCCTTCTTCTTCTTCAAGCTTCTTCTTCATTTTTTCTTTTTCTTTTTCTTTTCTTTTTCTTTTTTCTTTTTTTTGTGGAGGAGGAAAGAGGAGGAAAGATGAAGATGATGGTGGTGATAATGGAGATGAAGATGATGATGGTGGAGGTGATGGTGGTGAGGGCGGCCACGAGGGGAGGCCGACGGCGGTGGAGGGCCAGCTGGACGTCGCCGCAGGCACGGGTGCGCGGGAATGAGTGAGGAGTGGAGAGAGGAAGTGAGAGAGATGGAGAAAATGAGAGATGAGGAGAGTGAGAGGGATGGAGAGGAGGAGAGAGGAAGCCTAGAGAGAGAGGGGGAGAGATGGAACCAAGAGAGAGGGAGAACACGTGAGGGAGGGGGAGAGAGCATATGTGAGGGAGCTGTTCTCCTCTTTCTTTCTATTTTTTTAGAAGTCCAACATATAATGGTTGAGGGTTTCCATATAGAAAGACTAAAGTGCCCTCCTACACCATGCATGGTGACATATGGATGGTGAGGTGGTTGGGATGATGAGTCATTGCTTGGGTTGGTGAGGGTTGACACCTAGTAGGTTGAGGTGTCAATGTGGCTTTTGTAATGCAAAACTAAGTCATGGACTTTTACGCAAACATGTATATATACAAATAAAAATTCATCTAATTAAATTATTAAATCATTTTCATTATAATAAACATTAATAATTAATTAAAGAAAAAAATATATTAAAAATGTACAAATAATTAAAATAAATTGAATGGATACGACTATGACACTCTACCCACCTTACAAAATTTCGTCCTCGAAATTTGAAATTTATAGGTAGGATTTTAAAAACAATTATAAAGAAAAACAATATATTCTACCCACCTTACAAAAAATGAAATAGTAATTTATGTTATTCCCGAGGCGTAATTTTTGATGGAAAACAGAGAAACGAAATAGTTGTCTCAATAGTAACAATGTTTCGTAGCAACACTTCAAAGAAGGTGCACCACAGAGATCCTTTGAGGATTCTGGGTAACGAAAATCTAAAGAGATTTCGTTACAACAGCAAATGAAAGTAGAGCTTCTTTTAGGAAGGTACAAATCGAGTTGCTAGCAGCATCAATGACGAAAGCCTACAAGAAGTATCTGATTAGATCAGAGAAGAAGAGAAAGAAAGAAGAAAGAGAAAGGCAGCTTTTCTGGGGTGATAAGATCACCGTTGCTCAAAGCAAGATTCGTCTATATACGACCCGCTTCCAGGAACCAGCAAGTTCTAGAGAACTTTTGGAATGCTCGTCAGTCAATATTTAAGACTTGAACGAGCTTCCTGGACTTTACGGACTCTCATAACTCTATTCTTTGGTGCATCTTTCAAATGAGGCCAAGGGGCTCTATTTATAGAATGGAGTGAGACTTCACCTCTTCTCCTATCCGATGTGGGGCTAAAATACCAATACTCAAAAATAGAGTTTGATATTTTAGATCATCCCACAATCAGCATAGAAATGTGCCAGTCCGCGCCTACCCTCCCCTCCCGAACACTCCCATGCATGCACGAGACATCCTGGAGTCCATGTCCGAGTCCGAGTCCGCACAACAAAAATCAACTTACATCTTTGTTGGAATTAATCATTTTTTCTTCTAGAAAAATACTCCCACATGATACACACTTGTGCCCCACCACACCTCATGTGCACACCTCAACACAAGCAATGCATTATATTGAGATACTCACCATTTGGTGTAGCCGATGTGGGACTATCTTTCCTAGTCTAAAGGCAAAAACACCAACAATCTCCCACATATCTCAATATATGGGTTGAGCATTCCCCACAGTGACTGCCCATCATGCATTAGGAGAGATGTCGCTACGACTTGAATCTTCCCGCATAGGTTAAATAACAACATGATACAAGAATGGACTAAGCCTTGAATTCTGCACCATAACTGCAATTTTTTCTACTCACATAATGACATCAACTGTGCTTCTGGCTGTACATTAAAGGCCTTGTGCCAGCCCGGTTTTAGTATATAATTTTTGGGCGTCTACAAGTTTACCCTCAAGAGACGGCCTGATATCTCTGTCCATACACTATAGGTGAGTTCTTTATAAAGAGTCATGGTATGAAGCATTACGCTTCTTTGCGATGCTACTCCGCTATGACATGGCTTAAAGCCGAGACTTTACCCTACCTGGGTACCTCATCATAGTGTTATACTAATATAGCATGAGGTCACAAGCCTCTTTGTAGTGCCAAACTACCCAGCATGAAGCCTTGCGCTTCCGTGCGGTGTTACGCCGCTATGACATGGCTTGCGAAGCCGAGGCTTTACCCTATCTGGTACCTCTTCGTGGTGTCATGCCACTGTAACATGAGGACATCGTCCTCTTTGTAGTGATGTCTACCTCTCTTTATTACGATTATCATACAGCATTAGGCTACCTGCCTATTTGCGGTGCTACTCCGCTGTGACTTGGCTCACAAAGTTGAGGTATTACCCCTAACCGAGAACCTCATGGTAGTGTCACCCCACTATAGCATGGAGTTATACTCCTTGTAGTGCTGCGCTACCGTACTTCCTGTAAAACACTCCAGGCATTCACTCTGCCTGGGAACTCATTAAGACTTTTAAGCCAACCTTCCCACAGGATCCATTTTCTGCAGAAAACAACAGTAGACAACAGTGGTTGTAGGTCCGTAACCTTTCCATGTCACAGAGGACAAGTATCCACCGTTCCTAATATTCTTCCGGTTAATAGTCCTTCCTTGAACCAAAATTTAGATGCCTAGTAGATTTCTCTTTGAACTAATAGCATAAAGCTTTATGGTAGGAATGTAATAACACAATATCAGAATGCCTTTAAGCCTATTTTACAAGCTGTGTCATCGACCAGCTGGCGCTTGAGGTCCTTGGTGAATGGATCCGCCAGGTTCTCCTGACTCTGAACGTCAATCACTGCAATAATACTCCTCTTGATGAGATCGTGTACTACCTTGTGCTTCAACCGCACAGTCCTCTTCTTCCCGTTAAAGAGGTCATTTGATGCCACCGTCGCAGTCGCCTGGTTGTCGCGGTATATCGGTATCCTCGGTATTTACGTCCCAACCACTGGAAGATCATACATGAGCTCCCGAAGCCATTCTGCTTCTTCCGCTGTGGTATCTAGTGCAAAGAACTCAGATTCCAAGGATGACCGCGAGAGCATAGTCTGCTTCTTCGATTTCCACGATATAGCAGCTCCACCCATTGTAAAAATATATCCACCTGTGGACCTCTCACTCTCCACTTCTGAGCACCAGCTGGCATCACTGAAGCCTTCCACTATCGGTGGATCTCTGCTGTAGTGCAGTGCATATGTCTGAGTCTTCTTGAGATATCTCATAACCTATTTCACAGCTTTCCAGTGCTCAATGCCTGGGTTGCTCGTGAAACGACTCAGTATTCCCACGGTGAAAGCTATGTCAGGCCTTGTGGCAGTAGTAGAATACATTAAACTCCCGATTACGCTTGCATACTCCAGCTGCCTGACACTTTCCCCTTCATTAGGCTTCAGCTTCAGATCACACATGTACGACGTATCGATCCCTTGAAGATCCTGATACCCATAACGAGTGATCATTTTGTCAATATAATGAGACTGTGACAGTGCTAGTCCAGTGTCTGTCCGGATAATCTTGATCCCTAAGATCATATCAGCTTTTCCCAAGTCCTTCATACTGAACTTGCTCGAGATGAACTTCTTTATCTCCGTGACACAGCCCATTGTCGTACCTTGGATCAGTATGTCGTCCACGTACAGACAAACGATCACACCTCTTCCATCAGCGAACTCGTATAAACACGTTTGTCCGTCTCGCTGACATGTAGCCATTTGACCTTATAATCTTGTCAAATTTTCATGCCACATCTTGGGAGCCTGTTTAAGACTGTACAAGAATTTCACCAACTTGCAGACTTTGTCTTCAAGACCCTTTACGACAAATCCCTCTGGCTGTTGTATGTAAATCTCTTTGGTCAGCTCGCCACTTAGGAAAGCCGTTTTCACATCCATCTGATGTATCACCATCATATGTATCACTGCGAGAGCAACCAACATTCTGATGGTGGTCATCCGGGCTACTGGAGCATACGTGTCAAATTAGTCGATCCCCTGCTTCTGAGAAAACCCCTTTGCCACTAGCCTGGTCTTGAACTTGTCAATGGTACCGTCAGCTTTCATCTTCTTCTTGAAGATCCACTTGCATCCGATAGGTTTTGCTCCTTCAGGTAGATCAACCAACACCCAAGTGTTATTGGAGGTGATTGATTCAATTTTAATGTCTATCGCCTCCTTCTAGAAAATCGCGTCTCTGGTCTTCATCGTCTCATCATAGGTAAGTGGATCTGCTTCCACATGATAGGTGACAAAGTCATTTTCGAAGTCCTTTGGCCTCCTCACACGCTTCGCTGACGCCTCAGCGAGTTCTAGTTCAACCGTTGTTTCAACAACAACATCTTCTTAGACTAGTTCTTTATTAAAAACTTCAATTTCTTGCGCACCTCATTGTTCTCCGGTGATTCGCAAAAATATTCTTGTGCCTTGCAAATTTGTCTTCAAAATATTCAGCATCGCAAGATTCTATGATATGATTTGACCCAATATCAAGAAATCTTCGAGTATCACTCTTCTCGGCATACCCCAAGAAGACCGTCTTCGTAGTCCTTGTCTCCAACTTCTGAATCTTCAGATCTGGGAACTTACATAAGTCAGACACCCCCACACTCGAATGACATTCAAGTTAGGTCTGACTTTGAACCAGAGTTCATGAGGAGTTACGTCCGAAGTTGCATACGGACACTCTAAAAAGTGGTCGTCAATGCAGCTTCTCTCCAGTAGCATTTAGGAAGACTGCAGTTAGCAATATTGAGTTCATCATTTCTATCAACGTTTTGTTCTTCCTATCCGCTACTCCGTTAGATGGAACAGTAGTCTCATTGATGATTCCATGTTCTTTGCAGAACGATGCAAATTTATGAGACCTATACTCTACATCTCGATCACTTCTGAGTAGTTGTAGATCGATTTAACGTTCAGCTTCATCCCTGAAGTCTCTGAACTACTCGAATGATGTATCCTTCTACTTGAGAAGTTATACGAACGTGTACTTCAAAAATACTTCGAACCGGCCTCTGTGGAGAATTGATAAAAGTCACAGATATCAGAGTGTACTAACTCCAGATGATCAGTACTTTAGTTCAATCGTCTGAGCAGCTTCCCAACAGTCTTGTATCTGCAAAGACCTTAAAATCCTCCACCTCCTTACCCCCACATTTTGAAAATAAGGTCCCGGTAGGACAGCTTGAGTCTGCTTCTATCATAGAACAAATCTCAGACCATTCAATGAAGTAACTTCATCGCCATCAGCAGAAGTTCGAACATTCCTTCAGCACCGAACATTTTTCGAAGCATGTTTCTTACCAAGAAATTACCATCTGGCTAGTTCGAATGTCCATCTTTCAAGTCTGTATCAGATAACAGACTTCCTGAGATCGGATCTTCAGAAAGCTCTGGTACGTATAATACGCATTCCAGTGTCCTTGTCGGTGGTTCATAACTACTGTCTCGATCTTCAGATATTCTACTAGGTACATGTTCGCCATCGAGACCTTCGTCATAATACGGCTTGTCCTTGGTTAACAGCTCCTTCGAGAGCACACGTGCACTACCAAAATAAGTCATAATGGTGACAAAATTAGAGACTCCAGATAAATACGTTGCTAAGTTTTGTGCTTTTAGCGACGTTTTATATATACGTCACTGAACGTCACTATCAGCAACGTTTGAGCGACAGTTAGCGACACAATTTATGTTTTGGACAACTGATGTCGCATTCTAGTCGCAAAACGTCACTGTTTTTTTTATTCAGCGACGTTTAGCGACGATACATTTACGACGTCGCCAGGTTTTAATAAATAGCGACGGTTAGCGACGTCTTTAAAGGACGTCGCTAAAACATTTCATATAGGGTTCTGGCCCGATCAATTTTTATTTTTTACCCAAAATTTTCTAATCTCCCGCTCGCGGCGACCCCCTGCCCGACGACCCATTCCTCCGACGACTCACTCCCTCCGACGACCACCCAACCAGTCTCCTCCGTCGCTGCTCCAGCCCGACGACCCCGACCCAACCCCAACGCTGTGTCGGTAAACCCTAACCCTATCTCTTTTTCTGATGCGACACAGACACGACCAGACATGACCAGACCTAACCCTTTGACACTTTGCACTTTGATACTTTGACACTTTGACTTATGTCAGAGCTAATCGTCGAGCTTGGGTCCCCATGGACCTATGCATCAATTAGGGGTTCGAATACCAGAGCTCATGTCTAGGGCTACAAATGAGCCAAGCCGTTTGCGAGCTGCTCGAAGCTCGGCTCGATAAAAGCTCGTTTGAGCTCGGTTCGTTTAGTAAACAAGTCGAGCTCAAGCTTCATTTTCAAGCTCGTTAATAAATAAGCCAAGCTCAAGCTTAGAAGTATTCGGCGGGTTCGAGCTCGCAAGCTGACTCGTTTATGAGCTTGCGAGCGGGTCGTTTAGAAGCTCATTTAGGAGCTTGTTTAGATGCTCGTTTGTTTGTTGAATTCTAATTTTGTATGTTTGTATAATGATATGGTTGTGTGCTTTATATATTTATATGTCCTTGTTTGCCATGAAATATAAAAGAACAGAATAGTTATCGGAGGACTGGACTTTTACTTCACAATACAAACTCGCTTATACAAAGAAAGCATAGGGACGAAAACCTAGGTACATCAATCTAAGTATAATTATTTATTTTAGATTTTGGGGGGTGACGGTAGAGGCTCGGGAAAGCGACAGCAGCGCTGCCTTACTCCTTGGACGATCGGATGCAGCCTTGGCTCCGGAGAAGAAATGCTCTCAGGATGCTCTCTGCGTGCTTTTTCTCTCTGTTCTCTCTCTTCAAGTCTCTCCTGGTGCTCTTCGAAAAAAGTCCTCTTCGCAAGGGAATGGCATATTGCTATTTATAGGAGTGGGATGCAATCATTAGGGTTTGCAATGATTGCCTCCTTGATAAGTCGGCGGTTAAGGATCAATTAATTTGGCCCTTCATTCTGATTGTAGGAAATCTAGGTAATTAATGTAGATTGCATCAAATCTCTGTGGACAATTAATGATGATTGCCATGAATATTCGCGACTTGTGATGGCTTGCCACGTGTCTAATTTGCTCGATTTGACTTGATCTGGGCAATTATGGTGATTGCAACAAATCTGATTTTGTTAGAATTGTTAGCACCCATAATTCCAGGAAGATAAGCCTGCCATGTGTCTCAATCATCGCAAAAAGTGCTACGTGTCTTCACTGGGTCATCTTGTCAGAGCCGCATATGAGTAGGCCGCATGAGAATGAACGACCGCATGAAGATGGGCAGCCGCATGGGGATGAACAGTCGCATGAAGATGGGTAGTCGCATGCTGAAGGGCGGCCGTATAAAGGATGCAGTCGCATGAAGATAGGTGGCCGCATGAAGTGGGCGGCCGCATAAAGTGCGCGGCCGCATAATACAGCAGCGCATGCCTCGTGACTCGGTAGATTCTGCCAGCTGTGAAAAGATTTTCTCCTCTTCCCCAGGAAACACCTTTATGTCAATCATTATTGCACCTTTATGTCAGAGCTATCAGCCGTCAGGGCATTAAATACAGCCGAAGATGAAGGGAAAAATTGTTGAAGGCACGTGGCTCTGGTCCTATCCGAGCCGCATAGACGCTTGAGCCGCATGGACCCCTGAGTCGCATGGGCTCTCTGAGCCGCATGGAGATTCTTGGCCGCATAGACCTTTCTTTATTTTTTCCATACTTCTACAAGACCCCCTTCAAAGTTTTAATTTGCAAAATTAAAATACTTTGAATAAGAAGCATGGCTATGTATAAACTCCTCTGGCCGCATAGGGTATTCTGGCCGCGCATGGATGTCCCAGCCGCATGGCCTCCTCAGCCGCCTGTCCATCTGAGCCGCATTGACCAACCAGCCGTATGGACTGTCTGGCCGCATAAGGTCTGCCGCATGGGCTCCTTGCCATGTCATCCTGCCACGTATGCAAATCTTTTGCATTAATTGCCTTTGATTTGCCGTCAGATTTTGAAGCCGCTTTTCGGGGCAGGATCCCAAGAGTTTGACCTTTATTTAGTCGGTTCGTCTCGATAACCGAAGAGTTGGTTTTATGCTGCACACGGATCAAATCGCCCTCTTTTTGCCTATAAATAGGAACATGTTCAGACGGAGAGACTTCTTTACTCTCTATCGTCTTTAACTCTTGCTGCCCTAATTTTCTGTCTATGTCTTTCTTCTCCGACCGTCGGACGACCATGGCCCCCAAGTCTTCCAAGGCTGCCTCTGCCGCGGCGAAGGACAAGAAAGCGGTTTCTTCGTCGGCCACGACGCCTAAAGTGCACCCTGACGTCCACCCTGCTTTTAAGGGTAAGGATTGGATGGAATATTGAATGCTTTGAACCCTAAAAAACCATGGCTTGTTGCATATTTTATGTACAAGCCTTCGTTCTTCATCTTTATTGAACATCCTAAGTTCAACATGATGAAGCCGCATATGTTGCATGGGCCGCATGACCCTCTCATATTTGAGCGCATGGGGCATGCCCTGTGTCTGAGCCGTATGAGAAGGACTTGAGCCGCAGGATCAATTCTAGATTTGAACCGCATGAAGTCCCATTGAACAGGACCGCATGAGCTCCCGATGAACTGGACCGCATAAAGCTTCGCTAAATTGTGCCGCATAAGCTCATCTGCTAAATGGAACCGCATAAGCTCAACCGAATCGCATAAGCTCTATCGAAGCAGTAACGCATAAAACCCAACTGAATTGGGCTGCATAAGGCTACGTTTAACCGAGCCGCATAGGCTCATGGGAGCTTTTTAAGGAACTCCAAGTGTTTTCGTTTTAACCCTCTTTTAATCTCGCTTTTGTCTTTCTTTAAATAGGCCATTGTCCCTAGAACATGTAGTACTTTTGCCTTCCAAATAAAAGAGTATGCTTTATTCTACCCTTTATTTGTACTGCTTATTGTGCTTGTGGTGTTACGACGGTGTTTGCCCTGCTTGGGGGGCTTATTTGTGGACCTGTTACCCTTGGCATACCTGGGTTTTAGGTATGGATAACAAGTTTGATGGGGATACCTAGAACAATTCCACGGCAAGGTGGTCATAGACGTTCCGGGTATCGGGAGAAAGAATGCCATGGAGCAGCTGGGCTCCCGGGGCATGATGAGGAATGATGTACATGTACTAGAAAACTTAGTACATCATTTTGTAGTGAGCGGAGGACATTTGTGGGCCTATTATCCTTGGCGTACCCTGGTTCAGGATACGGATAATAAGACGAGAGAGAACCAACATATACTTACTCAGAGGTAATGAGGACATGACAAGTATGGGGGTTTTACCGTGGAGCCTTCCTACTCAGAGGTAATGAGGACATGGCAGGAGTGGACTCAACGGAGGATATTTGTTGTCAGCAGAGGACATTTGTGGACTATTATCTTTAGCGTACCCTGGAGTTTTTTTTTGGTACAGATAATAAGTCGAAGGAGAACCAACATATTTACTCAGAGGTAATGAGGACATGGCAAATATGAGGGTTTCTTCGATGGAGTCTTCCCACTCAGAGGTAATGAGGACATGGCAGGAGTGGGCTCCATGAAGGGGTACATAGGATAACTCAGAGGTAATGAGGACATGGAAGTTATATGTAGAGGGGTGATTATTTTTGGCGGAAGTGAAATGACTCAGAGGTAACATCGACGTGGTCGTTTTGGAAATTTTATAGATCTGTTACCCTATTTGTGCACTGAGAGTACGGATAGTGGATCATGAGGGAGGAGCTCTTTTAAGAGAAATAAGTTCAGAGGTATGGTCATACATGACTTACTATCTGAAAGAGTGACCAGAATATAAGTTTAGAGGCACCTGCGGGTACATAACTCGATAATCTGGAAGAGTTGGAGTCGGCATGTGAGTTCAGCGGTACGAAAGAGTACATGACTCGACGATCTGGAATTTGGAGAATGTGAGTTCAGCGGTACCGGAGGGTACATGACTCAGCGATCTGGGATATTATGAATGTGAGTTCAGCGGTACCAGCGGGTACATAACTCAATAATCTAGGATTTGGAATATGAGTTCAGCGGTACCGGCGGGTACATAACTCAATAATCTGGAATTGGGAGAGCGTCGTTTAGACATAATATTTCTTCAGGAACTTGTCGTTGACGGGCAACATGAGCAAGTCTCCGTTTTGTTTTGCGAGGCGGTAAGCACCGTTGGAGAATACAGCCTCAATGATAAATGGACCTTCCCACTTTGGCTGAAATTTGCCGGCAATTTTGTGAGTCATAACCATCGGCCTTCGAACTGCCAGAACGAGATCGCCCACTTGGAATGTTCTGATTTTAACCTTCTTGTTGAAGGCTCCGAAGATGTGTGCTTGGTATAGCTCGATTTGTTGCTGAGCCAAGAGGCGCTTTTCATCTAAGGCCTCCAACTCTTGTAGCCGGCGACGATAGTTATCGTCTGTCGTCAATTGGTAAGTGAGAGCGACGCGAAGCGAGGGTATTTGAGTCTCCAATGGAAGAACTGCCTCACTCCCGTACACCAGGGAGAATGGTGTGTTCCCTGTGGCTGTTCGGACTGTGGTACGGTACGCCCATAAGCATTCACCAAGCTTTTCGTTCCAGTCGCGTTTGTTGGACGATACGAACTTCTTGAGAAGTTTCATGATTGTTTTGTTGAATGCTTCTGCCAACCCATTCGCTGCTAGGTTGTATGGTGTTGAAGCAATATTCTGGATGCGGTGCTTGTCACAGAACCGATAGAAGGCGTGGCTTGCGAACTGCGGACCATTATCGTAGATGATCCTTCGGGGCAGTCCAAAGCGATAGATGACGTGATGCTTGAGGAAGCTGATCACGTTTGAAGTCTTTACTTCTGCAAGCGAAACAGCTTCCGCCCATTTGGAGAATTAATCTGTGATGGCAAGTAGGAAGCGATGTCCTCGGAAAGAAGGTGGAGTGATTGGACGATGATATCCATTCCCCATGCTTCGAATGGCCAGGACGCTACCGTCGGATGTAGAAATTCGGATGGCTGGTGGATGAAGTCCGCATGGACTTGGCAGGCTTTGCACATTCTTGCGTAGTCTATCGTATCTGCTACCATCGTGGGCCAGTAGTAGCCCATTCGGCGAAGACGATCTTGCAATTTTAGGCCAGGCTGATGGGCCCCATAAACACCGTCATGAGCTTCGCGTACGGCTTCTTTAGCTTCTGCGTTCGACAGACATCGAAGCAATAATCCATCGTAGGATCGACGATACAGCATTTTTGCTTCTGTATCGTAGAAGAATCTGAGAGAACGCCTTCTGATAGAGATGGCTTCCTTTGGGTCCTCCGGCAGAATGTCGTAGACTACGAAGTCAATGAATGGTTGTCTCCAGTCTTGTGATTTGTCGATCGTCTGAACGGAATAACTCGCCACGAATTGAACATTGTTCTTGGGACAGACCAGTTCATGGCCTATCATATCCACCGATTGATGAGCATAGTTCGGAACCGCTAGGGAAGTGGCAAGACCTGCTAAGGCATCGGCTTCGATATTTTGGAGTCTGGGGACATGTTCGATGAAGAACCCCTCGAACGACGAGATGATATTGATCGTTATTTGGTGATAGGGGATCATGTCTTCATGGCGGACTTCGTATGAACCTCGGATCTGATTGACGATTAACTGTGAATCGCCGTATGCTTCAAGATATTCTACCCCAGCTCTCTTACAAGTTGGAGACCAATGACTAAAGCATTGTACTCGGCCACATTGTTAGAGCAGGGTTCTGTGAGGGAGTAAGCACGATTGATCACCAATCCGAAAGGAGAAACTAGCACCACCCCGACTCCGACGACGATGTTGCCCTTAGGTCTGGTCCTTGAGGCGCCATCGAAGAACATTTGCCATATATCATCGTGAGAGGTTGCATGCGAGTCGGCGACCTCATCTGGGATGTCTTCGTATATTCTGGCCGACTCCGGGCCTGGGTGGGCTGCTAAAAAGTCTGCCAGAGCTTGATCTTTAACAGCCTTTTGTGGGACGAAGATCATATGGTAGGGGGACAGTAAATTGCCCATATAGCGAGGCGAAAACTGAGTGCCCCTGGTTTAGTCATGAGGACCTGAGGGGGTTGACTCATGATATCACATGTATGGTTTGCCCCGTGACATAGTGTCGCGTTTTGAATGGCGAACACCAGGGCGAGGCATTCCTTCTCCACGGCGATATATCGGTGCTCTAGCCCGATCATCATTCAGCTGAGGTAATATATAGCTTGCTCATGGCCTGCATCATTGTTTTGTGCTAGCAGAGCACCGAGGGAGCGCCTATTGCTCGTACATAGAGCAGGAATGGTTTTCCAGCAACCGGGGCCACAGGACTGGAGGGTTCGACAAATATTCTTTCATGCTGTCGAAGGCACGCTGACATTCTTTCCCATACGAATGAGATGCCCTTCTTCATGAGATGGGTGAATGGCTGACATCGCCGGAGAGGTTGGAAATGAACCTCCTGATGTAAGCTAACCTCCCTTGGAGGCCTCGGAGTTCTCAAAGATTCTCGGGGGACCCATCTCCATGATGATTTGTCTTCTGAGGGTCTACGTGGATACCCTGGGAGGTGATGATGAAACCCAAGAACTTTTCACTGGATACGTCCAAGAAGGATTTCGTAGGGTTCATTTTCAAATTATGCGCTCGCATTAGGTCGAACACTGTCCTTAGATCATGCAGATGATCTTCCTTAGAGCGGCTTTTGACGGCGATGTCGTCAACATAGCACTCCACGGTCTTGCGCAAGTGATCCCTGAAGATGATACTCATGGCTCTCTGATAGGTGGTGCCAGCGTTCTTTAAGCCGAAAGGCATGACTGTGTAGCAGAACGTGCCTATTGGCGTTCGGAACGATGTATACTTTTCTCGTCGGGAGACATCTTGATTTGGTTGTACCCCGAGAAGCCATCCATGAACGACATACGTTCGAAGCTGCAGGTATTGTCAATCATGATATCTGTGATAGGGAGGGAAAACTCATCTTTGGGGCATGCCTCGTTCAGATTGTAAAAGTCGATGCAGATTCGAATTCCCATTCTTCTTGAGGACGGTACTATGTTGGCGACCCAGTCTGGATGTTGCCTCAGTATGAAGCTGCTGGCTATCAGTTTGTTGACTTCGACTTCGATTGCATCCATGATGCCTGGGCGGAAGCGTCGTTGTTGTTGTTTGACTGGCTTGCATCTGGCCGAATGTTGAGCTTCTGAAGAGCAACATTGGGATTAGCCCTGGCATGTCTTCATAGTTCCAGGCGGAACACATCATATATTCTTTGACGAGTTCCAGTAGTGATTCTCGCTCTTCGTCTGTCAGGCTTTACTAACGAAGATTAGTTTTGGAGAAGAGTCGCTGCCATATCCACTTGCATGACCTCATCTTCAGTAGGAGGCTCTCTTTGTTCAAACCGTTTCTCCCATTGCGCATCCAGCTGTTGGGCTACGGCTCTAATTCGAGGAGTTCAGGAAAGTCTTACCCTCTCAAGCATCAGCGAACGCCATGTTGACAGATAAGACCTGCCTGAATACATCCCCGATGTTGATATCCGAATCAGAAGTTGGTGATCCGGTTGAGTGTGACTGCCAGTCGCATTTCTCATCTGAGCTCTCAGGGGTCGTTGTAGGCGTAACATATTCCAGTCCGCATGGGTCTTGTTGTAGTAGTCCTGTGGTTTGCCATCCGGGACTGGCGACTTTAAAGGTAATCGTCGACCAGTGCCGTACTTCAAACCTGGCATAGTCTCAGATCATACTCCTATTTTTGCATGAGATTTGGAGGGGGCTATATAGATAGAGAGGCTGTCTCCCGGCGTCTGATTCGAGGTCGATTTCTTCTATGGTGAAGGACTGTGGATCATTCTTCCGACGAAGATGATTGGATGGTCTCCCCTCGATTATACAGTAAGCGTCTTCCGCGGGAGTGAGTGATTTGCGGTGTAAACGTTTGTCACCTGTGTGTGTAGGTGAGCGCCTATACCGTATTCCATAGCATACATTGTACAAAGCTTATTAAGCTCGATGTAGTTCAAAGATAGCCCTTTATTGATGAAGTAAGGTATCTTTTCTAGGGGATACATCATCTGCAGATGGAACATCAGTGTGAGCGGCCACATACTTGGCCAGTTCTAGTTCTTCTTCGGCCACCCCTGTATAAATGAAGATGAGAGGATGACTTCGGCAACTTGATCATCAGGGGTTCCGCTGGTGGAGCAGAACGTGGAGTCGTTGGCAACTAGCGACCCCCAGTTTGGTACTCGATACTGGACGGGGAGTGGTTGGCTCGCTAGAAGCCCCAAACTTTGCATCGGGCTGATGATTCTTTTTGGGAAGACGTATCGTCATTGGCTTGTCGGAGGGATTGAGCTTCTCCGTTTGTGGCGGCCAACTCTAGGCAGTCTGACTGTCAGTGGCTCCGTTGTGGGTCTTGGCGCTTGGCCGGACCTTGGCAGCCGGATTATCATTCGTCCTTCTTGTGCCGAGAGGCTGATTGCGTCCTTACGCAGAGCGGCCGTAAGGGGTACGGACTTGCCAGGTTTACGAGCTTGGAGGTGGATCGTCAGAGGTTCTTCTGATCCCGTGGCCATCTCAGTACGAGCTTGCACATCTCTTTCACCAAGGTGCCTCTTTGACTTTCGTATAGGCAGGAGTCTGAGTAGTAGGATTCAACCCATTTGAAGGGATCGATGTCGGCAAATTCTGTCCTCACGAAGCCGTGTTTGTCGACATACTTGAAGTACTGATACAGCATGGAAGGCACGATCAGTAATCGTGTATCCAAGGGCGCCCCAAGAGGATATTGTAGAAAGTGTCCGCATCTATGACGTAACAGGTTACTTCTGACTTAAGATCGCCAATTTGGCACTTCAAGCGAATCTTCCCAATCGGGTAGCTCCTGTCCGAATTGAAACCGCTGATGGCGGTGCTTGTGGCGTCAAGCGATGCATAGGAATACGGAGATGAGTAGCAGACTCTTCGGGATGATGCTTATGGAAGAACCAGGATCAAGTGCATCCGATCCACCTTTACGTCGCCGATGTATCTAGTATAATATAACGGTCGATCGTGCAGGTTGGTTTTGATGAGCATATCCTGTGGAGTAAAAACAATGTTGGGCATCGCTCCCGTGCAAGTGCTGTCTTGGAGATCTGCAGGCGGGCTCTTCGTGAGGTTGACCTCAGCTAGATATGCGTCGACGTTCTGGAGTGCGTCGCTCAAAGCCGCACGAACATCCTTGGAGAGTCTTAGGAGCTCGTATAATGACAATTTGGCATGTTATTGGCCAATTGTGCCAAGATGTCAAAGTTGTAGGGCCTTTCCAGCCTATGAGGTGCTTCTTTTCGGAGGGATTTGTCAAAGCGAGTCTCCTTCGGCCTAGGCTTGTCGGTCGTTGGAGGTTGGAAAGGTCCCGAAGTGTCAGCAGCGGCCGGCTGAGCTCTTCAGCCGAGTTATCTGGCGTAGGCTGGGATTGAGCACCAGACCGAGTAATGACAGCTGCGGCTTCCTCGACATCTGCCGAGATGTATGCCAGGATCTGACCTTTCCACCCTTCTTCCTGCCAATGGGGAGTGGTACGGACTGAGTTACTTTGGTACCAAATCTGGATGGACCCACATGACCTCCCATCGTGACGTGGTGAGAGGTACCAGACCAGTAGCCTGATCTCGAGGAGGTGGAAGATTAGCAATCTCCATTGCCGCCCAGAGGGATGGGTACCACGCGTCTTGAGTCTCGTTGGAGGAAAGCTGCCAAACTGTACAGACACCATGTGGCTGCCACGGTTACCTCCTCGAAGTCAATGGCCAGAGCCTTTGAATCGATGAGATGTTGGATGTATCGCTTCAGTTGGTAGCAGTCATGTGTAGCATGGTAGACGTAGCGGTGGTAATGGCAGTACTTTGGGCTCTCTATTTTGCCGGCCGAGGTTCCCGTCTTAGTGGAGGGAGATGAATTCTATCTCCTTGTATGACCATGTCCAAGATGGGCTTGACATGACCGTCTTCGAAGGAGTGGGTCATTGTGGCCATTGCTTGTCTGTCGATTTGACTAGGTTTTTGGGTGGTGCGGCACTATAGCCTGTTGCATGTTGTCTCGATTGTTGGTGGAGCTCCCCATGTGTTGTTGGTATTAGGACGCTTGCCCTTGTCCTCTCCCTCGAGATGTGCAATCCCAGTTGGCGAGCCTTCTGCAACCTGTCGCGGTGCTAGTGGTACTGATGATAAACGTCTTCCAGTCCTTAAATTGACTTTCGCCATCCAGAGGGACTGTTGAAGCAGTCCTTTTGGCAAATTCAATTAAGGAGGAATCCGAATTACCGGACGGCAACTTCATGGCGGTTTGGCGGAACCGCTCAATATAGTTCCTTGTCAGCTTTTCTCTCCTTGAACGACGTCCATGAGGGTGGACATTGTGATGTCCTGTCCTACTTCGTAGAATCTCTCCAAGAACATGTGCTTGAAGCTGGCGAATGAGTGGATGCAGTTGTCTGGCAGGTTACGGTACCAGTCGAAGGCGACCCCTTCCAATGCCCCGATGAATAATCGTGTAAGGATGGCATCGTCATGGGGTAGATGGTCGGTGGTGACCTCAAAGTAAGTGATATACCGACTTGCGGAGGTCTTCCCATCATATGGATTGATGTGGAATGGTTTATACTTTGGTGGGAAGGGAACATCTCTCCACGCGGCAGGATACGGTTGTCGTATCCTGAGGTCTTGGCAGTTTTCTCGGGCATGGAACATGGCCCGGAGCTCCTGGACCTCTCTTCTTACCTCCCTAGCTTCGTCTGCAGTGGTAGGAGCCGACATTTCAGGAGGAATATTGCCCGGGTTCGGTGTCTCTGTGTCACGACCCGCACCCATTTTTTTTTTAACGGATGCGAGATGTGTCCAAGCCAGCCTACGCCGCAGTGTCGGCGGTAGAACGCTGTCACGGCCATGAAGATCAAATCACAACAATGCTCATTCACATAATTAATTTAACTTACAATGATTACAAGTTTTATATTTGTAGAAGAATATAAACTTGTACAATTAAAAGAATGGCTACATCTCAACTATCTAGCTAGTCTCTAGGCTTTGGTCTGCAAGTATCCCCGTCACTCCCAAGCTAAGAAAATCCACGGCTAACCTGAAAATGTTGGTTTCCAGTCAGGAATGGAACGAGCACAATCCACTGAATGCAATTTCAAATAAAGAAGATGACTATAAACAAAGGTTAGACATCAATTATGAGTTTGAAAATAAACAGGAAATACAGAAAACTAATAGTAAATAAATAGACACAACAGACCTTCCCCAACTGCTGGAAGTACCTTTGATATGTGATCGGTCTCGGGACAATTATGCGACACTGTCTACACTGTCTAAAGTTACACTGTCTACACTGTCTAAGTTACACTGTCTAAAGTTACACTGTCTAAAGTTACACTGTCTAAAGTTACACTGTCTACAACAAATATTAAATAAAGAAACATTGTCTACAATCAATAATCATGATCTACACAGTTTAAATGCAATAACAAATCACTGTCTACACTGTCTACTTTGCAATAAATAAATCACTGTCTACACTGTCTACTTGCAATAATAATCACTGTCTACACTGTCTACACTGTCTAAGGTCAGATCACACATCGTTGGTACTTCCCATTCCCGACTCAGCAATTTTAATAGAAAAATAATCACACAACCAATGACAGAACCAATAAAATATAGTAAAAATCAATATCGAAATGCAGACAATAAACAGTACTCGCCTGTGGTCCTTTGCTGGTGAAACCGACAATCTGAACTACTCAATGTGCCACTATAGTCAAAACCCATACAACAGTCCCCGAAAGCTGAAATAAATAATACCAATGATCTCAGAATAGTCCAATTAGCTAGGATTGCCTATCCTTACGTCCAATTCTGGACACAGGGGCAAAACGGTAATTTTGGGCAAAAACGATGTCCGTCGTTGGACCCGTTTTGCACCGAAAAGCGTGCCAGAGTCAATGGTCTCTAAAGTTGTCAAACTATATGTCTACGGATTCAGTTTTCCGATACGAACCCAATCGTATGTCCAGAGTTGGATTCCGGCGGGCCGTGCATAAAATCGCCCGTTGAGTGGGACCGTGGGGCCCACAAAACGATGTCAGATTCAACTGTCTCAGAATTGGACCAAACTTGGCATACAGGACCAGAAAAACGATACGGTCCTGATGGCAAGTTTTGTCTCGATCTGACGATCGTGCATAAAGTAATTGGAGAATTTGCAACGTGCACGATACGAGGAATTTCGACGGATACGCATCAAATTCGTCGCGCACACGCGACCAATTTGAATTCCGTCAAAGCCCACACGACCACGAAGCCGATACGCAGCTTTCGATGCTTTCGGTTCGCGACCACGTCGTCCGGATTGGCGCGACGCACGTCGTGTAGAGCGATTTCTAAGTTTTTAAAACAGACTTTTTCTAAACTTCGGGATTCGATTTCTCGACGTATAATTGATAATTTCGAATTCCACAAAAAGGGTTGTGAAGCCCTATATGTTGTCTCTAACTCTGTTCAAGTAGAATTTCTAAAAGGTTAAAGGATCGACCAGAATCGATATTCCAAAGTGGGTTCATGAACTGTTTTGTGTTCTGTTTCAAGATAGATTTTTGACCGACTTTGGGTCGATCTTGTGGACTGGTTGTGTGACCTACACAAAACCTAATCACTGGGGTCTCGAGGCGGTCATGTTGGCTTTCCAAAATAATTTACGGTTTGCGAAAAGATGGAGTATCGAGATTGGAATCTTACTTGGTAGTCGGTGATATCAACTGCCTTGCTGCGCTTCTCCGCGCTTGCGCGCTGTATCCGCGCGGCCTCACCGGCGCGGCGGCGCCCAGGCTGCCGTACGGTGGCGCCAGGGTCCGAGGGTGGTCGCCCGTTGGTCAGGGGGTGGCGGCTCGTTTAGGGTTTGGTGAAGAGCTCGCTCGATTCCCTTCTCGATTCTCTTCGCTCCTCGATATATATATATATATATATATATATATATATATATATATATATATATACTCCTGTGTTAATATTCAGGGGTCGGGCTCTCGATCGGTTCTGTGGGGACCAAGGCTCGGTTTCAGGTTGCGCGTGTGTTCTCCCTCTCGAGTATAAATACAGGACGGGGGGTCGACCGCTCGGTTTTAGGGGGACTCAAATGTTGAAGCTGCTGTTGGGTTAATGGGTTCAGTCGGGTTGGCGAAGCCCCACTGGGCCGGGCCGAAGACTGCTACTGCTTATTTGTTCTTCTTTTCTCCAGCAGTTTTCTATGACACTGTTAACTTGGCAGATGATATAGCCCAAAAGATTTATATCAATTGTCCCAGGTTCCTCTATAGGGTTCCACTAGTCGGTCTAGACACAAGTCGCATAATAACAAACATGAAATAATTCAGTTGCGTAGTTGACCATTTCCATGCCTCGCAAGCTCAAGTTATTACAGTTCTATAGGATTTCAAGCTAAGACAATCTTGGAAACCTTATAACCCAAATAAGGAACAGTTAATTAACTAGGTATATCTATATTTATATACATTTGTACATACATACACACTATTATAATATATATTGAATCTAAATCACAAAATCTAATAATAATTTAAGTACAACTATTATAACTAATAACAATTATATTATGTACATAGGAAGACATCTATATATATATAGAAAAATATTTCTATAATAGAAATATTATTTATATAGAATATCTATATTTATATTTACTATCTTTTCCAATGAACAATGAATTCATAAAATCAACTAGAAAATATCCATACATATGAATTAATATACCTATACTTGTATATATAATATTTATAAAATCAATTAAATCCCAATAACATTTTGTTTGACTAAAATAAAATAATCAATAATAATACTAATACTATTAATAATCACCCTAATAATCTAATAATAAATAAAAATAATCAAAAGGCAATAAATCTATAATGGTGTATGTACCCTTTATGTACAGTCTAAAACTATCCATTTAAATAAATAAATATATTTTTTACAATTTTGAGAAGGGAGGCTACAAATCTACCCAACTTAAAAATAATTTCGTCCTCGAAATTCAAATTCATAAACATGCCTAAAAATAATAATAAATAGAGTAAATCCACTATTACCACAATCTCTTCAAATTTAATTTCTCCAAAAATAGTTTATATCCTTCTCATTGGCCATTTTGGCAACTACAAAAATATCGATGACTTCTACCCACCTTTGATCACCCTACTCTCCAAAATATTGTCACTAAAATCTTATAACTGTCTAACTAGTTTCTAACAATTCTACCGACAGAATCTAGGCATAAGTCATTTACCACCCTCTCATATCTATCCAGCAATCCAAAATCTAACGATCAACAAATTTACACAAGTAGCTAAGAAATATTGATAAACTCTAGTAACACGTCTATTCGTCGCTCATAAGTAGGGAGGATAGGAAATAAGGCAGAATAATCGGGAGTAACTGTGAAATTTCAATAGCGGTGGAGAGTTTTCGACGGTACAGTTAAAAAGGGTGTTTACGAAACACTGGCTTATTTGCTAGACTGGGTTACTCTGGTCTAGTTATTTGCTATATTGAAGAACTCTTCGTTTTCTAGAGGGGCCTGTAATCCGTGCAACACAGAAGTCTCGTTCTCGAAATTCTAATTCAAACAAGGTTCCATAACGAAACGAAATTCGAGAAATCAAGATTGGGTTCTTAATGGGTTCTCTATTTGGGCATCAGTCGTTGGTTGGACGATCATTGGGTTTCAATCCATATGGTCTAGGCAAGATCCCAATGATAAAACTACTCCTACTAGATTAGGTATCCTAGAATAGGTTTCTACGGAAGGGATTGCGCTAGTTGCTAGTCAGGTTGGTTAACTAGGTCCATAAGTCCAAATGCGCCTTCCGTGACTTTGTGTTTTAAGGAGCACATGAGATCACAATTGGATGGCACACTAGTGGTATGTGCATGATGGGCTTCGAGTAGATCACAACCATATAGGGTCGAAGGAATTGAGTCGAGGTTGAGTCTCTAATTGAAGTCAGGAAGTTTATCGGTTCTATGGTAAGGGTTATAACTAGTCTTTTTAACCTGAAGGTCGTACCCCAAAAATAGAGTACAAGGGAACGGGTTTGAGTGGGACGTGATATACCTAGAGGAGGGTGGACTCGTCTAGATCTCGCATATGAAATTTGTTGGAGGGTAATAGCTGGTCTCTTGCTCCAAATATTAATGACACGGCCGAGGACACCAATTAATCTAAAGAGAAAGTGGGAGAACAAAGGGCACTATTTATCATCCTATGGAAGTTATTCTAATCAATCGAAAATCTTCGTAAATCCCAAAAATTTTAGGAGGCTTATAGTCTACCCACCTTAGAAGCTAGGATATGATTTTAGGAATAATGAGGTTAGAAGGATTTCAATGTCAGAATATCGTACCTCGATTCTCGGTAATAAAGAATAAGGTACGATGCAACGGAATATGGTAGATATAAGTCACGTCGAAGATCATTCCTTAATAATTGGAAAATGAGTGTGCACAAGGCACATGGTCGAGAAAATAGAATGACATGCTTGTCCACAGTGTACAAGAGTTGTCGACGGGGTAACCAACTCTAAGGCACATCATCTAAAAGATTTCTAACAACTGAGTCGTGAGACTCTAGTTGTGTCAAACCTGTAGACTATGGTCAAAAGTGTTCTAGTGGTATGGGCGGGAGTGATTATGCATTGTTGTTGACAACTGGTATATCACAATTTGACAGGGTATTTAATCTATGGTATTAGCTAAGCTGGTGACTATGGTGTTCCAACACTAGTTAGGTCTTAATATCAAAATTTACATAACTAGGGTAATATTTGTTGGAAACCAATCTCGGGATGAGCATCTACCATAGTCACGGTAAATGATTGTCCTTACCCTTGTCTATTCATCTCATGTCCAACTGTAGGCTTGGTCGAGGAAGGGTTGAGTTATGGCTTAAGGGTCACTAGTTAAGACAAGTCTAAGCAAATAATTAGAGGCTCACATAATTGGTTCCTTGAGGATAGATGGTCTCTTGGGTTGGCATTTCGACTAAGGGTAAAACCCTAATCATTCTCAAATTCAGGTAGCTAGAAAGTCCCGATAACAATTTGGGGTCGAGAGGAGAACGAGTAACTTAATCACATGACTGGCCAATGGTAGCTACACTGGTGCCTACCATTATCATAGCCATGGGGATACTCGGTATCTCTCTACCAACTACGAGCTTGTCTTTCCAAATCAGTGAAAGACAAAACAATAAAGAGTTCAAGAAAGATGTTACTGAATACAATCACGTGATCCAAAGGCGAACGTATAATTCAAGAGGAATTGTCAAAGCAGTCGCGGATGAGGGTAGATACCTATATATCTCCATCCACGTAGTGTAATTAACGAAGAGCGAACCAAAAGCATCATGGTTGATCAGACCATAATACGCTGATTCTGATTAGACAATAAGTTAGCAGGCGTCCCCACTAAACATATGCCTCGAATCAAGCTCGAGAACAGAGTGAGCTTGCAAAACTAGGCTGTGATAGCAACATTGGTCAAAATAGTCAAATTTTAGGTATACAAGATTTTTGAAAGAAGGCACAAATAATACGAGTTTTGAGGGAATCAAACTTCACCTGGTGTTCTTGCTTATACAGTCTTCCTACTATCTTCTGATCCACAAGGACTTGGTGACTAATGGGTTATGGACATTCTAAATTCTATATTCTAGGTAACCTATTAGTGTTAGTCAATTTCCTCATCAATAGATCACGAGGATCATACGGAGTGCTAGGTCGGGAGACATGTTACCAAACTTACAAAACTTTCACTAATATTGGCTTCGGATCTTATGGAACACACAGGGCACTGTCCTATCCTCTATAGTACTCTAAACTTGTAATCACGTCTGAAATCATTTCACCGAGGATTATGCCTCGTCCGTATACTCAGGCGATGGTAAACTCTTGATTCTGTGATTCAGATGTGATATACTATCAGATACTCTACCTTATATTGACACCCGGGTAACTATGATCAAAGAGGACCACTAGCTATAGTTTTAGAAATATTCTATAACCCATATTTTCTTAACCAATCCCAACTCTAGTGATCGTGCCTTGCCAGTGCGCTGCTGGCTGCAGTGGATCATAGTCTTCATAATTCAAATAAATGGCGACAGTGCGCTGTTGTCCTGTCATTATGGGTTAACTAACATTCCTTTAACTATATCCTTAAAATTCATGAGCTTCTAGAGATTCAAACATGTTGACTATGAAGTAGAGCGTAGGTATTTGTCTATCGTTCACAACCCTTTAACATAAAAGATTTAACATGAAGGAATAACCGAAGACAGAAATACAATTATCCTAGTATCTATTCCATATGTATTCAAGCCTTTGAGGAAAAACTTGAATCGAAACTAACTCGAGGTTCATACATGGGCAACCTAATCAGAAATTTCATAAAATAATAATAATTCTTAGGCAAATTAGGAACTAAAATATGCAATACGGACTAAGATATGAGGATGATATCTAAAGAGGCAAGGAGAAGGAACTGAATAATTATCTAGGCGAGATCATCAATTCCAGGAAGCTCTGCCTCTCAAAGTGAACAATCTATTCACATTGGATCATATCATCATATCAAGAGGAAATAGTGTATTTATGGAGATATGACAAACTATCAAAATCCATAACCCTCATCTACATTGCAAGGCCTAGACTACCCATCGGCAAGTTTGTATAAGGGACTCCTAGTCCTAGTCACTCTCTTAAATTAAATTAATTCTAATTCGTGAATGAGCATTTTCGAGTCGCAGGCTCGCAATAGTACAACTAGCTTAAGTACCATTACGAGTTCGCGTAATTTGCGAAGACTGACCTGCATGGGCCACCACAAAAACTTGTCACGACCCGTACCCATTTTTTTTTAACGGATGCGAGATGTGTCCAAGCCAGCCTACGCCGCAGTGTCGGCGGTAGAACGCTGTCACGGCCATGAAGATCAAATCACAACAATGCTCATTCACATAATTAATTTAACTTACAATGATTACAAGTTTTTATTTGTAGAAGAATATAAACTTGTACAATTAAAAGAATGGCTACATCTCAACTATCTAGCTAGTCTCTAGGCTTTGATCTGCAAGTATCCCCGTCACTCCCAAGCTAAGAAAATCTACGGCTAACCTGAAAATGTTGGTTTCCAGTCAGAAATGGAACGAGCACAATCCACTGAATGCAATTTCAAATAAAGAAGATGACTATAAACAAAGGTTAGACATCAATTATGAGTTTGAAAATAAACAGGAAATACAGAAAACTAATAGTAAATAAATAGACACAACAGACCTTCCCAACTGCTGGAAGTACCTTTGATATGTGATCGGTCTCGGGATAATTATGCGACACTGTCTACACTGTCTAAAGTTACACTGTCTACACTGTCTAAGTTACACTGTCTAAAGTTACACTGTCTAAAGTTACACTGTCTACAATAAATATTAAATAAAGAAACATTGTCTACAATCAATAATCATGATCTACACAGTTTAAATGCAATAACAAATCACTGTCTACACTGTCTACTTTGCAATAAATAAATCACTGTCTACACTGTCTACTTGCAATAATAATCACTGTCTACACTGTCTACACTGTCTAAGGTCAGATCACACATCGTTGGTACTTCCCATTCCCGACTCAGCAATTTTAATAGAAAAATAATCACACAACCAATGACAGAACCAATGAAATGTAGTGAAAATCAATATCGAAATGCAGACAATAAATTGTACTCGTCTGTGGTCCTTTGCTGGTGAAACCGACAATCTGAACTACTCAATGTGCCACTATAGTCAAAACCCGTACAACAGCCTCCGAAAGCTGAAATAAATAATACAAATGATCTCAGAATAGTCCAATTAGCTAGGATTGCCTGTCCTTACGTCCAATTCTGGACACAGGGGCAAAACGGTAATTTCGGGCAAAAACGATGTCCGCCGTTGGACCCGCTTTGCACCGAAAAGTGTGCCAGAGTCAATGGTCTCTAAAGTCGTCAAACTATATGTCTACGGATCCAGTTTTCTGATACGAACCCAACCGTATGTCCAGAGTTGGATTCCGGCGGGCCGTGCATAAAATCGCCCGTTGAGTGGGACCGTGGGGCCCACAAAACGACGTCGGATTCAACTGTCTCAGAATTGGACCAAACTTGGCATACAGGACCAGAAAAACGATACGGTCCTGATGGCACAAGTTTCGTCTCGATCTGACGATCGTGCATAAAGTAATTGAAGAATTTGTAACGTGCACGATACGGGAAATTTCGACGGATACGTATCAAATTCGTCGCGCACACGCGACCAATTTGAATTTCGTCAAAGCCCACACGACCACGAAGCCGATACACAGCTTTCGATGCTTTCGGTTCGCGACCACGTCGTCCGGATTGGCGCGACGCACGTCGTGTGGAGCGATTTCTAAGTTTTTAAAACAGACTTTTCCTAAACTTCGGGATTCGATTTCTCGACGTATAATCGATAATTTCGAATTCCACAAAAAGGGTTGTGAAGCCCTATATGTTGTCTCTAATTCTGTTCAAGTAGAATTTCTAAAAGGTTAAAGGATCGACCAGAATCGATATTCCAAAGTGGGTTCATGAACTGTTTTGTGTTCTGTTTCAAGATAGATTTTTGACCGACTTTGGGTCGATCTTGTGGACTGGTTGTGTGACCTACACAAAACCTAATCACTGGGGTCTCGAGGCGGTCATGTTGGCTTTCCAAAATAATTTACGGTTTGCGAAAAGATGGAGTATCGAGATTGGAATCTTACTTGGAAGTCGGTGATATCAACTGCCTGCTGCTGCGCTTCTCCGCGCTTGTGCGCTGTATCCGCACGGCCTCACCGCGCGCGGCGGCGCCCAGGCTGCCGTACGGTGGCGCCAGGGTCCGAGGGTGGTCGCCCGTTGGTCAGGGGGGTGGCGGCTCGTTTAGGGTTTGGTGAAGAGCTCGCTCGATTCCCTTCTCGATTCTCTTCGCTCCTCGATATATATATATATATATATATATATATATATATATATATATATATATATATATATATATATATATATATACTCCTGTGTTAATATTCAGGGGTCGGGCTCTCGATCGGTTCTGTGGGGACCAAGGCTCGGTTTCAGGTTGCGCGTGTGTTCTCCCTCTCGAGTATAAATACAGGACGGGGGGTCGACCGCTCGGGTTTTAGGGGGACTCAAATGTTGAAGCTGCTGTTGGGTTGATGGGTTCAGTCGGGTTGGCGAAGCCCCACTGGGCCGGGCCGAAGACTGCTACTGCTTATTTGTTCTTCTTTTCTCCAGCAGTTTTCTACGACACTGTTAACTTGGCAGATGATATAGCCCAAAAGATTTATATCAATTGTCCCAGGTTCCTCTATAGGGTTCCACTAGTCGGTCTAGACACAAGTCGCATAACAAACAAGGAAATAATTCAGTTGCGTAGTTGACCATTTCCATGCCTCGCAAGCTCAAGTTATTACAGTTCTATAGGATTTCAAGCTAAGACAATCTTGGAAACCTTATAACCCAAATAAGGAACAGTTAATTAACTAGGTATATCTATATTTATATACATTTGTACATACATACACACATATTATAATATATATATGAATCTAAATCACAAAATCTAATAATAATTTAAGTACAACTATTATAACTAATAACAATTATATTATGTACATAGGAAGACATCTATATACATATAGAAAAATATTTCTATATATAGAAATATTATTTATATAGAATATCTATATTATATTTACTATCTTTTCCAATGAACAATGAATTCATAAAATCAACTAGAAAATATCCATACATATGAATATTATACCTATACTTGTATATATAAATTTATAAAATCAATTAAATCCCAATAACATTTTGTTTGACTAAAATAAAATAATCAATAATAATACTAATACTATATAATAATCACCCTAATAACCTAATAATAAATAAAAATAATCAAAAGGCAATAAATCTATAATGGTGTATGTACCCTTTATGTACAGTCTAAAACTATCCATTTAAATAAATAAATATATATTTTTTACAATTTTCGAGAAGGGAGGCTACACTCTGAGTTCGAGTCTACATTGACGCGGGACCCACGTTTGTTTGGCCAAGCGTCCCTCCTTGCAAAGTAGGGAGGGCTGCTTTGATCTCGTCCACGGATTTGACCAAAGTACGCAGTATGGCCTCCAGAGTGTCGATGCGCTGTCGATCACTGGGACAATCCTGTTCGTCGTTTATCATGAATGCCGTCCTGACATGAGTAAAAGTGGAAGGGACGGTGGATGACGTACACTCCAAATTATACCCCTGTAATGAGAAGTCATCGGGGTATGTGGGAGTGTCTTCCTCTGGTTCGGACTCAGAAGGAACAGTACCCCAGCTTCCGAGTTTGCCTCGTCTTGGGAATTGTGGACGTCCTCGGGGACGTCGGGATTTGCTGCATCTAATGGGAGAGTTATTTCCTCCAGCTCGTCTTTGGAACATCGGATTATCATGGAGGTTCGGAGGAGTGCTACCCCCAGTTCATGTAATCCCCAGTGATGTGGACGATGAATCTCCCACTGTAGCAAGTTTCGTCTTTGAACGGGTACCTTGGAAAACTCCGGTGGCGGGCAACCATTTAGACGACAGTCTTTTAGTCACAATGGTTGAAAACTTCGGGCTGGAAACGTTTGTCTTCTTCCCTCTCCCATCGACGGGAATTTTCTGAGCAGAGTTGCAGGAGACGGCGAAAAGTGCCTCATCCTCTGAACAAGGTTGTTGCAGTCTTTGGAAGACGGACCGCCGGTCTTCTCGTACCGTCGCATTATTGCAACAGCAGTTGACGATGACTTGGGTGCAGTAACGTCCGTGGGAGGACTCTTTGCACCCCGAGGCCTCTTCTCTTTCTTTACGCTTGTGGAGGATAGCCTCACGCAAGTCAGATGGGTCCAGAACGACCATGTTTGCTCCCTAGATTTTGGAAGACTTTTGGGAACCATCCTGTCCGTTTGCCACCGGGGCTGGACTCGAGTTGTTCTGTACAACTTCCCATCAGAGGCCCGCATAACAGTATGTGGAACGCTCGGATGGTCAAAGGTCGGGTCAGCGGACTGAGCTTGCCAAGCTCGCGCTACCCTAGACTTCTTCACTCTGGTGCGTGAGGGCACATAAGGGCACATAATAGGAAGAGTCTAAGTGGTGCTGGAGAGAGTCAGACATGTCTTCTCGGGAGTACGAGAGATCAGGACCATAGGAGAGGCAGTCGAAGACTGAGCCGCGTGGAGCAGGCGGCATGTAGCTGGAATCAATAATCTTCATGCGGCTGGCAGTCGTAGCCGCATGGGCTTTCTTCATGCGGTTGGAAGTCTCAGCCGCATAGGTCTTCTCCATGTGGCTGGAAATTCTGGCCGCATGAGTGTTATGCATTTGGTTGGCAGTTTTGGCCACATGGACATCATTCATGAGGCTGGCAATCTTGGCCGCATGAGTCTTCGTTTTGCGGCTAGTGCCTTTGTTCGGCTTCTTCCTGGAGCACATAGAATCACTCTTTGTCCCTGCAAGTCCAGCATCGTAGTACTTTCCTTTGCCGGACTTGGGGACAGCAGAGTCCTCTATGGCTTGAAGTGGGGCCGCATGAGACTTGCCTTCGCCGTCTTGGGCAGCAGAGAGTACTCCGTCCAGCCCTCCATTCCCTGCGAGCCTTCTTTGTGCGGATTCGCTTATGGACCGGGCCAGCGCTTCCGTCGGAGAGCATTTCTTCAAACGCCTGTTGGTCGAAGCGGACGACCATCTTCTGTTGTGTGGAGCCAAGTTTGGCTGCATCCGATTGCGTCACCAACTCCTCAGCCGTGGAAAAGTTTGTCCCCGGCAGAGTCGTCATCGTATTTGCCATGAAATATAAAAGAACAGAACAATTATCGGAGGACTGGACTTTTACTTCACAATACAAACTCGCTTGTACAAAGAAAGCCTAGGGACGAAAACCTAGGTACATCAATCTAAGTACAATTATTTATTTTAGATTCTGGGGGATGACGGTAGAGGCTCGGGAAAGCGACAGCAGCTCTGCCTTACTCATTGGACGATCGGATGCAGTCTTGGCTTCGGGGAAGAAATGCTCTCAGGATGCTCTCTGCGTGCCTTTTTCTCTCGGCTCTCTCTCTTCAAGTCTCTCCTGGTGCTCTTCGAAAAAAGTCCTCTTCGTAAGGGAATGGCACCTTGCTATTTATAGGAGTGTGATACAATCATTAGGGTTTGCAATGATTGCCTCCTTGATAAGTTGGCGGTTAAGGATCAATTAATCTGGGCCCTTCATTCTGATTGTAGCAAATCTAGGTAATTAATGTAGATTACATCAAATCTCTGTGGATAATTAATGATGATTGCCATGAATATTCGCGACTTGTGATGGCTTGCCACGTGTCTAATTTGCTCGATTTGACTTGATCTGGGCAATTATGGTGATTGCAACAAATCTGATTTTGTTAGGATTTGTTAGCACCCATAATTCCAGGAATATAAGACTGCCACGTGTCTCAATCGTCGTAAAAAGCGCCACGTGTCTTCACTGGGTCATCTTGGCAGAGCCGTATATGTGTGGGCCGCATGAGGATAAACGGCCGCATGAAGATGGGCAGCCGCATGGGGATGAACAGCCGCATGAAGATGGGCAGCCGCATGCTGACGGGCGGCCGCATAAAGGATACAGCCACATAAAGATGGGTGGCCGCATGAAGTGGGCGGCCGCATAAATACAGCAGCCGCATGCCTCGGGACTCGGTGGATTCTGCCAGCTGTGAAAAGATTTTCTCCTCTTCCCTAGGAACACGCCTTTATGTCAGTCATTATTGCGCCTTTATGTCAGAGCTGTCATTTGTCAGAGCTGTCAGCCGTTAGGGCATTAAATGAAGCCAAAGATGAAGAGAGAAAAACTGTTGAAGGCCACGTGGCTCTGGGCCTATCCGAGCCGCATAGACGCTTGAGCCGTATGGACCCCTGAGCCGCATGGGCTCTCTGAGCTGCATGAAGATTCTTGGCCGCATAGACCTTTCTTTATTCTTTTCCATGCTTCTACAGTCCTTAATAATTGATATGAAGAAACTTTTTTAATTAAATTTTATAAATAAATTGTTAAATTACAGGTACTTGAATTCAAGCGTAACTAGGTTGAAATCGAGCTCATTAAGCTTGAAATAAAGGTGAACAAGCTTGAAATCAAGCTTAATGAGCTTGATATGAGCTTATCGAGCTTGTTTATCAAGCTTGAATCAAGCTTGCTTATCAAGCCAAGCTCGAGCTCAAACCAAGCCAAGCTCAAGCTTAATATAAACAAGCTCAAGCTCTAAAATAAAAATTTATCAAGCTTGAGCTCGAGCTCGAACTCGATTAATTCTAGTCAAGCCAAGCTCAAGCTTACAAAAGCTTGGCTCGGCTTGGCTCGTTTGCAGCCCTACTCATGTCCCTAGCTAAGGTATTGTTACAAGTGTAAGGTTCAGGTGTTAAGTAATTATCCAGTCCCTTAAATAGCAACCATCACATGTTCATTACTACTGTGCAGTCCACTCCTATGGTTGTAATAATTTCCATTGATGTTAGTATCAGTCGAAGGAAGAGGAATGGCTCAGGTTAGAAGTGGGTATTGGTTATAGCCCGGGTCCTGTACTGCCTATGAGGACAGTCCCTGTCACAATTGGGTATCAATCCACTTACATGAATCTGTCCTGCAAACCATAGAGCATATCATGTTTCAGTCCACCCTAGGTATGTGTTCAGCCCACATGTGCCTATTGTATTACATGTTCATCTTGTTGTATAACACACTACATATCATGTTTCAGTCCACCCTAGGTATGTGTTCAGCCCACATAACCATGTTGCAGTCCATCTCATTAGAGTTCAGTCCATGGGTACACATGAACATGTAGGTGGAATACAGAACATGTACATTTATGTATAACATTTAACATTATCAGTTGTAATTAGGAACGATTTGCACATTAAGAAGTTTTTCCTTCTACAAACTACCCAGTTGACAAGGTGGTAACCCTGCCAATTTTCCCTCTAATTTGCACATTATGACTTATGTCAAGCTCGAAATAACTTGACCAAGTTTGGCAAGGTATTGACCCAGTTGTCCTAGTGTGACCTAGAAATGACTTGGAGACCTAGAATTGACCTAGTATATCATTTTTTACGATTCCAAAACACCAATTGCCATTAATATTCTATATTTACGTCTTCGAGGTACCGTATCGGATATTGTTGACATTTCACACTACCAAAATAAGTCAAATCAACGACGAAATAAGTCAATCCTAGAGTGTATAGAGTGAGCCTCCCTTCTTCCTTCCTTCTCATTCGGGTCATTCAGTCGACTATTATGCATCATAGGATATCTACCCTCAACTTCACCCTAGAGAAGTGTAGAAATATTAATGTTAACCAAGTTTCACAGTAAAGAGAAAGAAAGAAACTACATAGGATACATCATATCTATTACCACTTGTTGTATCATGATTACTTTTACTAGTGTTTAAATGATGTGCATATGTATCTATCTTACAGAATTATCCTCAAATGGATATGGAGCTGAATTACTATCTGCGGAATCGTTTGTGGATGTACAACCGTCATCCTGATGACATGTGCGGTGTGCGGGATGAATTCATAGAGGGTTTACACCAGTTCCTGTAGTTTGCCAAGGCGTTCCCTCAGTACATGGACGGTACCAAAATTAAGTGTCCGTATGTGAGATGTCGTAACTTGAAATATCATCCAGAAGTGGATGTCACGTATCATTTATACTCGACGGGTTTCACGCCGAATTACTATCAGTGGAGCGAGCACAGAGAACTTGTGTGTCACGCCCCAGAACCAGAATACTGGAGAGCGGGGGCAGACATAGCCAGCTACGCATATTGAAATAGAATACATCTTAACTATACGGTCACGGCTGTCTAGATATGAGGGTTTACTACAAGCCAGCAGTCTCTTAAGGTCAAGCCTATTGTCTCAATCTCAAGCAATTAACAGAGTTACAAGATGTTAGAGCATCAAATATATATATATATATATATAAGGCGTCCCAAATATTACATATTGGATGATCATGAAGCTAGTCGTACAAAATGATAGGACTAGCAAGAGTTCAGTCATACATGATCAACCCTAGGATTTGTTAATCATGTTTACAGCCCGTAGGCAGACAGTAAGTAAATGTGCATCGAGCTAACAGGTGCTCGTCGGCTAAACGCCTCAAAAGAATAAATTTACATATAAGTGGGTGAAACAAAAAGGAAAACCCACTCTTGGCCCGGGTTCCGTCTAGTTGTCACCATTGGGCTGGAAGCTTGGTAGATCCTCGGGAGCTGCTCCGAAATCTGGCCACACAAAACCAGCTGGGTCAAACCCCAGAAAGAGCAAGTGCCACAAAGGAGGCCACAAATAAGAACAAAAGCCAGCATATTAGAACATAAAGAATAAAAAAAAAGTACAAGTAGTAAAGTACACAGGGCGATAAACGACTAGGGACGTGGAACCATTCCGGGAGCCAGGTTACAATCCTTAAACCAAACAAGGACCGGGATTGTACCCCTTCGCCTGAATAGCTCACTGTCTCTACCCATTTATCGTTAGAAATAAGTAAAGCAATCAAGATCAAGAGTTCCAGGTGCAGGGGCTAGACAAGACTTAGACAGAGCTGGACACCATTCATTCACAATCGGCCAGGCAAGTACTACGGCTTACTACTTTAACTAACTAGGGTTATCACAAGCCTAATTACTAACAAGATGCAAGTGAGAATTTCCAGTCCCAAGCCCTGCAGACTATCCAGTTATCCTTCCGCGGGTTGAGAGTTATAGGTGGGTACATTGCCCGGGAGACAAATGTACCCTTAGGTGACTTAGAGGGTGCAACACATGACAGTGTGCAGGAAATGTGCTCTACTCGTCGGCAAGCTACAAGTCCATTAAAGCGTCCAGATAACGAGACTGCCTGTGACTGGGAATTCTCCATGTTCTAGTTTGATCTAATACTTAGCCTAATCCAATTTAGCGCGAGTCCCTGGCCGTGGTACCCAGAAAGTCGCGTCCTAGACATGATGCAAGACAAGACAAGTGGATTGTACAAACAAGTAAGCAGGAACACCCACGGTGTCAAGTTGATTATACGAGTTAATTACAAGTTACAAGTTACAAGTCAAGAGTGTGCCGCCACGGGCCACTATCAAGTTATCAAGATAAATCATGTCAGGGTGCTTGTTAGGAGTGCACCACTACGGATCACTGTCATGTCAGGTTGGTCATATCAGGAGTGCACCACTACGGGTCACTGTCGTGTTATGCTAGGTCCTTGTCATACCATGCCATGTACAATAGACATTCCAAACATATTAAGTAAAATCAAGTTCATGATAAAAGGCGTAAGGATATAAAATGGGCGTAAAATATCTAATACAATATCAATATATATAGGACTATAGAAGAGCCAGGCTTAAAGAAAATAAAACCAAATCTCCAAGAGCCAATGGTTTGCGCAAGGGGTCAGGGGGTTGGATTGCGCAGGAGTCAAGTGCGCCAGGAGGCCAACTGCGCAGAGTGAGCTGCGCAGGGTACCAACTGCGCAGGAGTGAGCTGCGCAGGGTACCAACTGCGCAGGAGTGGATGGCGCAGCAGATGGATTACGCACAAGGGGATTGCGCAGGGGTGGATTGCGCAATGGTCGATTGCGCAGGGGTTACTTTACGCATGGCTGGCTTGCGCATGGCTAGCTTGCGCCAGCGCAATCCAGCACAGCGCAAAGCACTGGCCAAGTGATTGCGCAATCGGCCATGCGCTAAGGAGCACAGGCCGGGGGTGCGCAATCGGCCATGCGCTAAAAAGCGCAAGGCAGAGGGCTGTTCTTCCTGGCCGAGAGCAAGTCCAAGAACACCTAGAACTTCAATTCTTCATAACTTAGCCAAATTAAAACCAAATCTAGATTTTCAAAGTTCTAACTTGAGTAAAATCGAATTCTCTTCCACATGGAAGCATCAAAACATACAAAAATCAAAGTTAAATAGATCAAAACCATATAAATCCGAAAATAGTAAAAATCTAGATCTAGAACAAAGGAAACTCCCAATCACAAAATGTCAAGTTCTAAAGTTGTTCTCCATGACCTAATCTAGCTAATGGACAAATAAAAAAGTGGTGCTTATTTGATGGCAAGGTGCACTTGCCTATGGGTTGGGGAGTTGTGTGGAAGAAGGAAGAAGAAGAAGAAAATTAATGGAGAGTAAAGAGGAGAGAGAAAGTTTGGTGGAGATATAATGAGGATGGTTGTGTTGTGTTGAGGGTAGAGTGTAGGTTAAAGTGTTCCACTCATGATGAACCAAACCAAACCAACTTCCACAAAATAAAACCAAGCCATGGTCCAAACCCATTTACGAGAAACCAAAATCCGCAAGTCGAGAAAATTAAAATACGTGCCAAAATCAAATACGAGCATAAATACGTAATACAGGAAATGAGGGTGACAACTCTACCCACCTTCAAAGAATTCCGTCCTCGAAATTTAATCAAGGAGCTAGAGATTGCCACGACAAGCTATACTAAGCACAGACAAGCTACACTAAGCAGTTCAATCATACAATCATACAATGCAAGCAAGGAAGGGAAAGCGTAAGGCACAAGGAAGACATTATACCTTACGAGTCAAACAGGTAGGGATATCGCGATCGGATGTCGTCCTCACGCTCCCACGTTGACTCACCTAGGGAGTGATGACCCCAAGCAACACGGACTAAGTTAATAGTCTTGTTCTTGAGCATCTTTTCCCTCCGGTCCAATATAGACACGGGCCTCTCCTCATACGAAAGGTTGGTACCAACAACCAATTCCGAATGATCTAGGATATGGCTCGGGTCCGGGATGTACCGTCTTAATTGGGATACATGGAATACATCATGTACCTCACTTAGCGACGGCGGAAGAGCGAGACGATAGGACACATCGCCTACTCGCTCCAGAATATCGAACGGCCCTATATACCTAGGACTAAGCTTTCCCCGTACGCCAAAACGAATGACGCCGCGGGTGGGCGAGATCCTAAGGAATACATGGTCGCCGACGGCAAATTCTAAGGGACACCGATAAGCATCGGCCCAATGGCGCTGGCGATCCTGAGCAACTCGGAGGTGATCTCTGACTCTCCTGACCACCTCAACCGTCTGAGAAATCAGTTCTGGACCGAGCATCTGTCTCTCTCCGACATCGTCCCATGCTAACGGGGATCTGCACTTCCTACCATACAGAGCCTCAAAGGGTGCCATCTGGATACTGGCCTGGAAACTATTGTTGTACGAGAATTCCACCAGGTGCAGGTGATCCTCCCACGAACCACCAAAGTCAAGGGTACACGATCGCAACATATCTTCGAGAGTTTGTATAGTACGCTCTGACTGCCCATCTGTCTGCGGATGATACGCTGAGCTGAACTTGAGATGAGTCCCCAAACTTTGATGAAGACTTGCGCCAGAAGTGCGATGTGAATCTCGTATCCCTGTCTGATACTATGCTGACTGGCACTCCGTGAAGTCTGACGATCTGCCTGAGATACATCTCTGCTAGCTGCGCCGTCGACTGTCCAACTCTAAATGGAAGAAAGTGTGACACCTTGGTAAGCCTGTCCACAATGACCCAAATAGCATCTCTGCCTGCCGGAGATCTGGGTAACCCAGTCACGAAATCCATGGTTATGTGTTCCTATTTCCATTCTGGGATCGGTAAAGGTTGAAGAAGTCCAGCTGGCCTCTGATGTTCAGCCTTGACTTGTTGGCAAACCAAACATCGAGAGACATACCGGGCTATCTCCCTCTTCATACCATTCCACCAAAAGTGTTGACGAATATCTTGGTACATCTTCGTACTGCCTGGGTGGATAGAATACTGCAAACTGTGAGCCTCTGCCATGACTTCCTGTCTGATATCTCCACTGGGTACACAAAGACGTGTGCCGTGTCGAAGTGTACCATCCTCATTAATACATAACTCTGGCCTTCTCCCTGCCTCGCACTCTGCTCTGAGCCGCTGAATCTTGGAATCTGTTAACTGTGCTGTCCGGATCCTCTCAACTATGGTGGACTGAATCTGTAAGCTGGCCATCAAGGCCACATTGGAAGGAAGAACCACTTCAATTCCCATCTTCTGAAGATCCGCCAATAGCTCTGGTTGCGCCGTCAGGAAATAAACTCCGGCTCTCCGGCTCAACGCATCTGCTACAACGTTGGCCTTCCCTGGATGATACTGCAAATCCACATCGTAGTGCACCAGTAGCTCGAGCCATCTTCTCTGCCGCATATTAAGATCCTTCTGGGTGAAAACATACTTCAGGCTCTTATGATCAGTAAATATCTCTACTCTGTCTCCGTACAAGTAGTGCCTCCACAACTTAAGTGCAAACACTACTGCTGCTAGCTCCAAGTCGTGGGTCGGGTAATTCTTCTCATGATCACGGAGTTGACGTGACGCATAAGCAATTACCTTCCCATGCTGCATCAAAACACATCCCAATCCTCTACCTGAAGCGTCGCAATAAACTGTGAATCCTCCGGTCCCATCTGGAAGGGTGAGAATGGGAGCCGTTATCAAACCTTGCTTCAACTTCTCAAATGATTCCTAACATTCTGCTGTCCAAACGAACGGCACATCCTTGCGGGTCAACTGGGTCATCGGCGCTGAAATCCTTGCAAAATCGGAGACGAACCGTCGGTAGTAGCCGGCCAATCCAAGAAAGCTGCGAACTTCTGCCACTGAGCTGGGTACTGGCCATGCCTCGATAGCCACAATCTTCTGGGGATCCACTTTCACTCCTCCTCTGGTAATGATGTGACCCAAGTAAGAAATGCGATCGAGCCAGAACTCGCATTTACTAAACTTGGCGTACAACTGGTGCTCTCTGAGAATCTGGAGGACAACTCTGAGATGCTGCTCGTGCTCTGTTTCACTCTTGCTATAGACTAGGATGTCATCAAGGAACACTATCACAAACTGATCCAAGTAAGGCATGAAAATACGGTTCATGAGGTCCATGAACACTGTCGGCACATTGGTCGCTCCAAAGGGCATAACTAGAAACTCCCAATGCCCATACCTCGATCTGAACGCCGTCTTCGGGATGTCTTGCTCTCTGACTCTGATCTGGTGGTATCCTGACCGCAAGTCTATCTTCGAGAAAACTGAAGCCCCCTTGAGTTGATCAAACAAGTCATCTATCCTCGGGAGAGGGTATCTGTTCTTGATTGTCACTGAGTTCAAGGTACGATAATCTACACATAGCCTAGACGTACCATCCTTCTTTTTCACAAGAAGCATCGGGGCTCCCCAAGGCGATCCACTTTCACGAATGAATCCCTTGGTCCTGAGTTCTTCAATCATCTTGTACAAAATCTCCAACTCTGAAGGCGCCATTCTGTAGACTCGCTCTGATACTGGTGCTGTCCCGGGAATCAAGTCGATGGTGAACTCGATCTCCCGCTCTGGTGGCATCCCTGGAAGTTCCTCTGGGAAGACATTTGGAAACTCTTCAACTATCCTGGGCAACTGCACTGCTGCTACTGCCATCCGCAATACTAGAGGAGATGGCTCTACGGCGCCTCTGGAAAATGAAAACTCTGGCTCTCCGGGAATACTAAAGACAACTCTGTCAACATGGCAGTCTATCCTAGCATAATGGTTCCTCAACCAATCCATGCCTAGGACTACATCATAGTCTGCCATAGGGAACTCTATGAGCCTAGCGGGGAACTCTCTACCGCTAACTACGATCCGACACGAGAAAAACACTCGATCTACTCCCACAAGACCATTACCAGTAAGTATATTGAGCCTCACTGATAATGACTCGGGCTCCAATCCTATCCGTGTCGCGAATCGTGCAGACATGAATGAATGCGATGCACCAGAATCAAATAATACAGATGCTGGAAAGGTGTTGACGAGAATAGTACCTGCCACTACCTCACCTGGTGCAACTTTCTTCTTCCATGGTCATCATCATAGCCTGACCTCTAGCTGCGGGTCCCCTCTACTGGAAACCCCTCTGTCTGTTCTGTGCTGGAGCCTGGGTGAACTGCTGCTGGTTCTGCTGATGAAAGGCCTGGGCCTGTGGCAACAATGGCCTCGGGTACTGCTGCTGCTGCTGGATTGGAACTGGGGCTGGTCCTCTCACCGAAGAACTAGAAAGGTTGGATGATGATGGACCTCCCCTATTCGGGCAGGTCCCTATCTGGTGGTCTGCTCCTCCACAAGCCAGGCACAATCCCTGTGCCCTACGACACTCTGCCACTACATGGCCCGGCTTTCCGTAATGCGAACATCCCACCGCGGAAGACTGCTTCTGCTTCTGCTGCTACGGGTACATCGAGGTCGAATACTGAACCGACGTCACTGAGGCCGCCCGCCTCGGAGTTCCAATGTTTATACCCCTAGCTGCCGGGGCTGGAGCTGAAGATTGGTGCATCTGGTTGTGGGACCGCTTCCTGCCTCCGGTCCTGTCCACAATTCTCCGGGAGGTATACTCATGCCTCCTTGCTGCCTTCAACACTGCATCGAACGTCTGGTGCTCGAACTGCTCCACAGCCAATAATATCTCTAAGTGCAGCCCTTGCTGGAATCGCTGAGCCCTATAGAACTCGGTTGCCACCAAGGTGGGGGCGAACCTACTCAGCCTGGAAAACTCGGTCGCATAGCCATCGACCGTCCTACCTCCTTGCTTCAAGTTGGTGAATCTCATCTGCAGGTCGTACCGTGCCACCGCATCGAAGTACTTTGTCTGGAACCTCTCTCTGAACGTCGCCCAAGTGACTGGTGCCGCTAACCCCATGGCCTGAGCCGCCCACCAATCGTGAGCCAAGTCTAACAACTGTAGGCGTACCACCGCCACCTTCTCATTCTCAGGTGTCCTAGCTGCTTCTAGAACCACCTCGGTATCCTGAAGCCAAGCGTCTGCGGCAATCGTATCTTCACTGCCGTCAAAGAAGGGAGGGTTTAAGCGCTTGAAACTGTTGGCCGCCTGATTCCCTTGGGGACCTCCTCGATTTAGTGCATCATGAACTTCCTGGTACAAGGCGTCGCCTCGACGATCTTGGGATGCAAGTAGTTCTCTGATAAGCCCTACCAAAGGTCCTTCATCCTGTCTAGCTGGTTGAGCGGGCGGAGCTGCCTGAACTGGAGGTTCCGAGCCTCCGGGAAGCATAACTCGGAAGGCTACTCCAGAGTGCTGAGCTTGATCTTCCTGGCACTGGGGTGCTTGTCGAGCTTCCTCTGGCTGGTTGGCAGGTCCGGGAGTAATGCCACTTAAGAAGACGACATAGGGAACAGTAAGGAAGGACCAGGACAGATCAATGATACAAGCGTGTGACCAGGTCAAGAATCTCAGGGATTTGAAGATACGAGCAGAGATCAAGGACGAAATTTGATTGAGACATCTATCCGGTAAACCCTCACATTTCTTGAATGCCAAGACCTGCATGGGCTACCACTTAAACCGTGTCACGCCCCAGAACCAGAATACTGGAGAGCAGGGGCAGACATAGCCAGCTACGTATATTGAAATAGAATACATCTCAACTATACGGTCACGGCTGTCTAGATATGAGGGTTTACTACAAGCCAGCAGTCTCTTAAGGTCAAGCCTATTGTCTCAATCTCAAGCAATTAACAGAGTTACAAGATGTTAGAGCATCAAATATATATATATATATAAGGCGTCCCAAATATTACATATTGGATGATCATGAAGCTAGTCGTACAAAATGATAGGACTAGCAAGAGTTCAGTCATACATGATCAACCCTAGGATTTGTTAATCATATTTACAGCCCGTAGGCAGACAGTAAGTAAATGTGCATCGAGCTAACAGGTGCTCATCGGCTAAACGCCTCAAAAGAATAAATTTACATATAAGTGGGTGAAACAAAAAGGAAAACCCACTCTTGGCCCGGGTTCCGTCTAGTTGTCACCATTGGGCTGGAAGCTTGGTAGATCCTCGGGAGCTGCTCCGAAATCTGGCCACACAAAACCAGCTGGGTCAAACCCCAGAAAGAGCAAGTGCCACAAAGGAGGCCACAAATAAGAACAAAAGCCAGCATATTAGAACATAAAGAATAAAAAAAAAGTACAAGTAGTAAAGTACACAGGGCGATAAACGACTAGGGACGTGGAACCATTCCGGGTGCCAGGTTACAATCCTTAAACCAAATAAGGACCGGGATTGTACCCCTTCGCCTGAATAGCTCACTGTCTCTACCCATTTATCGTTAGAAATAAGTAAAGCAATCAAGATCAAGAGTTCCAGGTGCAGGGGCTAGACAAGACTTAGACAGAGCTGGACACCATTCATTCACAATCGGCCAGGCAAGTACTACGGCTTACTACTTTAACTAACTAGGGTTATCACAAGCCTAATTACTAACAAGATGCAAGTGAGAATTTCCAGTCCCAAGCCCTGCAGACTATCCAGTTATCCTTTCGCGGGTTGAGAGTTATAGGTGGGTACATTGCCCGGGAGACAAATGTACCCTTAGGTGACTTAGAGGGTGCAACACATGACAGTGTACGGGAAATGTGCTCTACTCGTCGACAAGCTACAAGTCCATTAAAGCGTCCAGATAACGAGACTGCCTGTGACTGGGAATTCTCCATGTTCTAGTTTGATCTAATACTTAGCCTAATCTAATTTAGCGCGAGTCCCTGGCCGTGGTACCCAGGAAGTCGCGTCCTAGACATGATGCAAGACAAGACAAGTGGATTATACAAACAAGCAAGCAGAAACACCCACGGTGTCAAGTTGATTATACGAGTTAATTACAAGTTACAAGTTACAAGTCAAGAGTGTGCCGCCACGGGCCACTATCAAGTTATCAAGATAAATCATGTCAGGGTGCTTGTTAGGAGTGCACCACTACGGATCACTGTCATGTCAGGTTGGTCATATCAGGAGTGCACCACTACGGGTCACTGTCGTGTTATGCTAGGTCCTTGTCATACCATGCCATGTACAATAGACATTCCAAACATATTAAGTAAAATCAAGTTCAAGACAAAAGGCGTAAGGATATAAAATGGGCGTAAAATATCTAATACAATATCAATATATATAGGACTATAGAAGAGCCAGGCTTAAAGAAAATAAAACCAAATCTCCAAGAGCCAATGGTTTGCGCAAGGGGTCAGGGGGTTGGATTGCGCAGGAGTCAAGTGCGCCAGGAGGCCAACTGCGCAGGATGAGCTGCGCAGGGTACCAACTGCGCAGGAGTGAGCTACGCAGGGTACCAACTGCGCAGGAGTAGATAGCACAGCAGATGGATTGCGTACAAGGGGATTGCGCAGGGGTGGATTGCGCAATGGTCGATTGCGCAGGGGTTACTTTGCGCATGGCTGGCTTGCGCATGGCTAGCTTGCGCCAGCGCAATCCAGCGCAGCGCAAAGCACTGGCCAAGTGATTGCGCAATCGGCCATGCGCTAAGGAGCACAGGCCGGGGGTGCGCAATCGGCCATGCGCTAAAAAGCGCAAGGCAGAGGGCTGTTCTTCCTGGCCGAGAGCAAGTCCAAGAACACCTAGAACTTCAATTCTTCATAACTTAGCCAAATTAAAACCAAATCTAGATTTTCAAAGTTCTAACTTGAGTAAAATCGAATTCTCTTCCACATGGAAGCATCAAAACATACAAAAATCAAAGTTAAATAGATCAAAACCATGTAAATCCGAAAATAGTAAAAATCTAGATCTAGAACAAAGGAAACTCCCAATCACAAAATGTCAAGTTCTAAAGTTGTTCTCCATGACCTAATCTAGCTAATAGACAAATAAAAAAGTGGTGCTTATTTGATGGCAAGGTGCACTTGCCTATGGGTTGGGGAGTTGTGTGGAAGAAGGAAGAAGAAGAAGAAAATTAATGGAGAGTAAAGAGGAGAGAGAAAATTTGGTGGAGATATAATGAGGGTGGTTGTGTTGTGTTGAGGGTAGAGTGTAGGTTAAAGTGTTCCACTCATGATGAACCAAACCAAACCAACTTCCACAAAATAAAACCAAGCCATGGTCCAAACCCATTTACGAGAAACCAAAATCTGCAAGTCAAAAAAATTAAAATACGTGCCAAAATCAAATACGAGCATAAATACGTAATACAGGAAATAAGGGTGACATTGTGTCTTTAGCATCGGAGTACGAGCCTTATGTGGATGTCCACAACAACGCTCCTTACGACGATGGGCTAGTGAACATGGTTTTTGACGCGGTCGGGCCTAGTTTCGATCCGGATGATCATGATGCACCTGAGAAGGCACCGAACCCCGATGCTGCACAGTTCATGGAGTTGCTGGAGAATGCAAGGACTCCATTATATCCTGGTTGTGAGGATCATTCACCGTTGGAGGTGGTTACAAGATTGTTGAGCATCAAGTCCGATTTTAACATGTCGCAAGATTGCTACAACCGTCTTATGGAGTTGCTTATAGAAATATTGCCTGAGGGTGCGAAGTTGCCTAAAGACTTCTACCGGTCTAAGAGGATGGTTAGATCGCTCTGGATGGGATACGAAAAAATCGATGCCTGTCACAACGGGTGTATGTTGTACTACAAAGACGACAAGGATGAAGACGCCTGCAGATTTTGTGGTGTCGATCGCTACAAGGCATGTGGTAGAGGAAAGTCTGTCGGTGCCAGGAAGCCTACCTCTTCGATGCACTACTTGCCGTTGACGCCGCGGTTGCAGCGGTTGTTTATGGTGAAGGAAACTGCAGAAAACATGAGTTGGCATAAGTGGGAACATACTGAAGGAGTGTTGGATCACCCATCTGATGGAGAAGCATGGAAGCACTTTGATCGAGAGTACCTTGTCACCCCCAGTTTTTAGAAATAAGGGTATTTTTGTCATTTTGTACTTTTAAATATTTTTGAAATTTATTTTATTATTTATGATATTGTTTTGGGGTTATTAGGGTCGGGTTCGAATTTCAGCTCATTCCGACTTGTATCGGGGACCCGGGGTAGCTTAGACTCTGATCGGGACCCAACTGGAACCGACCAACTTGTCATGACCAAACCCAGATATTTATATTTGACTAATCCCATTTGATTTTAGTGGGATTAGGGATTAGAATTAGATTTAGAACTTGAAATTAGGAGTTTTCAAGTTACCATTTGACCCCAACTCAAACCACTCATTTATTGACTTGGAGGGTAATTTGGTAAATTGCCAAATGCCCCCAACCCTCTAGGATGTGGCCGGCTATGTATGGAGCACCCCCTCTCCTTTGTTTCACTCCAAAGCAACCTCTCTCTCTCCATTTCATTTCTATCTACAACTTTCTCTCTGTTGTTCTTCCCTAAATTTCTAGAGAGCAACTCTATTGATTTCATCTCCAAATCCACCATTTCTTCCACCAAATATTCTTCTTTTCTCTTCTACTCCATGAAAGGAAGGAGCTAGCCAAGTTTGGAAGGATTCGGAGCTCATTCGTGTCCTTTTGGAATCTCTACGTGTCGGTGTCGAGTCGAAAAGCTTTTTTATTTGAATCTCTCTTCCGGAAGGTATAATCTCTCTTCTAAATCACCCCAACATGCATATAGGATTATTTTTGACCCATAGGAATAACCCCCATGGTTGTGTCTCCATTTGTGTCCGTTTCGTATCCTTTTGGAGACTTTTAGGAGTGTCATATGTGTAGGTTTGTGTCATAGTAGAAAATTCCTATTGGACTCTTATTTTAATATATATATTGTGTGATTAATTATTAGACATTTAAATTCCAGATTTTATATTGTTTAGAAAAGGTATTTTCAATGTATCATATTGTATCATATTAGTTATATATATGTATATGTATATATATGGATATATATATATATATATGTGTTACTATATATATATATATATACATGTGTATATGTGTATAAAAAAAAATACATGTGTATATGTGTGTGTATTTGTCTGTAAGTATGTGTGTGTCCATGTGAGAGTGTGTGTCCATGTGTGTGTGTGAGTGTCCAGATATGTATAGATATATATATATATGTGTGTGTGTGTGTGGTCATGTGTATATATGTGTGTGTATTTGTATGTGGGAAGGAGAATGAGGAGGAGAATGGAAAGGAGAATGAGGAGGAGAATGAGAAGGAGAATGAGGAGGAGAGTGGGAAGGAGAATGGGAAGGAGAATGAGGAGGAGAATGAGAAGGAGAATGAGGAGGAGAATGAGAAGGAGGAGAATGAGGAGGAGAATAGGGAGGAGAATAAGGAGGAGAATGAGGAGGAGAATAAGGAGGAGAATAGGAAGGAGAATGAGAAGGAGAATAAGGGGGAGAATGAGGAGGAGAATATGGAGGAGAATGAGGAGGAAAATAAGGAGGAGAATGAAAAGGTGGAGAATGAGGAGGAGAATAGGGAGGAGAATGAGGAGGAGAATCAGGAGGAGAATCAGGAGGAGAATGAGGAGGAGAATGAGAAGGTGGAGAATGAGGAGGAGAATAGGGAGGAGAATGAGGAGGAGAATGAGAAGGAGGAGAATGAGGAGGAGAATCAGGAGGAGAATGAGGAGGAGAATGAGAAGGGTAAATGTAGGAAATAGGGTATTGATGAGATATTGAGTTTGACTTCTACGATGGGGTTAGAAATAAGTTGTCTTGGTAGGTAATGACTATATGAGGGTAGTTTAGGCTAGTCTTGACCTCCGTTGACCAAGAGTTGACTTTTTGACCAAAAGTTAACTTCAAGTCAACACTTGACTTAGAATTGACCAAAACTAAACCAGAGTTGACCAGTTGACTAAAAATCAACTGTTAGTCAACATTTGACTTGTTTGACCTAGGGTTGACTCAGTGTTGACCAGAGTTGATCAAAGTTGACTTTTTGACCAAAAGTCAACTGTAAGTCAACCTTGACCCAAATTGACCTAGTTTGACTTGGATTGACTTCCTGTGACCTTGTTTGACCTTGGTTGTCCTAGTGTCACCTAGTTTAGCTTGGTGTGACTTAGTTTGACCTAGTTTTGACTTAGACTTGCATATCATGATTAGATTAGCTTTCCTTTCATTATTAAACCATGTTTTGACTTGTAGTATCTCATCTATAGGTCTGTGATTACTCTGAGCGTATGTTCACCTTATCAGCTCAGGACCACAGGTGAGTACATTCACTGATAGTTTTCATTGTCTTGATATCTACTATATTCGATTCAGTTGTAGTATCTTACTTGATTCTCGACATGATAGTTCACGGACTAGTATACGTCGGATCCTGTCATGAGATGTTATTTCCGGATTTTCCTTGGTATATTGGTGTGTGATATTCATGTTTCATGTACTTATATAAACATTGATTTGGGAGTGGCTGATCACCTACTTTTGAATCCATGTCATGACGTGCCATGTTCGGATCCGTGATACTATTCGGGGATGGAGGAATTATTAGGGGTTATGTGATCAAAGCCCCATGTCCCTATTTTGCTAGCGCCACCCTCACCATACGTAGGATGTAGCAGATACCCCCTGCCGGGTTATCCAGGTTGGCCGGCATGACCCTTTCTAGAGATTTTCATGTGATTGTCGGGCCAAGTGGATAACCCCACCATGACTCCCTAGCCGATCATATATCGCTCTAATAATTCAAATCACATTTTACATTTATTATCGTATCTTATATCCAGTTCAGTTTTACTTTCTGTACTTCTCACCATGCTATGATTTCATTTACTCACATGCTCTACCTGCCTATATACTGTACTATGATTTGAGACTAAGTCCTGTTTGAAAGAAGGGTTACAACCCCGGTCCTTGTTTGGTTTAAGGGTTGTAACTCGGCTTTCGAATGGTTCCCAAGTCACCCTATATCTTTGTCTTGTATTTCATTATACTGTCTCTTATAGTATTTGTCAATTCACATGGAACTGCTGTTGGTGGTTGTACTTGCTCATTTTCCTGACAGGATACCGTTGACAAATTTTACAGATGATTCAGAGGCTGATTACCCGACCTATTATGGGGACGGGTTAGATAGAGTAGACTTGGACCGTGGCTTGTTAGTAGAGCCACTAGACTTTGCTCACCCTGAGTAGTGTAGTTTAGTTAGGTTTGCCTGGCCTGCGATCCAGCTAGTACTTTTCAGACTATAGTATTATATTATATTCTGTGATGTTATGTTTAGTCTTGGACTTGTGTGGATCTCAAACTTATTTCCTCTTCTCATCATTCGTATTTTCCTTTCCATACTATCTACCTTAGTTTTACATTTGTGATTGAGACTGTATTGCTATGTCACCTCCATTCGGAGTGTATATACTGTACAGGTACCTTTATCTGTTTAGTTGTAGTATTTCTAGATGACCTAGACAGCGTTCTACCGCCGATGCTGCGGAGTAGGCTGGACGTACCCACTTCTCGTGCCCCTAATCAGGGTGCGGGTCGTGACATATCCAGATTTTGCTTCTGATCTGCGTAATATCAGATTGGGTCTCTGCTCCGACGGTTTTACTCCATTCGGACTTTCGGGATCCCAGTATTCGTGTTGGCCTGTGATCGTCACCCCGTACAATCTACCGCCTTGGATGTGCATGAAGACTCCGTATATGTTCTTCACCGTTATTATCCCAGGTCCGAACAATCCGAAAAGGAACATCGATGTGTATTTACAGCCATTGATTGATGAGTTGAATCAGCTGTGGGAAGTAGGTTCCAACACGTACGATGTATCTAGAAAACAAAATTTCCAGATGCGGACAGCACTTATGTGGACCATCAACGACTTTCCGGCCTATGGAATGTTATCTGGATGGAGCACGCATGGTCGTCTTTCATGTCCGTATTGCATGGACAGCACTAAGGCTTTCCGTTTGAAATACGGAGGCAAACCGTACTTCTTCAATTGTCATCGACAATTTCTGCCGAAGGATCATCCGTACCGGAGGAACAGGAATGCTTTTCGTGCTGGCATTGTGGAGAAGGCTAATCTCCCGCCAAGGTGGCCCGGATACACGATATGGGAAGAGGTAAAAGATTTACCAAGAGCTATTGAGAAGCCTGCTACGGGCTACAAGTGTGACGGATTTGGTCGCACTCATAACTGGACGAAAATGAGTATATTCTGGGATCTTCCATATTGGAGCACCAATCTGATTAGACATAACCTTGATGTCATGTATATCGAGAAGAATGTGTTTGACAACATAATTAATACTGTAATAGACGTAAAGGGGAAGACAAAAGACAATCCAAAGGCTAGATTGGACTTGGAAGAAATATGTAGACGTCCTGCATTGCATTTGATAAATTACGGGAATGGGAAGTTGAAGCAGCCTAAGGCAATTTTTTCACTAGAGAAGAAGGATAAAGTGAGGCTTTGTAGGTGGATTCAAGGTCTGAAATTTCCAGATGGGTATGTTTCGAACTTGAGAAGATGCGTCGACCTCAAGGAGAACAAACTGACAGGTATGAAGAGCCATGATTGTCACGTATTCATGGAGTGGTTAATTTCGATTGCATTTCAGGAATTCTTATCGCAGGCAGTTTGGGATCCATTGACGGAGCTTAGCATATTCTTCAGGGACCTTTGTTCTAAGAAATTGCTCGTTGATCGTCTAGAAAAGTAAGAGAAGGACATTGCGATAACACTGTACAAGCTAGAGAGGGTGTTCCCTCCTAAATTCTTCGACTCTATGGAGCATTTGTCGATTCATCTTTCCTACGAGGCACGTGTTGGTGGACCCGTCGAATATCGATGGATGTACCCGTTCGAGCGATATTTGAATCACCTAAAAAGAAAGGTGAAAAATAAGGCTCGGGTCGAGGGTTCTATTTGTGAAGCCTATATTCTCGAGGAGATTACAAATTTCTGCTCCTCATATTTCAAACCTCATGTTGCTACGAATAGAACGAGGGCTCCAAAAAACGACGACGGATATCAAGAATTTAATGATGGAATAATGAAAGTATTCAATGCGTCCGGAAAGCCTTCGGGGAAAATGAAGAAGAGATATTTGAATGACAAAGAGCTAAGGGATGCTCAGTTGTATGTATTACTCAATTGCGACGAGGATGAAGTGAAGAAGCTAGAGGGGTAAGTAACTCAGGATGATGAGTTTACGTCATCTCAATGTAATAGTATAAGCTAATATTATTGTACTAATCGGCGGTTGCTTCGTTGTTTTCCAGCACATATAATGATGAGTTGAGGATGGTTAGACCCTACCCAACAGACGAAGCATTAGAACAAGAAATGAGACGTCATTTTCCTTCTTGGTTGAGCGAATATGTAAGTAGCTTGGTAACTACTGGCCTCTTCTAATGCAACTACGCAATAAATAACTTATTATCGCTTCTTTGATATTCAGGTCGATCGTCTAATTTTATCCGAGATTGAATTAATTAGAACTCTTGCCAAGGGACCAATTACTTTTGTTAAAATATGGCCAAGTTACTGTGTCAATGGCTTTCGGTTAAAATCGAAAAATGCTCCGATCAGAGACAGCTTCCTGCATCTTGATTCCACGAAAAACAGTTGTTTGTGTATCAAGTCTTCTAACTACAAAGACGTCGATCCAGGAAATGATTTCTTTGGTATCTTGCGAGAGATTGTGGAGTTGTCATATAATAATGGCAGAGAACCTGCAAAGATCGTGTTGTTCAAGTGTGAATGGTTCGATCCGATTGAAAATCAAGGTTGAAAAATTGACAAGCATGATCTTGTGGATATAAACTACAAGCATAGATATCAAGGCTACGAACCGTTTGTCCTAGCAACTCAGGATCAGCTCGTGTACTTCACAGCTTATCCGAGACGGGGAGTAATGAAGTCTGACTGGTGGGCAGTATGCAAGACTAAAGCTAGAGATACTTTTGATGTTGACGAAAAAGCTTACCAGGAGGACGAGCTACCTCTTGTAACCAATATTGTCGATGTGGACTCCACGAAAGTTACGTATTACATGACACATAATGTAGAAGATGTAGAATTATACGAAGAGGAAGACGAAGCCGACGAAGGCGAAGATGAAAGTGAAGATGAGGAGGAAGAGGAAGATGAGGTCGAGAAAGACGAACAAGATGATTATTCTGAAGATGATTGAGAAAGATATACTTATCTGAACTTAGATATTTCTTCTAGAATATATTATCTGGACTTAGATGTTTATTGTAGAATATATCATCATATGTTGTCTTGGTTATTATCTTGTCTTTATTGTACTTTCATATTTTTAGTCTCTATTATTTGTTGTACTTTCATATTTCTAGTCTCTATTATTTATTGTACTTTTATATTTCGAGTCTCTATTATTTGTTGTATTATCATATGCTGTTATCAGGTATGGCAGGTCATCGCGGAGCATTCCGAGGGGGACGACGAGGTCATGATCCTCCGGTACTTCCTACAGGTACTGCTAGAGGACGGGGTTTTCCTTCGGTACCTCCTACTGGTACCGGCTTTGGATCCTCGTCGCCAATTACTCCTTCATATCGGACAGTAGCTGGGCCTGCTGGGACGACGTCACGTGCCATATCTCTTGGGACGAGTAGTTCCAGGCCTGTTGAGAGTGCTCGCCCGTCTAGCGTTCCTGCTGCTGATACGACGATGGAGACGGATGAGCAGATGGCGGAGGCTGCATCGACGGCCGAGGCGGCGGCGCCGACGGCCGACCAGCATCATACAGATGATGCGTGCGCACCTCCGGAGGAGAGGAGGTCGAAGATCTGGGCCGACGGTACAAAGTAGGTGTTTTGGTTTATAATTTTTTTTTATGTTTTTATCATAAATTAACTTTTTTCATGAATATAATATTTTTGTATAGATATCGTCCCCCAGAGGTACAGAGACATCTAGGCCACATGCTGAGGCATAATTATGGTGGTGCTTGGATTAACTACTCTAATGCTCCGGACGAGAGGAAGGCCTTCTGGTTTGCGCGCTTCAAGGTTAAAATATATTTGCTTTTAACATGAATCATATAATTTTTGCATATTATATATAACTGATAAATATTTGGTTTGCGCTCTTCTAGGATATATTTTTCTATCCACCGTACCGGGCCGAGCTTATCGAGGGAATGTTTCCTGCCGTCGCTGCCAAGCTGATCCGCGATGCTATTAATGATCAGAAGGATCGTGATCGTGCCGGAAAGCCGATCCAAGGTTGGATCACCCCTGATCAGTGGAATATGATGAAGGCTCGATTCGACGAGCCAAGGTACAAGGAGAAGTCGAAGAAGGCCAAGGCGGCTAGGCAACATGCCTCGAAGTGGTGCGGTGGGTCGATTTCGATGACGGAACATTTCCGTCGTCTGGTATGTCTTTCTCTTTTAGAAATATTATTTTAATGCAAAACCGATAAATTATTACTAAGATAATATATTTAATTACAGGTAAGGAAGTTCGGTAACGCCGACATGGTGACCGTCTTCCTGGCCACCCATCGTCGCGGCGGTGACCTTATTGACGAGAGGGCCGAGCAGACCTATGTAAGTATTACAATACATTATCTTAATTTAATACTTCGTGTCAATTTTAATATAACTTAGTAAATATGATACAAATAAATATTCATGTAGTTAGTAATAATAAGTACATTAATTAGAAATTAGAAATTATAAAGTATTATCCATACTCTCTAGGCCGAGTATCAGAGGCTGCGGGAACGGGCGGCTGCTAGTGCACCTGATGCAGGAGAGGCCGGTACTTCCTCGCAGCCCACTCAAGCTCCGTCGACGGACGAGCTGTGGATGACCGCCGCTGGTGGACTCCGTAGGGGTACGTACTACGGTACGGGATCCTATGGCACCCTAGTTGTGACCCAGTCCTCTAGGGCATCTCCTGCTAGTGTGCATGGTCTACAGCCATCCCAGGAGTCTGCCCGAGTCTACCAGATGATTGAGTCTCTCCGTGACGACCTGCTACGACAGATCGAGGAGCAGTCTCAGCACCCTACAGACGATCCTGCGCTGCTAGCACGATTGGATGCACTCGACCGCAGTATTATGGACCTCATGGAGACGACTGAGAGGACAGAGCGCACAGTTGGAGGGTTAGAGCGCACGGTGATGGAGCTACAGACATGACAGGTAACCATGGCCGAGAGGCTGAGATTGGCGTAGGATTCGATGGTCCAGAGCAGTGATAGAATGTTATCTATCATGGATTCATACCACCAGTGACTTACAGCGTTGGAGCGTGCTGGTCCTCCGGGTGCGCCTTCATCGTCGTCGACTCCGCCGCCTACACCGTCTTCTTCTTTGACACCGACTCCACCGACGTCACTGCCTGCTCCACCGGTATCGATTTCACTTGAGGAGTATGAGTTTTTCTTATCCCTTTGTCGCGGCGGTGCCCCTCTTGCACCAGATCCCTAGTAGTTCTAGTTAGGACTGTTTGTTTGATCCTTTGTTTGTGACTTGGATCTCTATTATTTGTGTAGACTTGGATGTTTGGATCCTATTCTATTTGTTGGTTGTGTGTAGACTTGGATCTCTATTATTTGTTTGTTGGTTTGTTTGGATCCTATTATTTGTGTAGACTTGAATGTTTGGATCCTATTCTATTATTTGTGTAGACTTGGATGTTTGGATCCTGTTTGGATCCTATTCTACAGTGAGGGAAAACAGTGTGTGTGTGTGATTGTGTGTCATTCACATGGGTGTGTGTATATTTATTTGTCATTCAAATGGGTGTGTGTATTGGTTATGGTTATCTTTTTAAACTGCAGGGAGAAAAGAACATTCTATATTTTATTTTTTATTTTTTTTGCAGATTTAGCGACGTTTACCGACGTCCACCGACGTACGTTTGCGTCGGTAAACGTCGGTAAATCTGCAAAATTTTCCAGTGTACCGACGTTTACCGACGTCCTTATACGTCGGAGAAAGTCGGTAAACGTCGGTGCACGTCGGTAATCATCCCAGGAATTATCGATATTTACTGACATTTTAAACGACGGTAAACGTCGGTAAATTCCTAGAATTTTACCGACGTGTAGCAACTTTGAACACGTCGCTAAAGTACCGACGACACGACGGCAATCGTCGGTAAATTCCTAGGTTTTTACCGACGCGTAGCGACGTTAAAAATGTCGCTAATCCACCGACGACACGATGATTACGTATATATACGCCGGTAAACGTCGGTACTTGCGACGTTTGGCGACGTTTTGAAGATCAGCGACTTACATTTCCGCGACAAGCCCAAAACGTCGGTAATTGCGTCGGTAAATATTTTTAGCGACGCAATTTGTCGTTTTAGCGACGTCTTAAGGCGTCTCTAAAACGACTTATTCTGGTAGTGGTGGTCAGATGCACTAGTGTCAGACCACTAGTCAGCTACCACGCTAGATAACTCAACCTGTGCAACAATAGGAACCAAGTTAAGTAATCAAAATAATAACCAAGTTTAGCCATACCTGCTATTTTGGTTTGGGCTTGGAATTGTATTCACTCTTGTAGTGGCCATTCTTGCCACAGTTGAAGCAAGTCACATGGGACTTGGACTTCTGTTGCTTGAACGAAGGACCATTCACTTTCAGATTAGTGGAGTCATTCTTCTTGTGATGAGAAGCCACCTGCTTTCTCTTGAACTCTCTTATCTGCACCAAGTTGGCCTTAGCCAGTTGTTTGGACAGAGAGTCCATCTTCTGTTGAGATCGCATTTCGTCCTCAACGTGGATCTCTTGTAGAAGATCTTCCAAGCTAATGTCCAGCTTCTTCCGATGCATTCTAGCATATAAGTTGCTCCAACCAGCAGGAAGTTTCGAGACTATCCCTCCAGCGACAAACTTGTCGACGAGGGGCATCTTCTCATCATCCAACTTCTGGTGCAACTTCAGGAATTCCTTCACTTGAGGTAGCATCGTCATCTCGTCTTTGAAGAGCCACTTGTGGTACTTCTCGACGATGAAGATTTTGGACCTGTTTTCATCATCTTCATATAGCTTACCCAAAGAATCCCAGATCTTTTTGGCCTTCACCTTCTTGGAATATGACTCTGCCAGAGAGTCTTCCATAGAATTAAGAATCAACAGTTTATATATGTTGTTTTCTCTCTTCCATTTGCTCCGCTTGACGAGTGCGGCAGTAATAGCATCGGCAGTTCCTCCTTCTGGAATCGTCAGTTCATCCTTAATCAACACATGGTCTACGTCCACAAATTGAAGATTAAGGGTGACCTTCCTCTTCCAGATTTGGAAATGTTCTCCGTCGAATTTCTCCAACTTGTTAAAGCTGGTATCGATGAGAGAAGCACGAGAGTTTTCCATCTTCTAATCTTGCTTTGAGATTGTTATTCCCGAGGCGAAATTTTCGATGGAAAACAGAGAAACAAAACAGTTGTCTCAATAGTAAAAATGTTTCGTAGCAACACTTCAAAAAAGGTGCACCACAGAGATCCTTGGAGGATTCTGGGTAACGAAAATCTAAAGAGATTTCGTTACAATAGCAAACGAAAGTAGAGCTTCTTTTAGGAAGGTACAAATCGAGTTGCTAGCAGCAGCAGCGACGAAAGCCCACATAAGTATCTGATTAGATCAGAGAAGAAGAGAAGGAAAGAAGAAAAAGAAAGGCAACTTTGCTGGGATGATAAGATCACCGTTGCTCAAAGCAAGATTCGTCTATATACGATCCGCTTCCAGGAGCCAGCAAGTTCTAAAGAACTTCTGGAACGCTCGCCAGACAATATTTGAGACTTGAACGGGCTTCCTGGACTTTACAAACTCTCCTAACTCTCTTCTTTGGTGCATCTTTCAAAGGAGGCCAAGGGGCTCTATTTATAGAGTGGAGTGAGACTTCACCTCTTCTCCTATTCGATGTGGGACTAAAATACCAATACTCAAAAATAGAGTTTGATATTTTAGATCATCCCACAATCAACATAGAAGTGTGCCAGTCCGCGCCTACCCCCTGAACACTCCCGTGCATGCACGAGACATCCTGGAGTCCGTGTCCGAGTCCGAGTCCGCACAACAAAAATCAACTTACATCTTTGTTGGAATTAGTCCTTTTTTCTTCTAGGAAAATACTCCCACATGACACACACTTGTGCCCCACCACACCTCATGTGCACACCTCAACACAAGCAATGCATTATATTGAGATACTCACCATTTGGTGTAGCCGATGTGGGACTATCTTTCCTAGTCCAAAGTCAAAAACACCAACAATTTATTTTCTGAATAAATACTTCAAAATTATATTCATTAAAAGCTTTTATGAATATAGGATATGAAGATACTTGAATTCATTAATGATCTAAAAATTCCATAAAATCAATAATATTTGTCAGATACCATAACATTGTGTGTACTACAGAATCAAGATCATTTTCTCATTTCTCGTTTTCTGGCGTGATATAGTAATCTTGTGCCTCGCCATTGCGCATATGGCTGCAACAAAGATACCATTTTACTATCAAGGTTTCCTACCTCTTCCTTGATATCCATAGAATGAGTAGGAATTATGATTGTGAAGTAGCTTTACAGGTAATGATATTCTTAGTAATCCAAAATATATTCAAAAAGCAATACTTAATTTTCAAGTTTTCTAGATATCACCAGCGTTACTTTATCATGGTATCAAAACTAATAGATAATATTATAACATAAGATAAACTCATATATCTATATTATTAAAAGCAATATATGTCATTTTAAATGACGTTTTTCAAATTCCAAATCAAGGTAAAATAAAATCAAAATTCGAATATCAAGTTAAAAAATTCATTATGAAAAATTATGTCTTGATCCCCGAAAATTTATTAAATTCCTGAATCATGTTTCGAGAATATGTGACTCGCCAATCTGGATGGCCAGTCCGAATGGCTGCAACTTCTCTTCCACGATGCAATCTATTTGACTGCAGGTGGTTTCACTGCCTCGTCAAATCAGTAAATAGATTATCGGGTTCTTGACACATAAGAAAATAAGTACTCATTCACAGGAAATTCAATTACAAAAGTCCAATCAAAATATTGTTTTACAAGAAATCCAATGAACATTTAATGCGAAATGTATATCTAGATATTTAGATGGAAAACGATTCCCAAAACTCAGGTGTACTACTAGAACAAAATTGGATTTAAAAGAGAAGATACAATTCTAGATTCTAATCGACAAACCTTAGATGGAACAAGAAAATTGAGAATTTCGAAAAAAGTTGGAGATTTGTGAAAATAGATATATGAAATTTGATAAGGAAGAGGGATGAGTCATGATTTAAGAATGGATAAGATCAAGATACTGAGGAGTCGAACTACACTTTAGAAGCTATATACAATACTATATACAATATATATTATGCCTATACCTCAAGCAAGATACTACTAGTACTAAATTACAAATAGTTCTTCTAAGCTATATTTGTGTGTGTGTGTGTGTGTGTGTGTGTGTGTGTGTGTGTGTGTGTGTGTGTGTGTGTGTGTGTGTATATATATATATATTTTTTGTGTGTATATATATAATCCCACAAAACTACACTCATCCTAAATAAAGCCTTAGATCATTATTGGTCTATTGGCTAGCCAGTCCTTATTTCCTTTACTAATTCTAACTATATATAGTCCTACATAAATGTGAGGCCCGCCTCACTGTATCAGTATTTTATACGGATACATATTTATTTGAGCTGTATTTCGTATTTCCTGAATTTTGAGAATATTTAAAGTTGCTGAATTGTCATTGTACGGATTTCTGACAATTGTCGGGTGACCCGTATACTGGATTGTTTCATTTATTTTGGTATGAATCATGACTTGGTTTTAATTTGATTTGACTTGGTTTTATTTGTTTGGTTTAACATGGTTTGGTTTGGCTTGGACTTGGTTGGTTTAGTTGGTTTCTTATGAGAGAGGTGTATGGTTTAGATTGAGTGGAGAGGAATGAATGGTGGAGATTGCTTGGGCTTGTTATATAAGCCACCTACCACTCTCTCTCCTCCATTATTCATTTCATTTTCCATCTTCATCTTCTTCTTCTTCTTTCCTTCTTCACCAAGGAGGAGAGGCAAGTACACCTTGCCGAACCTTGAACAAATTTACTTTTGATTGTTCCATCTTCTTCCTTGCATGATTCTAAGCATGTTTAGAACTTGGAGTTTTTGATTTTACCGGGTGGATTCTTGTAGATCTAAGTTTATATTATTTTCGGTTTTCTTGGGTTTTGATCTACCAAACTTACTTGTTTACGAAAACTAATAGTTCCATGTTGTAGAGAATTTAATTTCATGCAGTTTTGGCTTTTGTTTCGCTTGATTTCGACTTCGGATGAGGAAGTTATGGCCAAAACAATTTCTGGTCATTTCTATGTTCATCTGCAGCATGAACAGCATGTCGCAGTAGGCGCATGTCGCAGAAGGCGCATGTTGCAATGAAGCGCATGTCGCGGTAGCCGCATATCATGTCGCAGTTGGCGCATATGATGTCTCTGTTGACGCATGTCGCAGTTGACGAATATGATGTCGCTGTAGGCGCATGTCGCAGTTGGCACATATGATGTCGCTGTTGGCGCATGTCGCAGTTGGCGCATATGATGTCGCTGTTGAGCCGCATGAGCCACATGAGGCACATGTCGCAGTTGGCGCATATGATGTCTCTGTTGACGCATGTCGCAGTTGACGAATATGATGTCGCTGTAGGCGCATGTCGCAGTTGGCACATATGATGTCGCTGTTGGCGCATGTCGCAGTTGGCGCATATGATGTCTCTGTTGACGCATGTCGCAGTTGACGAATATGATGTCGCTGTAGGCGCATGTCGCAGTTGGCACATATGATGTCGCTGTTGGCGCATGTCGCAGTTGGCGCATATGATGTCGCTGTTGAGCCGCATGAGCCACATGAGGCACATGTCGCAGTTGGCGCATATAATGTCTCTGTTGACGCATGTCGCAGTTGACGAATATGATGTCGCTGTAGGCGCATGTCGCAGTTGGCACATATGATGTCGCTGTTGGCGCATGTCGCAGTTGGCGCATATGATGTCGCAGTTGAGCCGCATGAGCCACATGAGGCACATGTCGCAGTTGGCACATATGATGTCGCTGTTGGCGCATGTCGCAGTTGGCACATATGATGTCGCTGTTGGCGCATGTCGCAGTTGGCACATATGATGTCGCTGTTGGCGCATGTCGCAGTTGGCGCATATGATGTCGCTGTTGAGCCGCATGAGCCGCATGTCACAGAATAGGTCGCATAATGCATATTTTGACTATTTCTAACTGTTATATGTTCTAAATGATTGAATTATTGCTCGAATTTCTTCCAACTCCCAACATGAAAGTTATAGAGTTTTTCCTTGGCTTCAAGAATATATATATATATAATATTAACTAACTGTGCAATTTTCTTTCTTTTAATATGGAGCTCCTGATTGTACTGTACATTTTCTATTCTTGGCCTATATTGCGACGACCCACTAATAGCTTGTTATTTCCTAAATGAATGAAATTGACATGACTTGATAGTGACCCGCCGTGGTGTACTCCTGACATGATAACTTGACCTGACAAATTTGACATGATAACTTGACATGATAATTCTTGATAGTGGCCCGTCGTGGCCCACTCTTGATAAGTGATAATGATAATTCTTGATAGTGGCCCGCCGTGGCGCACTCTTGACGTGATAAACCTGACATGATATATCTCGAATGATGTTGCGACGGCTAACACGACTTGATAAGATTGAATAACTTGGACACCGTGGACGATTGTGCTTGTACAAATGAACCCGTCTTGTCTTGCATCATGTCTAGGACGGGGACCCCTGAGTACCACGGTCAGGGGCACCCACTGAAACCGACTAAGGTTAACAACTAGAATAATCCAGTAGTTATGAAGAGATTTCCCAGCTACAGGCAATCCCGTTACCTGGACGCGCTTGTGGATTTGTAGCCTGCCGACGAGTAGGGCACACTTCCAGCACACTGTTATGTATTGCACCCTTATTGTACTAATATTCGCCTGGATAACCTGGATGGTCTGCAGGGCTTGTGGCTGTGGAATAATCTCACTGCATCTTGCTAGTAATTAGGCCTGTGATAACCCTAGTTAGTTAAAGTATCAAGCCGTACTTATTGCTTGGCCGTAAATGTTGGATGAAGTTCGATCAGTCTAGTCTTGTCTTGATCTTGTACTTGGTTGTTACATGTCCTGATTTCTTACTTTATCTTGCCGATAAATGGTGGAAGAAACCAAGTTCTGTTCAGACGAAGGGTTACAACCCCGGTCCTTGTTTGGTTTACGGGTTGTAACCTGGTTATCTGAATAGTCCCATGGTTATCTCATCGTATATCACCTTCCCAGTCTAAGTCTTGTTTAGATCCAGTTTCTAATTGTTTCCAGGATAATGATTGCAATGACTGTCACTCTAATGTATTGTACTCTGTATTGTCACTCCCTGTTTATCACTCTCTGAGTGTCACTTAATGATTGTCACCTTTAGCAATAAATGATCAGAGACCAAGTTCTGTTCAGGCGAAGGGTTACAACCTCGGTCCTTGTTTGGTTTAAGGGTTGTAACCTGGCTTCCGGAATAGTACTTTCGTCCTCTCTTCGTATATTGCCTAGCTCTAGTTATTTAATATGTTCTCTAGTTACTTTATCTCACCTGTTCATATGACGACTTGCTTTGCATAACTCTTAAAAGATCTTTTGCTTAACAAGTCTACTTTTACTTGTGTTTACTAAATGCTTTACTTACTGCCTTCTTATGTTCGGGTTAAGTGCATTGGTACTGCACGAATCTCGATCCTCCTTTACTTATTACTTTCTTTTTCTGTTGTTTGTCTATGATTGTTGGTTTTAAGTACATTGTTCGGCCTCCTTTGTGGTACTTGCTATTTGGGGTCTGACCCCACTGGTTTTGCATGGCCAGGTTCTGATAGAAGAGCCCGAAGGATCTACCGTACCATTCACTCGACGGTGACCAGCCGGAGCACCAGAGTGCCTCAGTGGGCTCTTCTTCATTCTCCCACTGATATGTAAATTCTCTTCTTGTAACGTTTAGCCCCGAGCACGTGTTTAGCTCGTGTTTTGGTATTTTCCTTGATATTGTAGCCTACGGGCATAAACATGATATGTGTATTCTAGACTATAGCTAGTCCTTATCATGTATGACTAATATTCTAGCTAGTCATCAGTTCTGTGGTACTGGCTTCATGATCAGTCATGTATATATGGTTCGGGACGCCTTACTATTGTATGTATGATGATCGTACTCTTGCTTTTGTATAATTGTCTGTGATTGAGATACCTAGGATTGTTAAACCATAGGATTGACTGATGGCATGTAGAGTAACCCCCATGTCTTGACAGCTTATACGTGATTTCAGAGTATTAACGTACTTTGGGATTGCGTAGCTGGCTATGTCTGCCCCCGCTCTCCAGTATTCTGGTTCTGGGGCGTGACAATAAATCTGATCTCCAGACTACCAAGTACAAGATCCTTAAGAAACTTTCTGCAATCCTTCACCGGCTACTCTAGTAAGAATACTTGTCTAATTATCTCTGAATTACTTGACCTATATATATTAGGTTGTGTCTATCCTTATACTACCCTTGATTTCCTGAATATTATCTACATCCTTAATGACAGTCATATATTAGGATTTTTAACTATACAGAATCGCGATAGGATATCCATAGGTAATGATTTATAGGGTAAGCGGAATGGAACATAGTCTATAATGGGTAACTTGTAGGGTATTCTCTATCTAAAGGTTCTTTGTAGGCTTTTCCTACAAACATATCTTAAGGTCTATCGGTTAACCTCTATATAGGTTTCCTCAAAAGCTTGACCTCAATCCTATCCTAGGTTTCCTATTTTTTATGACATGTATGGGCCACCACTAAAAAGACGTGTCACGTCCCGCTCCCAGAATACGACGAGTCGGGTACGTAACAGCATCCCCAGGCTACGCGACATACGAATACTCTAGTACCCATATTCGCGATTGTCACCCGTAAGGTTCTAGAATAGGTTCATTTCAGGTCATCCTTGCAAAATTAAATTAATATTATTCAAAAGGATATTTCTGAAACTATAAATTAAGATGGACTATTCTACCCAATACAACTATTAACCCAATTTAATTATATATTTATATACCTGAATTGATAATGAGAAGATCTAATTTCAATATAATTGCCTTCAATCATCCAATCTCGTTCTTGTTCTTCAGCTTCTCTCTAATGTACAATAGTAGCTCCTTGGTCTACGAATTTAGTGAAGAATACTAGGTCGTCAAACGACATGCAAACCCTCAGTCAAGAACGAAAAAATAAAATAAATTAATTAAGAATCTCTGAGATGATCGGATTTTCGGAATTCCAAAGTAAAGAAATTAAGAAATTAATTCAGAGAGATTATAACGTTAACTTAAAATATGAATGTGACTAGATTTTATTCTAGTGAATTCCTCGGTGTTCGTTCTACGACCAAATCCTAGTAATTCATAATTAGCGACTACCATCACAATCACAACCACAATCACAGTTAAATTTCCTATATGATGATGCAGTTTAGAGAACATATTTGGATCACGATCATTCTCTATTTTCCCGACAATAATCCCATTTACCCGGGACCAGGTGGTGTCTGGATTGGGTACGGTGCCTTAGATCCGACCCCCACATCTTGTGGAAAACTTGTATGCATTAACTTTTTAAATTCCGATTTTATTCTCGGAATTTACTAGACTGTTCTCTGTTGGTGAGCTAGGCCTCACCTCCGACATCGCAAGGCCTTACAAATACGGGACTACTGATCAGCTTTTTCTGTTGTTATTATATTGCAGGGATTTCGATAGATGTGATCCAGTTGTTCTCTTCCACCCCACGATGCAACTACAAACACAGACAATAGTCTATTGACTCCTATGCTAATATCATGTTCCAACTCAATTACCATCTCGTATGTCAAAGACAATACGCCATACGGTAATATCTTGTTGGCAAGAGATTATCCAACTCATTACCATCTCGTGTGTCGGAACAACGCGCCATATGGCCATAATCGTTGGCAAGGAATTGTTCAATTTATTTTACCATCTCGTGTGTCAAAGACAACACGCCATATGGTAATATCTTGTGACTAGGAAGCTGGATATAAACTTAGATTATTCAATTAGGTTTTCCTAATTCTGAAACTTTCTAAATTTGGCCAAATCCCGAAATTACTGAAAATTTTGGCAGTCTCATTTGTATTTGTTGGCCTGAAATTTTACAATAGACAATATATATATATATATATATATATATATATATATATATATATATATATATATATATATATATCAAAACCCCGGTACGCCAATCCCTTCGGTGGAGAAACCCTCAACACCGGAAATTACATGCAGTTTATATATTTATATCTCAATTGCAAAACAAAAACTTTCTTACCGATGACACAATTTACCTTAGCAACTAGCTCTTTTAGCAATTTAGCACTGATTCCGGGTTAGCTACACAAATTCAACAAATCAATACAATCCATAGATCATAAAGTTACACAAACACAAGATAACAAAACCATACAAGAATAAGAACACCACTCTTAATAAATTTTATATTAAAATATCTTATTTGTACGATATTGATCATTCTATATGGATTAGAATGAATTTTCCTTTATAGAAAATATTTTGAACTTATCGACACGGCTAGAAATTAGAGTATTGTCTTTTGGAAAATTTCAACGTCTAAGAGTATTAGGTTCAACTTGGTTTATGGTTTTACATGGCCTAGGCCAAATTTAAACCTTATGTTAGACTATGGGCTGATAAAAAGAAAATTAAAATAACTTTAAAATTACTAAAATATCCATCTTGAACAAATACAATTAAGCCTAGTTTATACCATGGAATTAAAATATATTTGTACTAGATTTTATTTATATATAAAAATTAACATAGAGGATCCTACAATTTATATACAAGATGGATTTTAATTATTATTGGGCCCTTTTTTGGCAAATCAGTCCAAATTTGGACCAATACAGTCGAGTTCTAATACTCTGATATATATATATATATATATATATATATATATATATATATATATATATATATATATATATATATATATATATATATATATATATATATATGTAAAGTGGTTATGTAAAGTGGTTCTTTAAGTCACGATATTTGTATTAAAGTTTAAATTCATATTTGAAGTCTAAAACACCTTATACCGTGTCTGAATTACATCCACATTTACAAGGATACATGTATAGACTTAATTGTAGTATTATTCCATAGTAAAACCTATAGACGCCAAATTTATCTCTAGCTTTAGATTCGGCAACATGACATTAAGTTCAAATATTAATATCACACGTAGTAATCTAAGGATTCTAGGATACCAACTTCAAATAGATACTTTTATATACACTATAAATGAATTTATAAATTACATATATTTTCCTATGCATCCCTTTGTCCAAACTTGATTTAAAATATAGGAATGTTCTTATTTCCATGTTGCAATACTATGAATTCCTAGATACATATACATATCACGACTAGTTATGTGTGTGTGTGTGTGTATATATAACTCTATTTGAATCAAAATTAAATTCCTAACTTCCAAATCAAATGACACAATCTAATTTCTTAATCAAAATGACATAGGAATTTAAAAGGAAAATGAATTCAAGGAAGGAGGGCTTGCCTTGAAAATTTTAATTTGGGTTTGGAATTGGGGATTAGGGCTTGTTCCTTCTTCTCCAATTTCTCCTTTTCTTTGCTCTATCTTTTCTTCTTCCAATCCTTCTTCTTCTTCAAGCTTCTCCTTCATATTTTTTTTTCTTTTTCTTTTTCTTTTTTGTGGAGGAGGAAAGAGGAGGAAAGATGAAGATGATGGTGGTGATAATGGAGATGAAGATGATGATGGTGGAGGTGATGGTGGTGAGGGCGGCCACGAGGGGAGGCCGACGGCGGTAGAGGGCCAGCCGGACGCCGTCGCGGGCACGGGTGCGCGGGCATGAGTGATGAGTGGAGAGAGGGAGTGAGAGAGATGGAGAAAATGAGAGATGAGGAGAGTGAGAGGGATGGAGAGGAGGAGAGAGGAAGCCGAGAGAGAGAGGGGGAGAGATGGAACCAAGAGAGAGGGAGAACACGTGAGGGAGGGGGAGAGAGCATATGTGAGGGAGCTGCTCTCCTCTTTCTTTCTGTTTTTTTTCAGAAGTCCAAAATATAATGGTTGAGGGAATCCATATAGAAAGACTAAAATGCCCCTCCTACTCCATGCATGGTGACATGTGGATGGTGAGGTGGTTGGGATAATGAGTCATTGCTTGGGTTGGTGAGGGTTTGATACCTAGTAGGTTGAGGTGTCAATGTGGCTTTTGTAATGCAAAACTAAGTCATGGACTTTTATGCAAACATGTATATATACAAATAAAAATTCATCTAATTAAATTATTAAATCATTAAATCATTTTCATTATAATAAAACATTAATAATTAATTAGAGGAAAAAAAATATTAAGAAATGTACAAATAATTAAAATAAATTGAATGGATACGACTATGACACCCCTCCACCCCCCTCCCCCAACACCACCACCGCTCCGCCCCCCTCCGCCCTGCCTCCCTGCGCCCCCCCCCCCCCCCCCCCCCCCCCCCCCTCCCCCGCGTCCCCTCCGCCCCCGCCTCCCTCCGCCACCCTCCCCCGCTCCCGCTCAGCAGCAACATCCGGGGGGGGAGAGGTGGAGGGGGGCGCGGGGGTGGGGCGGGGAGGGGGGGGGGGGGGGGGGGGTCGTGGGGAAGAATATGACATTTTCGTCCAAAAAAAGGGTCAAAGGAGTTGACCGTTAACGAAGGACGAAAACCGTCAAAAGTGGAGGGTATCGTACATTATGGTAAAGTAATGGGGTGCACCTTGAATTTGAGTAAAGCAAGTAGAGTGCGACTCAAAATTTCTCATAAAAATATTTAGAAAGAAAGAAATGAGAGAAAAAAATATCTTGGAAGTTGAAAAAAAAAAAGATTTTATTGTCTTTTCAATACTTTTGCATTGGATAATTTTTTTCTACTTCATTGTCTTGTGTAAATATAATCATGACATTTATTGTTTGTGTGAATATATTCTTACCACCTAGAAAAAACATTGTGTTGTGCGTCATAATGCAACGTTATAAGACATTAGTGTTGGAGATGCTCTTATTCGGAATTCGAGATGCTCTTATTGGAATTCGAAACTTATAAATAAGTGCAAGTCGTTTATGAATCTAGACTACTAGGGCCTTTATAAAATTTTGGGACTTTTGTAAAAGATTAGAAACTTTTTGGAAAATTTTGCAGCTTTCGTAAAATTATGTGAACTTTTGTAAATTTTTGAATCCTAGAACCATGTCTACGTCATCTAGACTTGGATGATCATGTTATGGTGGATTTCTTACTAATAAATAGCACACGTAGTTTCATGTTCAAGAGTAAATTATGATAACAACGATGTATTAATGTACAGTTACACTAGCCAGAACTCATGGTGCAGATCATTAAAACATTCAAACTTGAATGGTCACCGCAATATTTTGTCCACAATGCCTGGTGCTGTTAATAAATAGAACAGCGACTAAACATGTGCTCTCTCGATACAAGGTTGGGCAAAATATACAGCCTCGCAGAAAAGTATAACACAGCATACATGTAATCAGTACAGATAATTAACTTCAGAAACAAGTATGAAAATTGTTGGCTTCCTTCGGACACAAACTGTGATGGCCAAAATTAAGATGAATCACGCACACTGGCTTCTCCTCGTCTCCTCCATCCGATTATGAAAGGCACTCAAGGCGGTACGTTTAAGTGCCTCCCCGAACAAACTTGCCCGTGTCGACTTCAAGATACGAACTTCTACGTAGTCGCCAACCTTTGGGTGTCTCTGCTCACTGTCACCCTCAATCGAACTCGTGAGAGGGACTATAGGAAAGGAGACCCTGTGTCCCCTATCACTCTTCCCAGTAAGCTCCTTCTCGGGAGCTCTCTTATTCGGCCCCTCCACTAGGACAAGTTGCACGGTACCAACCTGAGAATCAAAACACTGGCCGGTGCTCTCACGGAAGGCATCGATGAGCTCTGTCAGTCTCCGCTGCTTCACGCTGTCCGGAACATCATCGGTGTAGTTCCTGTGAGCATGAGTTTTTTCCCTCATGCTGTATGCAAACATGTATGCCATATCATAGCCAACGGCCCTTACAAGGCTTAGAGTGTCAGCATGCTCCTCCTCGGTCTCTCCACAGAAACCTGCACAAAATAAAGATCAAGATGTATTGAACTGAACTCTCTTAAAAGAAGTGAAATGGATATATGTATTGAACTCCCCACAGCATGCTTCTCCTCGGTCATAATTGATAGTAACTCATTAGAACTTGTTCCTTCACCAAATCAAGTCAACAACTGTATCCAAATATAACAAGAACCAATGTGTCCATTGGGCATACAAATATGTTAAGCTGAAAGTTGAAGTAAGCATGGCTTACTGGCATCAGAAAGCAACTCGATTTTCTTTGTTCGCCTCACAATACGCACAAGAGACATACATATAATTCTATGAAATGCTAATCTGCACAGACAGGTAGCTATACAAATACAATATGCACTTTGTTCGTCCTGAGTACTTTTAACATGTGAATTTGGTTTAAGTATTAGTTTAAGGTTCAACAGAAGTTGCGCAGAGTTGAACAACACCAAATAGGGCATTGATATGACATCCTCTGCCTAAAACAGTTAACAACCACCAACCCACCCTCATCTTTCAAGCAGATCTGTTAAGGGCCATCTCCTCTCTCACATTAGCGAAAGTCATATCCTATTTCAGTGCTCAACCCAAGCTCTAGCAGCTCCTTGCTAATGCCTATCACTCCTAAAAGAAACATATATTGGGTTCTGTTGCACGTGACCAAACCAACTCAAACTATTGTCTAGTATTATCCGCAAATCAATGACACCTCCAACTTTCTAAGAATGTACTCATTTCTTGTTCTAGCTTTTTAATGTATTGTCAGTCATCCATCTCAATATTCTCATTTCAGCTAAGCTCAAGTTTACCAAGATGTATCTTATCAACCAATATTCAGACCCATGAAACATGTCTAGTCTTGTAACCATCTTACAGAACTTTCATTTCAATTTCAAGGGAATCCTACGTTCATAGAGCACTCTTCAAGCATTCCTCCACTCAGCCAGCCTTAGTTTTAGAACGAGATAACAAGAAAATCCCTCTTAAGTATCTCTTGACCATCATTATAGATCCTCTCTTCTAGACATTTACTAAATTGCACACACTTCATATTTTTGTGCCATAGAGATGAATTATTCCCTACAGCAAGAATCATATGGGCCATGGAGATAAAAGCAAATTCCCTACAGTTTTATCTTTCCTAGTCTAAAATTGTTAAAACTCATGAAACGCATTAGAGAACCAAGCATATCGAGGTTGACTAATCACTTTGTTCAAGAGAACTACTTGATGAATTTCTCATTTCATGTGTCTACCAAGGTTCAGTTGACTGATTGCTAACCAAATTTTTTTGGAAGCATTGTATTTAAAGAGGTTTAAGCCGACTGTTGGTTGAGAAAAAACAAATCCTTTTATCATATGATGCCACAACTCTAAAACTAAATACCCATGTAATCTTTTAACATTAGCAACTGTTTTGTTCGACTTCTTATTCTGAGCAATTCTTTAGACAAGTCTCTTTTCCAGCATCCTTTGTCGATTTCCAACATCTCCAACGACAACATATAATAACTTCGGAGATAATCCGAACTTCTAGAGACTTTAACAACTTAGATAACTTATTATATCCAAGAAAAGAAATATTTTGTTAATTAATATCTACCTTTTTACACTTTTTTCGTTTGGGTTTAATCTTAGAGGGCTTTCACAAGTTTTATATTGTTTAGAAACTAGAATGTACAACAAATATTATTTGAAATTTTAGCACAATGACTATTGAAAGTCAAGTTGTTATTGATTCAATTATGTGATACTCATGAAAAATGCCATAATTAAATACTAAATAATATTTTTTGCTCTTAACTATTGACTTTATTATGAACTTGTCAATCATTTATTCTTCTCCTTCTTCATCATCCAAGCCTTCTCCTATCAGAATGGACCAGGAATGGAACATAAGAAAGCTCCAAACAAGTTTTGACAAAAAATAATGACCGGTTATAGATCTGAGGTCAACCCTCTATGTTAGTGTTAAATTTCTAGCCAACGTAACTAATGAGCATGAGAGGATCATGTCATAAAACCTAGGTGTCTAGTGTAGTGCCCCGTCCCAACACAGTGTCTCGTTCCTCGTTCGCGGAGAGCGCGGTTAAGAAACACCGTCTCTATCGATTGATCGGGACCGATTGAATTAAGATCATTTTCTTGTTATGGAATGGACTCTTCGGAATCAAGTCCCATATTCAGCAGGTTGCGCCTCGAGGATGGACTCTGCGGATGAGTCGGAAGAGACCTCCGTTGCTCTGTTTTTCATGCCGCACTTGCTTCTTTGGCTTTGGTTTTATGAATGTGTTTTCGTGAATACTTTTGATAGATTTCATTGCTTGCGTTCTTCGAACTTCGCATTTCATATCGAACTCAGAACAGAAGGGTAGAGTACTGATTCGTTGCTTCTGCGATTTCAGATGATTACCTAAGCGCCGTCTAGCGCAACCAATCATTTTCCCTCTCGCCTCAAACAATCAATGTGTGTGGCTCGACCCTTCCCTCCTTGACCCTCTTGTTCTCCGATCAATCGACGTATATATATATATATATATATATATATATATATATATATATATATATATATATATATGTTAGATAAAGATGTAAGGATATGAATGCTTATTTCCAACAAACTGTTGCACGATTTCTCACATACACTTGCTATAGAACTGTTGTACCATAATTCTGCTACATGTTTACTTATGTTATACTCATTATAGAACTGTGTTATGTAATGATGAATCGACGAATGGGCCACGATAAGACAGAAGACACTGAATTGGTTAAGTTTCTTAGGAAGTCGTCTAGCGCGGTCATTGGACAACTTGTGCACAAGGGAGGATTTCCTCGAACGGTAACCCGGAGGGCTACAGAACCGATTTCGACCTAGGGGAAAACAGTATAGCTGTGCTGAATTCTAGCACGGGTGATTCGGAAACTTTCAGCAGGCTCGCAACCGCGCTGAAAGGGTCGCCGTCTAACCAAGGCTATAGTCCAGAATGGCTCGTCATGTCAGTGACCTTCACATAAATACACGTTGCATTAGTGATTGATATATATTGAACTGGAGAAAATATGGTAAGTTTGTACTGCAACGACGCGCTCTGCCGTAGGTAAGTTGTAACATAGTTTATGTTATTATGTATATCGAATGTTTACATGCAATTCACTAGGATGGCTAGAAAGTTACTAACTATATTGCATGCTTCAACATAACTTCTTGAACCAACTGGGAGCGTGGAACATTAATTAGTCACACACCAGTATACGACAATGTACTGATCCTCGCTCTCCATAGGTACTACAAACCAGGAGGAGCGTGCCAACTAACAAGGCGACGCTCGAATGTTTTTGAAGCCTTGCTCGTGTGCTCGAAGGCTTAAATCTACTCTTTTGAAGACTACATCAGTCCAAGGAATATGGCTCACTTTCCTCGATAGCAGATGGTTTGAATATTTTGGTTGTAAAAGAGGGATGTAATGTATGGAACGACTATCTCATCAGCATTCATTTTGTAATCGAATCAAGTTGTAAGCCCGCGCAGCAATTATTGTAATAGTCTTGTTCAATTTCTTTGCGTATTCTATTAGATGTGTTTCGGATAACCTTATAAGATTGCCTTGTGCGAGTGTAACTTAGGCTCGCACGACATCACATCCGGGAGACGACTATCGATTCTTCAGAATCGGAACGCGACATCTAGTTGGCAGGTAGTATACCTACATTTTGAATTATGATATAAGCTCGTATAACCATGGAACACCCTCCAAGTTCCCCTAGACTATAAAAAGTCTAGACGAAGAGGTAAGATGATACAATTATCTTATGATACACAAGACGATATGATACATAATAAGATAATCAAATGAAACAAATACGAAGGTATCTCGATTTGAGATCCCACGATTAATCATGTTAAATGCTCATTAATGAAATGTGGCCAGAAGAAGACATTAAAATCAGTGGATCCTTAAGACTTTGTATCTTTGTCATATAAAATATAGCTCAAACTAAATGGAAAAGATATTTTATGATATTAAAAGTTAAAGATCCAAGTTTTATCTAATATTACATAAAGGGATAATTTAAATACATGAGCACATTACTGGAAATTGTAATGTTAGATTTAGTGAGTTAGTAATACATCTAGGTAGTCTATATCTAGTCCCGCATTGGATAAGCTTGCAAAAAATGGTTTTCCACTTACATGAACTCAAACCACTAAATCACATCCCAATTATTCTAATGTAGTCACATTGTATCAAGCATCTGCAGTCGTGTCCTTTACCCCTCTTTCTATTAAAATAATACTCTACCACCCTCCATCTACCAAACCCCTAGCTCTACCCTTCTATATCAACTCTAACCTCCATCTACTCCCTTTAGCCTCCACCATTACCAAACTCTTAACTCTTATCTTGTCCACTTTATCTCCACCAACACACTCATCCAAAACTGACAAAATACAACTCAAAACACAACACAACCCATATCTCCATTCTCCTCCTCCTTCGTACCGAAACCCAATACCTACACCATCATTTAAATGCTAGTCACTGTCACCACTTTTGACCACCAGCAAGCCGAGCAGGCCTCTTTGCCTACAACAGTATTTTCTCCAACCGTAGCCAATGAACAACTCTTTCACCATAGCTACTGCCCAGGCCTGTGGTCAACATTCTTCTTTGACCTACCCACTAGCCCAAGCTCCTCTCAGCAACACTACCATCATCCCTCCATCTTGCTCTTGCTCAGCTACTCACCAATGACCACCCATCACCTTTGTTCTTGCTTCCGGCGGCCATCACCGCCCAGAATCTGAGCTTGCCTGCTCAGATTGGCTCCTCTCTCCTCTCTGGTTGCCTCATGATTGTCGTTAGCTCCCTAGGTTCTCTCCTCTGCCAAGGTCAACTGACTGTGACTACCAGCTGCAACAAGGGCAACCACTCCTTTCTCATACCTCCAGCAACAATAGAACCCTAAACGACTCGATTCCTATCGTCTTCATAGCCTGCTAATAACTAGCTCACCACTCCCAGTGAGTCATCTCCCTTTGATGCACTCTCAACCATGAGCAACCGCCTCCACCTCAAAACTCATCTCCTATTCTGACTACTACTGATTTGGTCATCCATCTTCATTTGGAGTCGAGCCTCTGTCACCTATGTCTGCCTTTACGGTCTTGACAATTCTTTGGCTTCATGAAGTGGCTCCGGCTCATCATCCATCAGTTGGCTCACCAGTCCAGTGTCCGCCTAATTTGGTTCTTTTGCATCCTACCTTGATTCAATCAAATCCAACTAAAGCCAATGACGACTTCGATGCCCGACAACTCTACCAACTCCAGCGTAGATGTGCCAACAACAATATCATAGGTGTTGGATGTCTGGTTCATATGTCGAATTGGGCCTTTTCATATTGGATGTCAGAAACATTGTAAACTCCCCATGTGTTATGCTTAATGTTCTATATTTTCATGTTGGTCCCATGCCTGGATAAAGAAGTTGTCTCATGCCAACTCCTTACGCCGTTGCTTCTGGTACAAGATGATAACGGAAGGAAGATGGAAGATACAAGATGATTCTAATGTTATGTGGTGTAGTTGCAATGTGTATCAAGAAAGTAGAAAAATAGATCAAAAGACAATGGTTGGACTTCAAAAGAAAGTTGGTGGTAGAACGAAGAAGTACAAAAAGGTAATTAAGAAAAAATAATTTCCTATAAAAATTGGCAAGTGTAAAAAAGAGAAGAAAAAAATTGGGAGATATAAAGAAGTAAAAAAAAGGAAGCTAAGAAAACAATTAGTGAAACTGAATCTAACACCTATGATTATTTGTATAGAAGGTTAGAAGCTAAGGAGGGAGACAAGTATATTTATAAGCATGCTAAGAGTAGGAGAAAAAAAGTGAAACTTTAGGTAATATTAAGTGTATCAAAAGTGATTACCAAAGGTATAATAAGAGAAAGTGATATTAAGAAAGGTGGAGTTATTTTCACAAGTTACTCAACAAAAACAACCTAGAAAAGCTTAGTTTAGATATATAATTAGTTCATAATAATTCATATTGTTAATGTTGTAACATTAAAAAAATCAAGTTAAGGATGCTTTAAAGAAAATAAAAAATGAAAAAGCAGGACATTATGTTATTACTATTAAGGTTTTGAAAATGTTAGGGGAAGAAGGATTGGTGTAGCTTACTTATTTATTCAAGCAAATTGTAAGGACTAAGAAGATGTCCAATGAATAGAAAGACAATATTTTAATACCCATATATGAAAACAAGGAAGATATACAAAGTTACAATAATTATAAAAGATTAAGCTTATCGGTCATACCATAAAACTATGTAAGATTAATTGAGCAAGACTAGAATTTCAAAGAATCGGTTTCCTTTCTATGGGAATACAATTAGACACCGAAGGAGGCTCTACTATTGATTGATATCATTGGGCTTAAGTTGGTTTTATACTTGGAAGGTCCATTATGAAAGACATTTGCTTATTAAATTAACGACAAGATGTATAGAAAAAAAAGGGAAAGATCTACATGTGGTTTTTATTGATTTAGAGAAAGTTTAATATTGAGTTCCTAGAGTGAAATATGGTAGACTTTGAAGAAAAACAAGTTCCTAGTAGTTATATTGAAATTAATAACGATATGTATAATAAAGTTACGATGATAGTACAAACTTTTGGAGGAGATAACAAACCATTTCCTCTTCCCATTGGCTTATATCATATATTGGTGTAAAGTCCTTACCTTCTGTGGTAGTTAAGAATGAAATTACTAGGCATATCCAGGAGGAGGTTCCATGGTGTATATGTTTTATGATGATATTGTGTTGGTTTATGAGTGTAAAGAAGGATTAGATGTTAAAATAATAAAGTGGACAAAAACTTTGGAATCCAAGGAATTTAATATTTGTAGAACTAAAACAAAGTATATGAAATGTAATTTCAACCATAGGTCAAAGTGAAATGAGGAGTCCATATAAATGGGCAATAGATACATAAAACTGATGATTATCGGTATTTAGGACTAATCATTTATCATGATGGATACATTGAGAAACATGCCATGCATAAAGTTAAAACTGGATGGTTGAAATGGAAGATTGTTTCTAGAGTAATTTGTGATCACAAGATATCTCTTGAGTCGAAAGGAACATTCTACAAGACCGTTATAAGATTAATCATGCTTTAGAGAGAAAAATTCGGCAATTAAGAAACAACATTCCAGAAAGTTAGTGTAACCGAAATAGAATGCTAAGATAGATGAGTGGCAATAAATTGAAGGACACGATAAAAATGAGTGTTTTTGTGAGAAGTTATAGGTGATACCAATTGAGGAAAAAATTTGAGAAAATTATATTAGATGATTTGGACATGTACAACGCAGACCAATAGATGCCCCCATAAGAAACAATAATATAGTAGTTAATAGACTTGGAAGGACTAGAGGTAGACTTAGAGGAACAATGGTTTGGAGTGTCAAAGAAGGAATTTTTTTTTTTGGTTAGAAATGACCCTTACATACCCGAATAGACGAAGAGATTCAAACATTCCACCCCAAAATTTTGGGATAATAGCTTTGTTGTTGTCATTGTAAAATGTAGTATATTAATAAATATGTGATATATATGTATACTTATGTGCTAACTATATCTACAAAAACTGTTGCTACATGATACAGGAATAGCTCTTGCTTTGTGGAGGAAGGAGACCAAGCTCTGATTTTGAGTAAATCTATGTAAAAAAATTGGAAGGAGACCCAATGTAGTATTTTATATGTATGATAAGCTATATACCAAAAAAGGGGAAAGGAAATATCAAGTAGTTCTACAAGGGAGACATCAAATTACACTTTTCATTTGTTCAGACATGAAGAACTAAATCAATAAAAGAAATATGTGTGGCATAAAAATTCCTTAATAAACCATTCAAACATAGAAAAATGAAATGCTATACTACAGGTAAAATGCAGTAAACCTTCCAATGTTCAAACTTAAAGCCGTTTGGATATTGTTTAATATTACATCTCTTGTCTTAGTAATAAAAATGTCCATAAAATGAGCAAAATTGAAATGAGAATGCTATAACAGACGAGTGGCACTGGCAATACATTAAGAGATAGGATAAGAAATGAGTGTTCAACTTCATGAGAAGTTGGAGGTGGCATAGGATGAAAAAAAAAGCGTCCGGGTGGTTTGGACATATGCAACATAGAACAAAACAGCGATAAGATTTTAGTTAAGGGTGTTGCTATAACTACGATCAGCCTAATCAAGCTAGTATTGAGGCCATACAAAGGCTATGAATTTTGTTAATGTTAAGGCGACTTGGTTCTTAAGATAGCTAAAGGGAAGAAAAGGATTCAAATAGCTGACCCCAAGAACTTGGGACAAAGGCTTCGTCCTTTTTGTCGTCTCTCTTCTGTTAGCAACTCGTTGCTGTATCTCTTTTGTTAGCAAGTTCAAAGTTCATAGTTGTATCTCTTCTGTTAGAACTTAGAAAGTTCCTCAAACTGTTAAAACCCATATGACTTGAACTATAAAAAATTTGAGCCTATTATCTTTATAAAAGAAATATAAAAACCTCTTCTTTCTTCTTCTCGCTATCATCCCAATTGCTACAACTGCCTACCTTCGACCATTGCATCTACCACCAACCTCATCAAACATCCCTCCTCTCCCTTATCCACCCCCTTCAACTAAGGTTTTAGGTATCGCCGACATTGACATATGGCCTTATCAAATTGGTTTTGGCTTGTCTTGATCAGGTACTGACCCCAGTGATGCTGGTCGATAGTGGCGCTACTAACATTAGGCATCTCTTTAATTCAGCAAAGGAAATATTAAAAGAAAAAGAGAAATATGAAAAATGTCAACATAATGGTTCAGTCGTGCTGAAGTTTGACATGTTTCGTTTTGTTAATAAGATTCCATATAAACACAATGCAACCATTACCATTTGCTGACGTTGTACATCTATTCACATCATTCATTCATCTAATACAATTCCATTGAAAAGTATCTCTTGCCGGTGTACTTTGTCTAAAAGCAAGTAAATAAAAACAATATCTATTGTGGAGTATCTATTATGGGTGAAGGATTCAACAGACAATCCAGAAACAACAACTATGCCAAAATATACAAAATATTTTTCTAGAATTGTAAATAATTTTTTTATTATTTTTTACTTTTTAAAATGAAAGAACTCTGAAACTTGGACCAAAATCACCGAAACTTACAATACTAATAGTCGTAAGACCGGTGTGCAACCATATCTTATATTGCAAACCTTGCTCAACCCATTGCCTCTCTCTTCTCCTTTTGCTAGTGTTCGCTAGTAAAATATCAAAATTTCCATCGGACAGAATGTCGGTTGGCTTGGCAAATCTGAACCACGACAAACCTAACAACTTAGAGGCTTTTGCAATTGGCGCTACAAGAGTTGGGGCAGAGAGGGTGCAAGTCAAAGGATTTAAGGGAGGCCAAGGGAGAGAAGGGCGGTGGTTATGATACCAACAACAAAGGTGAGAGTGTCACTGTAGAGATAAAATGGAGGAACAAGATCATATTTTGTAGAGAAGTAATTGTTTTACATTTGATGTCAAGTTATAAAAAATAGTAGATCTCCAAAATTAGGCATAAGTGTATCTACCATTTACAAAATACCTGCAAGTCACAACAGATGGTGATGGTTTTGAGATTCTATTTTCTGAGACTAAATGGTCGGAAAAATTCCTCCCGCATTCCATAATGATAATTAATCAAGAAAGACTCGAGTATAATTTGTATAACTTGCTAAGAATGGCTTCTATACATTCAAAAACATATTATGGGGCACTATTTTCAATTAAGTGTAAACATTACGAGGGTTCCATGCAATTCACCCTTAGTAATATTGCTTACCGCATATAAAATCGCTGCTTATCCCCACATCTGGAATTATAGCCCTTATTTTCTGCACGAGGTCCAAGTAAGCTTCTCGTGTGTAACCTCTTCGCATTCTCTCAAGTACGGTCGTGCTCCCTGTTTGAGCTGGCATATGAATACTTTTACATATATTATGTCTATCCCGCATTAGGTACAGTAGATCATCAGGGTAATCCTTTGGGTGTGGGGATGTATATCTGAACCGCATCTCTGGAAATTCCAATGATAGTCGACCCAAGAGATCAGAAAATCGCAATCCCATATTCTTCACCTTGCACCTGCTCGAAAAGCCTTCACTTAGCTTCCAATTTGATCCTGATTCGACACTTTCGACTTCTGAAGTATCATTGTAACTGTTCACATTCTGACCAAGAAGCATAACTTCCTTCACTCCATCTTTCCACAGTTCGCCAACTTCTCTCACAATTGATTCCACAGGACGAGATCTCTCTCTGCCTCTAGTAAATGGAACAATACAAAATGAGCACATATTGTTACATCCCCGCATTATTGAGACAAATGCAGTTACTGAATTTTTCGAAATCCTGACAGGACTGATGTCAGCATAAGTTTCTTCAAGGGAAAGAAGTGTGTTGATTCCCTGATGGCCATATTCAACCTCCTCTAACAAACGTGGCAAGTCTCTATATGCATCAGGTCCACACACTACATCTACCATTTTATCTGCATCAAGTATTTTGTCTTTCAACCTCTCAGCCATGCATCCGAGAACAACAACCTTTGGAGGATGCACAGAGTTTGATCTTCCTACAGCAACATTACTTTTCCACTCTCTTTTTAAAAACCAAAAGTAGTTGAGTCTCTGCCACACCTTTTGCTCAGCATTGTCACGGATCGCACAGGTGTTGATAAAGATGATCTCTGCATTCTCTGGGTGCTCTGCAGCTTCCATGTACCCTGCTTTCTTCATGATAGACAGCACAATCTCCATGTCATTAACGTTCATTTGGCACCCATATGTTTCATGGTATATTCGGCCTTTACTAGTGTTTTCAGTAGTTGGTGCTGAACTACAGAACAAACAATAATGTATGTCTTAATAAGCATTGTACTTGTGTCAAAAATATAACCAAAATGTGCATAACATGCCCACATATTGACAACTACTAGTTGAGAAAATTAAAAAAAATTGCACAAAGCACGATAAAATAATCAAGCAAATCATTGTACCATGAGAATTTAATGAGATCTTTAGATGAATGAAATCTATTGATTAGCAAAACTTGATCTTAGTCTCACCATCATCACTATCATCATCCAAGCCTTCTCCCATAAAAAATGGTGTAGGCTATGGAGCATAAGAAAGCTAGAGAAATTGAACAAAGTTTTTAGGACCGGTTGTCAACCTGACGTCAACTCTCGATTTTGGTGACAATTTCTAGCCATGGTATCTATGGACCTGAGAGGGCCACACCATAAAACCTAGATATCCATTTGGCAAGTAGGGTAACCTACATTCTAGCCATGAAGTTTAAGTGAGCAACCTCCAAGTTCACCTAACCTATGAAGAGTTTAGACGTAGAGGTGAAGATTATGTGATTTGCTATAGGGAATTGCATTCTCTCTATGACACATCAAGACAAACAAGCGAAAGAACTTGACATTAGTGTCAAATTATTAATAGTCACCATTGACTTAAGACCATAATTTTGTCCCATGCCGTGAATTAAAGTTTGTTGCCATATAAATTATAACACAAAGTATTAGCCGTCATATAGTAATTAGAACATAAAGTAATACAGTGCAAGAACCGGCAATCAGCTTAATAAATTTTATTTACCATTATTTTTCTTTACTGAACTATTAACACTTAAGCAGTAGATAGTCTGTGACTGCAACATTTGAACCAGTTGCCAAATGCTTTCAAACTTTTAACCAATGACAACATGATACATCCATCTTAATATTTTGGCATGGGCATGCAGTCCCCACTAACTGCAATTTAGTCGACATCTCTCATAAATTTATATCAGTGTAAAAAATGATGTTATGTGCATCAAAAAATAAGGCCAACAATCATATGTTCACTTAATAGTGCTCCCTCCTCCTTTGGCGTCTCCTTCTCCATCTCTCAATGTTGCTCTAAATAACCCTAGTTTATTTGCAGATTTATCCAAAATCAAATCTTGTGTGTCCTTCCCTATTAAAACAAGACCTCCTTCCTCCATCAAGTAAGAATTCGTTCATTAATATCTGACATTTTATATATATATATATATATATATATATATATATATATATATATATATATATATATATATATGAAGTTTAATATGTCTACTACATGTTCCTGACATTAGATATCCGACAAACCCGACATCTACAACGTTGGTAAAATGTAATGTCAAAAGGCGCCTCGTTTCTCACTTTCTAGGTTACTTTCTTAATTGTGAGATACAATTTAGCACGAGATCCTCCTTCATGACTTCAGTAAACCAAACATTTGATTGGCAACTGAACTGAAAGCGGTTATCATGCTATAAAACATACACGAATTGATGGTAAACAGTCGAACCTTTCCAGTGTGCAGTTTAAGCTCGTACAGCTAAGGAGGAAGGTTTGCACTATCGGCCGACGCCATATTGTATCGTTTTGGTCTCTTCCAATCCGATATTGACTCTCACAGATACTGGTAACACCGAAATTTTCGCACTCTTCTCCCCATCAATTCAGTAATGAAAACATTGAAAGAACAACAGAATACAACAAAAAATAGACACACTCGGTCATTCCTAAGAACAACATGCAACAGCACATTGTAACCATTCTCATATTTCACAATATTCATCCATCTTAATACTATTTCATTCAAAACTATCTACCCTCCCTACATGTACTTTGTCCAAAAGCAAGTAACATAAATAATAATATCTATTGCAAGCAACATAGATAACAATATCTATTGCAAGTAAGCAATACGACAATAACAGTCTTTATCCCAAACTTTTGGGCCGGTTGTTTGAATCCTCTTCTTCCATTCGGCCCTATTAACGGGCATGTCCTACTAACGCTAATAGAATCCATATCCTTTGTTAATACTCTAAACCATTTTCGTGTAAACCTACCTCTAGTCCTAGTAGGTCTGTTAACTACTATATTATCTCTCCTTCTTACGGGAGTATCTACTGGTATGCACTCAAAGCAGGATTATCCGACTCGGAACAGGATCCGTGTCCGATTCAGATCCGATTACACGAGGATATAGATTTAGGATCCGGTTGAATCCGAATTCTGATTTGATTTATTTGCCGAATTTAACTTATCCGGATACAGAGATGGATTTCACTCCATTATCCGAATCCAGATTCAAATATTCGGATACCTATATAAATTGTATTAATATATCTACGCTTCTAGTGTACACTAGGAAGGGTTCTATTTGTGACTAAACTTATTATATTTGAAGTATATATCATTACTCAAACATAGGTTAATTAATACTTAACTAAACTTGTATGAAATCCTTAATTTACTCGAGAATTCAAACTTTAGTTTCTCTAAAATCATATTATATCTGATTCATATACGTATTTATTTTATTCGTATCCGTTTCTTACTATATCTGATCCGAATCCAAATCCATTCTCTTCGAATATGGTTATTGATTTTCATATCCGAATAATATATGCACCCCTACTCGTTGTTAGAAAACAAATATGAATACGGTAATTCCCATATCCAATCAGTATCCCCTCTGAATGCACCCCTAGTTGCACATATCTAAACTAAGTAATTTTCCTCTCATCTATTCCTTAATTGGCGCTATATCTAATTTTCCACATATACTTAAAGTATTGTCAGTCATCCATCTTACCATTCTCATTTCGGAACACAAATTTTCTGAATTATTTCTTAATTGTCCAATACTCTGAAACATAAAACATGGCCAGTGTCATAACAATATTATAGAATTTCTTTCAACTTTAAAGATATTTTGTGATCACAAAGTAATCTGAAACACTCCCCCATTCCAATAATCATGATCTAATTCTATGCATGACATCATTCTCAATCTTTCAATCATGATAAATGATTGAGTAGTGAAAACTACCACTCTCAAGTGAAAACTACCTCTTTAACTTTGGGCTGAAATTATATTTCATATACTATGTTTTCATTCTACTAATTATAAATTCCTTAGATTCCAATGTTTCTCTCCACACTTCTAATTTTGAATCTAACCCTTCACTCTCCCAACCAACACATATCATCCCAAACATCATACATTATGTAAGCGATACAACGATATTGAGTATTATTCAATTCAAAACTAACACGAAAAACACACAATATATAAGATTATGCCTAATGTACCAAACATTTTCCTAGGTTTTAGAATAATATTATACTTTTGTTTTTCCAAAAAATAAGATCTGAAACTCTGATATGGAAGTGTTGAAACCGTTGAAACCAATACTCATAGGAAAGGTCTAAAATTAATTCTGGAATTGTGCTCCTCTCCTTCCATTAAACCACAACTCATCTCTTTATTCATAGTGAGCTTGCTTCAAACATTTGGTCGACATTCTCATTCCTCCACTACAATTCGGGCAGCCAAAAAAATCTACAGGAGCTCTTCCATCTCTACCTTGAGAACGCATCGACTAAGACCATCGGGTTCGCGAAGGTAATGCTCTTCATCATTTCTTTGTGAGAAATTTGGCTTCACCATAACTCTAAATCCATGATGGCATCACCCTCTGTCCGCAAGCAATTGTTAAAATCATCATCTCCATTCCTCTAAAGGGCAAAATTCGGCATAAGAGACCCACCTCTTGAACAAGCTACAGCTTGCCCCATACCTGCTGAAGTCACACTCCTCAGTAGGTTGATGGCACCCTCCCGACTTCGGTTACAAACTCAACACAGATGGAGCCTCTTCAATGGCATGGCCTATGGTAGGAGCGTCATCCAAGACAGCTTTGGTCACATGAACTTAGCTTTCAGCACTCATCTAGGAGAAGGAAACATGAAGCTGAGATCAAAACACTTTTTTTTATCTTAATACATGGGCAGCTCATGTGATTTATATTCTATTATTGAAGTTGACCCCCTAAGCTTGTGTACCATCATCAGCCATGTCCGTGGAAATCAGTTTATATCATCCGTAAACTTCAGTCTCTTATTCTGCCAGCTTGCAGACTCGAACATGTCTTCCGACAAGCCAACTCAGTCGCCAACTTTCTTGCTAGGGCCGTAAAAGAGTTCGCCCCCAACACTGGCCGCGTCTATTCCTCTTACTGCGAGACACTTAGTCCGGTTTCAGAAGCACTCACTCCCAAGTTTAATGGTCATTTCATCCCGCTCCAGATTTGCTTCATTTCTCTTCTCAGTCATAGTTTGGGTTTATTCTTTTTGGTTTAATGGCAAGGGCCATCTCCTCCCACTTGTATTAGGCAAGGGCTATCTCCCTGCCTATCAATTTTTCACAATGTAGAAAATGGAACCCCCCCCCCCCCCCCCCCCCCAAACAACCAAAAAAATAAAAAAGAACTGTACCGACATTGTGAACCTTGCTAAGGAGCACCCTTTAGGTTCCTCTAGATTATAGAGAGTCTAGAGGAAGATGTAAGATGATAAAATCTACTACAGGAAATTTTGTGTCCATCTCTCACAGCCAATGAGTGAAAAGGAATGGCATTCCCAAAAGAAAACCTACCACTGCAGTATCTAATCTGAGTAGCTTTGCACTAGTACTACTAGAGAGCATAAGTGAAAGTCTGATTCCACTGAGTCATCCACATTGATTTGGGTCATTATGCTTGGGACTGTTTGGCCAAGGCCTTCATATTGACACTGAGATTGAGGGACACAATCGCAAGAGGAATTGGAAGGTGAACTGGATGTGTATATCACCAAGGGTAGATGTTATTTAGAGGGTGGTGAAGTGACTTCACAAATCATGAGGTGTGTTCTGGCAATAATTAGGATGAGGAAGATAAGAAGAGTACCAAAATATGTCATGGCCTACACTAGGTGCGGTACTGCTACGGAAAGTACCAAATCAGCATTGGTAGAGATAATTATTTAAATTTGGTGTCCGAATCAGCTACCAAAAAATAAAAGCCAAATATTCATGCATAATAATTGTTGGTGACCAGACATCCGGTATTGGTAGGGCATCCTTTCTACAAAGGATGTAGATATATTGCTTATATGACCACCACGGTTGTCTGACCTTGTTGTGACCAGTTTTGGAAGATCAAAATCTTTCAGATTCAAATAGGAAGATAATAGTATTAACTCCACAAACATTGAAGATTTCTCGAATGAGAATGGGGTTTAGTATAGAGCATAAGGAATCACCAAAAAATAAGTAATATTTTTTTATGACCGGCTGTAAACTGATTTTGACCCTCCTTTCAGGTACTAAATTCATAGATAGTATGCACAAGAAAATTGTCTCATTACTAAACCTAGAGTACCAGTTGGAAGGCAGTAGACCAGGCCTACTTGATTCTCTCAAGCCACTTGAGTTCGACAAACCGGTTCACTCCTCTCCAAATGCATGGGCTCGCATCCTATTTCTTCATAATCCGGGTACTGGACATAAGTGGAGAGAAACGCCAATAAAAAGGAACTTAAAATGAATGATAAGGGTTATACCATCTACCTGTACCTCACCTCTCGTGGGAAGTTATATGGTCCTGTTACTAATAGTTTTTGAAATGACAAGTGTTTTACCTCTCATGGGAAGTTACATGGTCCCATTACCAAGAGTTTTTAAAGAAGGATAATCATAAATGATCCTTCCTTCCTGGCGGGAGTTTAGGCAATAGACGTTGAAATTTTTGTGGAGGAACTGGAAGGCCATTTTCTTGAGAAGCCTAAAGTGTATCTTATCTCAATAATCTTTTTTTTTTTCTCAAGTGGCTTCTTTGGTCAATATCCCTTTCAAACTAGAGTAGTTTGCTTAGAAAATAGTTTAAGTGTTTGTTAGTTTTCTGTACTTGGAGGGGTGCTCCAACCTATCTATATAAAGAAAACCCCATGCAAGGAACAATTCAGAAATTGATTTTGGAAGTAAACGACTTGGTCTTAGAGAAAAAGTATTTCTTCTTGTTCATAAACTCAATTATGTAGGCGGATTCTTTCGAGAGTCAGATTTACTCGTAACAATATGGTGGATTCCTTTGGGTAAAGAGTATTTATTGTTGAGCATTTGAGATTTCTCCTCCATCGTTCCAGTGTAACCCCACATTAGCTCTAGCTAAGGTGACCCATATATATCTCATCACATACTAAAGTATCTAGATATCAAAAATGTACCACTTAAATTAACATGTATTGCTGAAGTTGTAAACTAACTCCATCGTCGTAACGTAATATGAACCTGATAACCCTGACGTAGACCTATATTGGTCAAGACAGGCGACTAGGTTTACAGTTCCAAGCAGCTGTTGGCTAGCCAGCAATGACTCATGATCCTTGATTGTCCAATAGATCACATTTTCTGACTAGTCCAGAGTTGGCTTCCTATGAGAGGTCCAAGTGCCATATTTCTTAGGATGTACAAGATTTTGTTACCCATTGAAAGAGAAGAAGATAAGGTTGGCTGTAGGGGTGTAGATAGTAGATAGGCATCAGCAACAGTTCATTAAAGGTTGGTATCTCATGTTTCTCCCTATTATTACTCTCTGTGTTTCAGTTGAAGGAAGAAGAATTCTGCAGGCAACTCTCTAATTGTATAGTACAATTTTTTATTTATTCGACCTGATTTTTTAAGCAAAAAGATCCCAGTTTCATGAATTACAAGCCAATTATAGATTCCCTTTCCTTGGCCACAAAGTCAGTATGGCTGGAGATGTAGCCATAGCAGCCTTGCAATTTGCAACTCCAACACGTAAGAACCAAATATGCATTAGTGCCAACAATCAGACACAATAAATTCTATTGATAAACATGACAATCCGCATAGACTTGTTTTTTTCAGCTGAAGATTCAAGAACATTGGGATAATTTCAGACAAAGCCTGAAAGAATGTTGTTATGTCAATGCACATTGAAAATTGACAACTAAACCCTTGTATATTTCAAGCAAATCATCGTCATCATTGTCTTGTTAAAACAGGATTGAGTATGGAGACAATATTATCCAGAAAAGAATTAATGAAGTTTTTATGACCATAAACTGACGTCAACGCTCTTTTTCGATACCAAATGCATAGATAGATACGAGCAAGAAATGGGTCATTTAATTAAACTTAGGACACGCGTTAGAAGGTAGTAGACCAGGGGCTACTTGATTCTCTAGAGCCTCTTGTGTTCCAACTGATCACCCATCTCCAAATAAAGGGGTTCACATCCTAGTTTTTCAGAATAATGGTAACGGTCCCGAGCGGGTGAGAAACCCCGTAAATCCGTAACTCAAGAGATGAAATGGAACATGCGATGAATGGTAGTGGTTATTTCCATCTGACTATATCTAACTTCTCATGGGAATATACATGGTCACCATTACTAAGAGTTGTGAAAGGACAGTCCTAAAAAATCCTTCCCCTTAGTTCTCGATAATCTGAAACCATGTTAGGACAGTAGGACTACTACCTTTTTGGTCATAAAGCAATAGCTCATACAACAAACAATCACCATCCAACTTCCCCCTCAACTTAAAAAATCACATAACTCGTCTACTTGCAACAAATAGTTTGTACTACTACGTGATAAACAACATTTCAATGTATTGGAATAGTATATAAACAATAAACACATAACTCACTACCCTCATAAGTACTCTAGAATGTCGGTGCAGCAGCAGGGACTTTAACATGATATCAGAGCCACCCAGGTTCAGATCTCGTGGACGCACCATTTTAACCCAATTTCACACAGAAAAGTTATACCGCTACGTGAATCCGGTTCTAAGACGAAAATAGGCATTTCGTACCCTCAATTCTCACACAACCCTACAGGTTGGTACAGTGGCAGGTACTTTCAACACGGCGGTACGAGAGGCACTCGGGTTTAAATCGTTCCATATACATGTCCCTCAACCATCCATGGCACACAGCTCTAGAGTTCTGGTGCATAATCTACAGACATAAGTATATGAAAAATTGAAGATGCAACAAAATTAAATTAACAGTATGAGAACAACTCACTCCTGAAGGGTTTCGGCGGCCGCAGCGGAGGCGGCACCGCGAGCAAAGGTACGGGCACGGCGAGGGGACGGAGAGCGAGAATAGGAGAGGAAGAACCTGGACAGAGAAGGGAGGGATTTGGAAGAAGAAGAGGAAGAAGAGGGTTTAGTAGGAGAAGGAGAAGGATTGAAGATGGAGAGGAGAGAGTGGCAGCAGAAGCGACGGTGGTGGTGGAGACGGAGATTGATTCGGATTGTGGAGTGAGGGCAGTGGTGGGTCAGGAGGGAGGAGAGAGGGTGGAGAGAGGCCATTGCTCTTCACAAGTAAAATCAATCACTTCTTGTGTGGTTGGATGGACCTGGAGATTGAAGAGAGGTAGGGTGTTCCGTCCATGATTACCCTCTAGGCCTCCTTTCGTTAAAGGATTCATGGAGTTTGAAAAAAAAAAACTATTTACGGTGTTAGGATGTGGTAAAAGATAGGGCTGTGCACAATTAAGTCAAATCGACCAAATCGAACCAAGCTAAACTGAACCGATTGATTTTAAATCGAACCGATGGTTCGGTTGGTTTGGTTCGGCTTCAATTTTTTCAAAACCGACCGGTTCGGTTCGGTTCGGTTCACGGTTTGGTTATGCCAAAAACGTTTAAACCGAACCGAACCGAACCAAATCTTTGTTAATTAATTAGGGTTGGCCGGTTGGGTATGTGTTCATTGGATTGTATTATACATGTTTGGTTCATTTATTCACATCACAGCCATTTATCAAGTTAAAGTTGAAAGATCTCTCTCTCTCTCTCTCTTTCTAGTCTCGAAGAGGAGTGCTGACGGCTCCTATTCTTTTCTAATTGCTCATGTGCACATGAAATGGACTTTTGGTTGAATGTATATCATTTTTTAATGTATAATTGGCATTTTTCTCCACATGCAAAGCGCAAGTTGAATTGAAGATGCCGAATTGTATTTACTGTTGCAAAGTGGAAGTTGACTGAGGTTTTACAAAAGAAAAAAACATACAGCACATTTTTTTATGTGATCAAAATCGACCAAGTCGAACCGATCCAAACCGAACCAAGTCGGTCGGTTTTAAAACCGAACCGACCATTTGGTTGGTTCGGTTCGGTTTTGTTTATTTTCAAACCGATTAACTTCGGTTCGACTTCGGTTGGGACCAAATAGGTCAACCACCGACCGATGCACACCCCTAGTAAAAGATATGTAGAAAAAAAAAATCCATGAAAGAAAAAACAATTTATGAAATTATTTTTCTAAAAAAAATTTTATAAAATTTTAAAAATATTCCACGAAAAATTTAATTTAGATGTTTGATTGTCAATATTTTTCATGAAAAATAGTTATTTTCTATGAAATATAATATTTTTCTATGGGTTGAACAAGTTTTATTTTTCATCATTTTAGAAGAAAATATGAAAAATGATAGTTTTTTGAAAAATAATTTCATGGAAAATATAAGCTATCAAACACTACAATTATAGTGAAAAATTTGTGATGAAAATATTTTTCATGGAAAAAATGCCCAATCAAACACGGCCTTAATTTTTTTGTGTTTGGTTGTCAAAGAGATTGGCGAAAAAATAAAAGTAATTTTCAATAGAAAAGAAATTAGAAAAAAAATTATTTATCCAAGCAAGGATTCACTTTTTCCATCTTGTATTCACTTTCCGAGGCCTAGAGTAATGTTGTTCATCCCTTGAAAGTCTCTCTGAACCATTTCTCATTATGTGGCAGCTGACATGATAAATTAAAAAAAATTAATATTAATGTTAATTTTAATGTTAAATTTATTTTTTATGTTAATTTTAATTTTAAAATTTGCGATGTCAGATATCACGTCAACTGTCACGTAAGGTGGGATGGTTGGAGAGATGAATATCATTTTTCTTAGCGATTAGTTCGATTTAGTCCAAAAAACTCGATCGTTCCGATTATGCTTACTAATTTGTAATTTTACCGTTCGATTATGTTTTGTCATTTTTTTTATTTAACCAACCGACATATTTAACTCTCTTTTCTATAGCTACACAAGACTAAATTTTTTCACCTTTCCGAATTAAGATTAAGAGGTTATTATGACACTACGGGTTAAGAGATTAGATAATTCTGGAAATTGCTGAGAAATCCAATTTCGGGATTGGTTTGTATGAAAAATCCACCCGCAGGATGGATTTTATGAAATGCCTAGAATTATATATTTTGGAAATTGCTGAGAAATCCAATTTCGGAGTTGGTTTGTATGAAAAATTCACCCGCATGATGGATTTTATGAAATGTCCAGAATTATATATTTTCACGTTAAATATTCTAAGATTTCCTTTAGATGCTCTGTATTTACAAAATTGCCATCTTTATAATACCATAACTACCCTTCGCACAAACTCAGATTTGGATTGCGATTTTCGTCTTCTTCTTCTTCTTCACGAGAGATCCGAATTCCATTGCTCTCATCTTCAGCAGAGATCGCAAAGATCGTTCGTAGTTCATTGTGCTTTTCTTCAGTCGAACTCCGATCATCACTCATCATCATCATCATCGTGGAGAGATTTAATGTTTTCCGATGATTAGGTCAATTGTGGAGATAAGATCTTCTTCTTTTTCATAAGAGTTAGTATCGTTTTGAAAGAAGAACGAAAACTCTTGAATTTTTGTTCCAGACAAAAATTTTTTCACAAAAAATAAAAAATTAGGTTTTAGGTTTCTGTCGACTGTTCTCCATCATTCTTCGTGATTTTAACATGGAGAATGCCCATTCTCCGTGTTAAAATGACGAAGAATGACCATTTTTCGTGTTAAAATCACAGAGAATGTCCATTCTCCGTGCTAAAACCACGGAGAATGGCCTTATCCATGTCAAAATGACGGAGAATGGCCATTCTCTGTGTTAAAATGACGGAGAATGGCTCCATGATAAAATGACTGAGAATGGTCATTCTCCGTCATTTTAACACGGAGAATGGCCATTCTCCTTGTTAAATTGACGGAGAATGGTCATTCTCTGTCACCCCCAGTTTTCAAAAACAGGAGTATTTTTGTCATTTTTCATTTTAGAATTATTTTAGAATTATTTATTTATTTATAATATTATTTTGGGGTTATTTGAGTCGGGTTCGAATTTCAGCTCAATCTGACTTGTATCGGGGACCCGGGGTAGCGTTAACTCTACTGGGACCCATACACTAGTTAGCCATGGCCCACATGCTAATTATTTTAGTTAGTGGTTAGGCTAATTATTATGGATAGGGTTAGTGTGATTAGAGACATTAGAATAACTAAACTAGCCCCCGACTTAAACCCTTCCTAATATTAATCAAATAGATTAGTGGGAGGGTATTTTAGACATTGCATATAGGGACACATAGCCCCATTATGGCCAGCCACCTATTGAGGGGATAGGCTCAAGCCCTTTGATATTTTCCATTCCTTTCCATTCCACTTTCTCTCTCTTGTTCTTCTCCAAATTTCTAGAGAGGGTTTTATATAGATTTTTCCACCAAATCTCTTCTTTCTTCCACCCAATCTTCTTCTTCCCTTCTCTACTCAAGCCAAGAAGGGAGCTAGCCAAGTTTGGGAGGATTCGGAGCTCGTTCGTGTCCATTTGGAATTCCTACGTGTCGGGGTCGCATCGGAAGGGGTTTTTCCTAGATTCGATCTACCGAGAGGTATAAATCCCTTCTCCTTTTCATTTCTTCATGCATATAGGATGATTTTGGACCCATAGGAATGACCTCCATGGTTGTGTCTCCATTTGTGTCTATTTCGTGTCCATTTGGAGACTTCTAGGTGTGTCCTATGTGTGGGATTGTGTCCTAGTGAGAAAATCTCTATTTGGACACATGTATTTTTAGTTATATTGTTTTAAATGAGTTTTTGGATTTAAATCTCAGATTTCTATTTGTTTAGAGATGTGATCTTCAAGTATCATATTGTATCATATTTATTTACCTATATTTAGTATATATATATATATTTGGTTATATATATATATATATATATATATATATATATATATATATATATATATATATATATATGTTAGTCTCTCTCTCTCTCTCTCTCTCTCTCTCTATATATATATATATATATATATATATATATATATATATATATATATATATATATATATATATATATATATATGTATATGTATATATGTAATTTGTGACTTATATATATATGTATATATATGTGATATAAATGGTGTGTCATGTGTGTTTTCATTTGTGTTCATGTTGGATGTAGATTTCGTCCAGGGGGGAAGGAATTTAGAATGGTAGTGTTGGTGTGGGTATTGATATGTGTATGTATGTGTGTTTGTACAGAGGGTGTTTGAGTGTATGGTTGAGAGAGTGATAGAGAGATATTGTGAGTTTTGAGAGTGAAATGGGGGAGGGAAGAGCTGCTGTTAGCAGCAGGAATTATACACTGCTCAACAGTGTATCAGTCCCCACAAGGGGGACTGATTCCTGGAGATGACAGTCCCCAAAGGGACCTGTCATTGCTGCTATATAGCAGCAGTTGCACTGCTTAATAGCAGGATTTGAAGGGGGGATTAGCCCCATGTTTCAGCCCTATTTAGTCCACCATTTAGCCCATGTGTTAGCAGCCCCCACAGCTCCTAAAACCTGCCCATAACAGCCCCTAAACTCAGCTAGCAGCTGTCCCAAAAACACCCCCCAACAGTCCACATTAGGACAGCCATGGCACCCCTCGACAGCCCCTTGTAACCACCCTTAAACAGCCCCCTACAAACCACACTAAGCAGTCCCTATACCATCCCTTACCTGTCCCCAACAGGTCCTTAACACAGCCCACAAAACATGCCTTAACCACCCTTAATAGCCTTCATTAACAGCCCCTTAATCATGCCTAAATTCAGTCCCCAAACCACCCTGAAACCAGTCCTAAAACACCCCATAGCAGCCACCAAAACCTGTCCCTAAACCATACCAATGACAGCCCCTTTGTTCAGTATGTAGCTGTCCCATTTTCAGTCCTTAACTCACCACATAAGCCTGTCCAAAACTAGTCCCATAGGCTGTCCTAAACCAGTCCTTAACCTGTCCAAATTCCTGTCCCAAACCACCCTTTGACACTCCCATTTCTGTCCCTTAACCCCAGTCTATTGTGTGTGTGTGTGTGAGCCATTAGGAAGTCCCAAACCAGTCCTAGAACACCCTATCAGCTGTCCTAAAATCAGCCCTCTATGCCTATGTGTGTGTGTGTGTGTGAGAGAGCTTAGAGTGTGTGTGTGTGTGTGAGTATGTATGTATAGCTAGTAGCCTATAGGTATTAGCCTATATGTGAACTATAGGTAAGAGCCTATGTGTGACCATGTGTGAGTGAGTGAGTCTGTGTGTATGAGTGTTTAGGTAATGTGAGAATGGTACAAGGGTAAGGGTAAGGTAATGGTTAGATGAACCACATGTGTCCTAAGATGGATTAGATATCTAGGAAACCTATGTATCTTGGTAGGTAACCCTTAGATAGGATAGTATCTAACTACCCTAGGAAGCCTAGGCTAGTATCTTGATAATTAGCGGAGTTTTCTTTGTATTGGGCAAGGTATCGGGATTATCTTGGTAAGGGTAATGTAGGTAATACCTAGAACTAAGGTATTTGAGTTTAGAGTCTAAGATATGGTTAGGACTTGGTTCCCTTGGTTGGTAATGATCAAATATAGTGCCCCTAGACTAGTTTTGACTTCGGTTGACCATTTTGACCAAAAGTCAACAAAAGTCAACCGAGAGTCAACCTTAGCCTATAAGTGACTAGATTTGACCGAAACCAAACCAGAGTTGACCAGTTGACTGAAAGTCAATAGTTGGTCAACATTAGACTAGTTTGACCTAGGGTTGACCTAGAGTTGACCAGAGTTGACCAGGGTTGACCAGTTGACCAAAAGTCAACTGTAAGTCAACCTTTGATCCCGTTTGACCTAGTTTGACTTGGATTGACTCCCAGTGACCTGGTATGAACCAGTATGACCTAGTATGACTCAGTTTGACCTAGATTGACCTAATTTGACTTAGACTTGCATTCATGACTTAAATTAGCTTTATTTTCATTATAAAAACCATGTTTGACTCATAGTATCTTATTTTAGGTCTGTGATTACTCTGAGCGTCTGTTCACCTTATCAGCTCAGGACCACAGGCGAGTACATTTACTGATAGTTTTCATTGTCTTGATATCTACTATATCCGATTCAGTTGTAGTGTCTTACATGATTTCCGACACGACGGTTCACGGACTAGTATACGTCGGATCCTGTCATGAGATATTATTCCCGGATTTCCTTGGTATATTGGTGTGTGATATCCATGTTTCATGTACTTATATAGACATCGATTTGGGAGTGGGCTGGCCCCCTGCTTTTAAATCCCGTGTCATGACGTGCCATGTCCGGATCCATGATACTATTCGGGGATGGAGGAATTATTAGGGGTTATGTGATCAAAGCCCCATGTCACTATTTTGCTTGCGCCACTCTCACCTCACGTAGGGTGTAGCAGATACCTCCATGTCCATGTTATCTAGGTTGGCCGGCATGACTTTTCGTTGAGGTCACCGCGGATTGCCGGGCCAAGTGGATAACCCTACCATGATTCCCTAGCCGATCACATAGCGCTCTAATAATTCAAGTCATATTTTTATATTTATTTATCCTAGGAGGCTAAGTTCTGTTCGGGAGAAGAGTTACAACCCTGGTCCTTGTTTGGTTTAAGGGTTGTAACTCGGCTTCCGAATAGTTCCTAAGTCATCCTATATATATATTGTCGTCCAATTCAGTATTCACATCTATTATGCATTTCCTGCTGATTATACCCTGTATTTTATATATCTGTCTTGTATTTTATTATACTGTCTCTTATAGTATTTGTCAATTCACATGGAACTGCTGTTGGTGTTTGTACTTGCTCATTTTCCTGACAGGATACCGTTGATATATTATAGATAATTCTGAGGCAGATTGCCCGACCTATTATGGGGTCGAGTCTGACGGAGTAGACCTGGACCGTGGCTTGTTAGTAAAGCCACTAGACTTTGTTCACCCTGAGTAGTGTAGTTTAGTTAGGTTTGCCTGGCCTGCGAGCCAGCTAGTACTTTCTGTCACCCCCATTTCCCGTATTTTGTATTAATACTCGTAATCGAATTTTGGCTGATATTTTATTTTTCTCGACTTGTGGAATTTTGGGTTTTCTCGTGAAACGGGTTTGGCATGGCTTGGTTTTATTTTGTGGAGTAGGATGGGTTTGGTTTGGTTTAGCATGCATTGGACCACCTTAGCCTATACTCCACCCTCAACACAACACAACCACCCTCATTAAAACCCTACCAACCTTTTCTCTCTCCTCTTTACTCTTTCATTTACTTCTCCATCTTCTTCTTCCTTCCTCCACCAACACCATAGGCAAGTGCTCCTTGCCAACAAATAAGCACCATATTTTATTGGTCCATTAGCTAGATTAGGACATGGAGATCAACATTAGAACTTGACATTTTTGTGATTTAGAGTTTCCATTTTTCTAGATCTAGGTTTTAACCATTCTCAGAAATTCTTGGTTTTGATCTATTAAACTTTGATTTTTGCTTGTTTTGATGCTTCCATGTGGAAGAGAATTCCATTTTACTCAAGTTAGACCTTTGAAAATCTAGATTTGGTTTTGATTTGACCAAGATATGAAGATTTGAACTTTGGTGTTCTTGAAGTGTTCCTCTCGGCCTGGAGAAGAAGACTCCAGCCTGCGCTCTTTAGCGCAGTGCTGAACCGCGCATCATCCCCCTCGGCCAGCGCTCTTTAGCGCAGCGCTGACCGCGCAGCTCGCCCTTTGGCGAACCGCGCTCACCCCCAGCGCGCTTGGCTCTTGCGCCATCCATCTCTTGCGCCATCCATCTCTTGCGCCTTCCATCCTCGCGCACTTCGCTCCATGCGCAATCCGACTCAGCGCAACCCAACCCCGCGCGCTCGATCCCTGCACAACCCAACCCCAGCGCAGTTCATCCCCCTGCGCAGTCCATTCCCTTGCGCAACCTGATCTCTTGCGCAGTCTATTTGACCATGGTGATTTGGTTTTATTTTCTTAGGCTTGGCTTCTCTTTTATTGATTGGAGTTTTGAGATCTTGTTTCACCAGCACGACTACCTTGACCCAACACTACCTGACACGATTTTCAGTATTTGCTATGACTAGTACGGTTTGTGATTTCTGTGATTTATGATCCTAGTACTTTGATCTTCTTGACAGTGACCCAATGGGGTGCACTCTTGACTTGTAACCTGATAACCTGATAGTGGCTCGTGGCGGCGCACTTTTGACTTGGAACTTGACTTGTAACTTGTTGTTTCACTTAACAAAATGCCAAACAAAAGTTGGCTTTTGAAAATAAAACGAGAAAAAGTACAAGAAGTACAAATTTGATTCTGGAAAAGTATTGCTATGGAAGTCTGATATGTAAATGATCACTTTGTTCCTTGGACCATATGATGATGATGAAGATCACTGCTTGAAGTAAAACAACTTGGAAGAACTAAGTCACCAGAAAGGTATCGACGCACTTGGGCACTAATGGCGAGGCCGAATGCTTTCCTGCTTTGCTTCACTCTATTCTGAAAGAAAGGTTGAAGAAGAATGCTCTGGAGAATCAAAATCTCGAAGTTCTGATCTCTGTATTCTCTCCTGTCTCTCTGTCCCTGTCTGATGAGAAAAATAAGTCTATTTATAGACTTGGGCTCTGGTGCGTAAAAACTCAGCAAAAGTTCCGCCTTTACGCTAACAACCGCCACCCACGATCAAAGTCATCCTCTGTATATGTTGACATGTGTCCCATCACTTCAGTAAGGATAGGATGCATGTACACACGTTCTTCGAAAAGAGTGGCATGAAAGCCACGTAAGCAAACCACGTTCCAAACTAGTGGAAGAGAATAGGGCGTAAAAATAGCCCAATGTACTCTGAGCGTAAAGCAGTAGATTGGGCGTAAAGTAGCCCCGATATAGACTTCCCGCGTAAAGTGGTTGTTAAGTAACCTTGAGCGTAAAAGATAGCTCAAATAGACTTTACGCACACGTCAACTGTTGAGCGTAAAAGCTCGTATAGTCCTCGTGCGTAAAAGAAGCCATATTGTGAGCGTAAAGTAGCTCAATCCACATACTAAACGACAACATTGGTCTCTGTATAAAACAAATCCCTTTGAATTCTGTGATATATGCTATCATTAATATCTTCATGTCAGAGTTTACATTAAATGCAAGACTTGACAGCTTTGTCCAGCGTAAAAGTGGCTAGCTTGTCCTGGGCGTAAAATGATGGGTGTTGACCCGAGAGTAAAGTGATCAACCTGCTTTAGGCGTAAAAATCGATTAGCCTTGTCTTAGGCGTAAAGATACTAGCCTCTCTGTGGTGTAAAGTAGATCAACTTTGAGTAGAATGATCTATCACTTTGGCTCTTTCTGTGAAGCACTTTTTACGCTCCTACAAGACCCCCTTCAAAGTTTTTAAATATCTCCAAAATTTGAAACACTTTGAACAGAAGCGTAAAAGTTGAGATTTGATCAGTCAGCGTAAAATTCGGGATACGCAACGGTCATCCGCGTAAAAGCGGGGATATCCAACAGTCGACGTGATTATAGGGATATCCAACAGTCGGTTTTGAATCTCTCTATAAATAGGTCTTTTTAGAGAGAGAAAACACTTTTACTCATTTTCTTGAATTCCTTTGCCCTTTCTTTCTTCAAAACTCTGATCTGATGGCTCCTAAGAAATCATCCGCCGCCGGTAGCAAGGGGAAGAAACCAGCCATTGATTTCTCATCGACTGGTCATGTGAAAACCCCCACTCAGTCATCAACACCATAGCGAAATCCCAACCCGGCCATGGCTCCGCCTATGATGGGTAAAACCCTATTCTTTGGCTGGAAAAAGACCGTCGAGGAAGAAGAAGATAAACCAAACTTTCAGCTTTTTACGCCCACGTTGTACGTGTTAGCGTAAAACTGAAACAACATCATACGCCCAAGTTGTTCGTGTCAGCGTAAAAGATAAAAAGACTACGCCCACGTTACACGTGTCAGCGAAAAATTTGGTTTTACGCCCACAGTTAATGTGCTAGCGTAAAACTTAACTACGCTCATGTTTATACATGCCAGCGTAAAAAGTTGTATTACGCTCATATTACTATGTGGTAGCGTAAAGTTCATCAATCATTGAGAGATTTTGTCGAACAAAGACTTCATAAGCTTTTCATCAACTTTTAGTAATCATAAAAAACTTCGAACTAACTTGATCACTTTTGTTATTTTACCAGTGGATTTGCAAGTTCACCCTCTCGCTGAAGTTTTCGGATCGTCAGTTGGCATGGTGGGTTCGAACTATTTGGAAGATTTATCTCATGTCCAATTTCCTCAGTCGAACCCCGAATATCCGGTAGAGAGGGCACAGTTGATAGCAGCTCAAGGGGATAGGCTGTTGCTATCCATGATAAATAGGGAATTGTTGAGTTCACTAGATGGACAACACTTCGCAAAACCAGCCTTTCTATTTGGAGATGCCATTGATTGTAAATCCCAGACTCACCCCAAGAAGGAGTCTTGGATTTTCAAATTTGGAAATAGAGCCATGTATCTTCCGGATATGGACAGAGATTATCCTTTGTCAGCATTCGTCCATGCTACTCATCCTCGACAAATGTTGTGGAATTTGACTCCCAGCAATCATGGACGACCGGGTAGAATTGTTTTCAAGAGAGAGTGTGCCAATGATATGGGATACTTTGCTAGTGTTCCCAATGGAGGTGTTACTTCTATCTTTGGCCTTATGCCAGGCTCTAATCCTAGCGAAGATTCGGGTTTAATACAGCCAGTACAAACCCAGATGTTTGTCAACAAATTTATGAGGGATGCTGTATTATATCCCAAACAAACCCCAGACTGCCAGGATGGTTGACTCCATTCAACCAGAGTTGGATCCAGATAAATCTTTGGATGATGAAGAATTTTGAGGCAGAGTTGAAAGATTTTGGCTTGTATGAAGCGGTAGCTTCCACCAGTCAGGGTATTCCTCCGAATGGAAACTTATTTCTGGCCTTGATGGAGATATATATAAGTTCATCTGGAACTTTTGCCACCCCGAAAGGTGAAATGGGTCTTGCCCTTCATGAGATGCAGTTTATCTCGAAGCTGCCAATGGGGGAAGCCCCATATGAAGAATACGTTCCCTCCAACAGGAAGCTTGCTGAAATCAGAGGAGTTAACCCTCAGCTAATCGAGATATACGAAGAACTGATGTGCCATTACCTGATTTGTACCACGATGCATGAAAGTACATCCCATTTGGCGTATATCAACAAGTGGACGACTTATCTCTTCTTCCATAAAGATAAGATATCCAAGGAAGACAAAGAAAGGTTTCAGGAAAACAAAGCTCCAGTAATCAACATAGATTCGACAATCCCCTCTAACAAAGTTCGGGATATGATGATTACTTACAAATTCCCGAATAAATATCTGTCTACGAAGACTGGGGAATTTCCTGCCGGAACTGAAGCCTTGAGCTTCCTTAGATATGGTAGTCAGAAAATCTCTCGGAGAGCTTTGCTGGCAGGCTTTCTTTCTTTATGGTTGAAAAGTTGGGTTGTACCGGGTATTGGTACTGTTGACAGAATCCACCGTAGTGTGCTATGGCCAGCAGTACGTCTGGTTTTTAAAGTCAGGATTAACCTGCTGTCAGCCATGGTGTGTCGAATAAATGCAGGTTTAAGGACCTTCGGCGAGGAGTTAATCAACAATGCTCCTCATCGGAATGTTTTCCCTAGAGTAGAGATACCCTACACTTATCTGATGGGCTGGCTGTTGCATCACAACTGCAGATTGTTACCGCCAGGCCCAGGTGATGATGCGGAGGTCTTCCTCCAAAAATCCAGCAAAGCTACATGGATCGCTACGACTGTGGCGGATACCCGAGCAGTTCTGAACTATTCTTCTAGTTGGAACTTCTTCTGTACCCGGCCGCAAGTTCCAGCAGATTGCTTCGGTGTCCAGTTTGAAGATGAAGTTGAAGGAAGAGTTGTATTGCCACAGGCAGTCTTTAGGTGGCTTCAGTACATCAGACCTTCTCATTTGATGTACAGAAATGAAGATAATTGTGCGTTTGAACCGTACTTACCCAGTAGGTTTGCTCGCCAATTTGGGTACGACCAACTTCATGTTGGTAATCCTTCGACTAATTTTCGTCACTATGGGAAATTACTTGATGGAGCTAGGGGTTGGAGGTATTTCGGTACTGCTCGGACTGGTGCTAAATTTAGAATTTCGACTGCCACTAGCACTACAGAACTACGTATACTCCATACGTACGCCCACTTTTACGCTTCAATTCGTTTTTTTTGCCCACGGTTACAATATGAAGGGTAGTCTGAGGTGGCCTAAAGAAGGAGATATTGAGGAACAGGTCAGGGTACCAGCAGATATCCCTGACGATACTGGCATTCCAGATCCATTTTTAGAAGTCATCCCAACAGGAGTTGGAGAACCAGCTGCAGAACCTATCATCATTGGCAAAGGCCAAAAAAGAAAATAAAGTGCAGCCGTCACATCTCCAATGAAAACTCCGGAAAAGAGGAAGAGGTCTACCACAAAAGGGTCCTCCAAACCAAGAGCCCACACTCCAGAAGAGGACATTTTGATTGAAGAAGATCCTCTTGTCGGTTCTTCCTCAATCCACCCTGGAGAAGGATCTTCAGCCCCTCCACCGATAGTTGGATCAGGAGCTATAACACTTTTGTCTCTGGACGTCTTAGCACATCACTCCATTTATCTTTGCCGTCCAAGGCACAGGTTACAGAGGGTACTACTACTGCATCCACTGTCACGACCCGCTCCCGAATAATCGGATACGAGTCGGACACGCCCAGCCTTCGTCGATGGACACGACGAAGTAAGCTGTACAATACTAAGGAAAACTTAAAGTCACAATGTAATGTAAACCAAAACACAACTTTTATAACGTTCCCAGAAATCACCAATATCCATCAAGTCTTTTAAATACAAACTCAGCCGGAGACAAATCCGGTCAAAATGAAATAATATACAATAATGAATCTCTAAGATACAATCTCCAGAAAAATAAATGAAATAAAAGCTGCAATATCCAAGCAATCACCAGCTCCATGTAATCTCCCACTCACCTGCAACGATCCTATCAGGAAAAGAGCAAAGTACAACCCCGACAAGAAACTCTAAACAATGTAAACTGAAATGCATGAGAAAGAATCACAAGATAAACTGTGGTACAAGACAGGAATATGAAACTGTAATACAGGAAAAACGATGAACTATAGTACCAGATCCAGAAACAATGAACTATACTATCAGTGTAACATGCATTTGAAATAACTATCAGAGTATGTGACCGGCTGGGTAAACAGTGAACAGTGAACAGTGAACAATGAAAAATGGTACGGCTTAGAGTCTCACGTGCACGATGTGAGACCTAAGCTATTAGTCAATGCCTAGCTAAAATAGGATTGGTCACATATCTGTAGTATTTCCCCACCCCAATGTACAAGTAAAAACAATGAACTATGAACGATGAACAATGAACAATGAACGATGAACAATGAACGATGAACAGTGAACAATGAACAATCGTGTGTACAACGTGTCAACATGAGAACATGAAGCAAGACAGAAAATACAGAGTAAAGAGTTCGAGCCAGTGTACTTGCCTTTTGTCCTTGCACATAAAATCCAAATGTCTCCACCTAGAATAGGACAATAATTGGTTAAATTATCATCGACGCCAACTTAACCTGCTAACTGACTATATCACTAATAATATGTAATATATTCTAAAATGACATGATTAGCTATCTATAAAATAATCATTCTTAACTAGATATTTATATAATACCACTAACCATGACTATACTAGCTTGAGTAGAAATTTTAGTAGCTTATAATAATAAAATAGTATGAACTATATTTTTAACAAAAGATAGTTTCGCAATATTATTCAGGTAACGTAGTTTTACCTACAATAATGTTTATAACAAAACATTATTAAAATATATATACACATTTTTTATTAAGAAGGATACTTCTGGACAGTTATACATTATAGTAAAATAGTTTTGGTTAAACCAATAGTAAACAATATTATCATAGAAAACTTTTATAAATGATCAGCAACAAGACTTCCAAACTTTTACTAAAATAAAACCATTAATTAGTCTAATAAAATACACCACTACTTACTACTAATAATTCTACAGTAATTGATGTCATCCCATATATTCTAGCTGAATAGCTCCAAAGTCCTAATTAGTTGCTGGCCTTGAGTCCACAGATCAGATTTTTAAACTATTGAAAGGTCACTGGACTAATATCTATGTCAACAGTATTCCTCAGAACTCTAAACAATGCGCCGACTCAATTATGGCTTAAAAACCTATAAAAAAAAATCAATTAAGACTCGAGATTCGAGTTCAAAGCTCAATTGGAGCTTAAAATCTCACCGTCTCTCTCTCTTTCCTCATAATCCCTCTTTCCAGCCACAAGGTCAGAACCCTAACTCCCAAAAGCCTTCTTCATCATCTTCACAGCCTAACTCTCCTCTCATAATTACTCTACTCCTATGTACAATTAACAGAACCCAGCCTTCCCAAATCACCAACTCTAAACGGAGGAGAACGAGAAAACAAGAAGAAGAAGGGAGGTCGAGAGATCGAGGCGAAGAGTCACCTGAGATCGGTGGCGCTCGACTGGACGGTGTGGTCTCAACGGCGAGCGAGGAAGCAACGGTTTGAGGCTCGGTGGGGACGACGATGCGTGATGCTCCTCCGGAGAGTCATGGAGGAACGACAGCGACGACGAGCTCTCCGATCTGCGATGGCGGTTCTGGACTGAGCAGTCCTCGGTCGAGGCTCGGCACTGCGTGGCTGTGCGGAGCTCGAAAGGGCGCACAATCTTCAATCGGAGGGGATGGCAGTCGAGGTGGCGTGCGTCACACGAGGAGACAGCGCGGCTCGAACCACGAGACGGCCGTTCGGAGCTCGAGAAGGCAGCGCGTCTCCCTAAGAGACGGCACGGGGATCGAGGAGGCGCGGAGGATCTGACGGCGTGATCGATGGCGGCGGTGCTCGGCCATCTCCGGTGGCGTGGTGGGTTTCTCCAACTCGACGAGGCGCATGGCGTCGTGGACTCCGGTGTGGCGGCCTGTGGTGGAGCAGATCCGGCGGTGCCTGCTGTCGCAGTGGCTCCTATGGTGAAGACGAGGAGACTACGAACTCCAGCGATATCTTCGGTGGACAGCGGTGGACGGCCGGCGAACTTGCGGTGGTTGGCGGTGGTCCTCCAGTGAGAGGCCACAGGAGAGAGAGTGAATAGTGTAGAGAGAGTAGAGAGTGGTGTGGGAAAACGTGTAATGATGTGGACTGCTCTCTGTGCTTGATAGAATATTTGTAATAAAATAATTTAGTGGGTGTGTGTGAGTGAGCTGGGAATGGCAGAGTGGTGAATAACTGTAGATCGGAGGTTAATTGGTCAGTGGCTGAACGGTAATAATGTATAGATCTGGGTGTAATAATCATAGTGGCAATGCAGTAATAATATGTAGATCTGAGGGTAATATAGAATGGCAGTATAGGTAAATAAAAACAGATCTGGGGTTCTTTTGGAAACACATGTAACAGATTTTTAAAACAGTTTTTCAAAACCAATCGTTCCCTCCAATAATTCCAACAGATTTCAAATCAGCTTTAAAATGGAATCTCGAAAAATAAACATTTCCTCCAATAGTTTTCGAAAAGAACAGATTTCAAATCGAAAATTCAAAAACAGTTTTTAAAAATGGACTTTGAAAATAATCGTTCCCTCCAATAGATCCCCAAATAAAATTATTAATTAATCCGAAAATAGCAATTAACCCTATAACCTTATAACAAAATTAGCAGTTACTAATTAATCCAAAAATAGTAATTAACCCTATAACATAATTAGTGGCAGTTACTAATTAATTATAAAATCAGTTTTCTTAATACTCAATATATAATTCCGGAAATAATTAAGAATATTATTTAAAGACAAATAATATATTTAAGAAGTCAATAAATCCAATATTACGAAATTGAAATACCTATACATAGATATTTATTTAGCTACAAAAATTTGTTTCAACCATTCATAAGATCAATCAAATTATTATTATGTCAAACTAGTATTCAAAAATACTTTCCAAGTTGACTAAAATTCATTAACATCCGAAACTCAATTAATCGAAATTAGGTTTTGTAAGAAACAATATTTAAATCCAAAGAAAATTAGAAAAAATCTCAAAATTTACCAAATACGATTTTGGGAGTTACAAATCTACCCCCTTACAAAAATTTCGTCCTCGAAATTTCAAAAGGCACAATAAACACCATTAAGATTGACCAAATTCAAAACTTGAAAATGATTAAAAATTAACTAAACATAGGATCGTAAAATCACGACTTCTACAAATGCTCAAAATTTAAAATCTAGGCATGATAAATCCTAAACATGAGAATAATCATTTTTTTTTCTCATAGAAGAAATAGCACCAAATGACAATCATGAATTTATGACTCAATCCAATAAAAGCGTTTTGTATAACTAGCATTGCTATGACTAAAAATTTTAAACACGATAAAATAATCAAAATTATTTAAGCTTGATAAGAGCTAAAATACGATAACTATAGAAATGATACGATTAGATACAAAACAATAAATTTTCAAGGTTAGCTATCAAGATATGGAACCGTTTAACAAAATTAGTGCAATACGGTAAATCAACCCATAAAAGAAATTAGACCAACAAATATTAAAGAAAGGATAAATTTTTAAGATGAATCAAGAGAAGATGAAATCAATTTGCAGAGGTTAACATAAGATCAATATCAAGATGATTTCGATAAGCTTGCCAAATGGTGATAAGAGATCAACATGGTATATAACACGGATATAATCTCAATAGTATCCGGAAACTATACATATTCGAAATCATTTTACCTAGAGTTCCTGCCTCGTCAGTGTAGTGTACATCTGACTGCAGTGAACCTTTGGCTCAATGATTCAAATATTAATAAATTACCGAATATTTCTATCAACTTATCCATGTTATCGGAACAACTCAAGAATTTAAAATTTTATGATTTAGGACATAGTCTCAATAATATCCGAGAACCTATGAATACCTGGAATTACTTTGACTTAGAGCTCCTGCCTCGCCAGTGCGCAACTGACTGCAGTGAACCCGCGGTCTCCATAATCCAGATAAATGACTGCAGTGCGCATCTGCTATGTCATAGTAGGTCATCGAATACTCTGTCAACTCTATCCATAGGAATTTCAAAGGAGTTTACGAAATTTCAAACAAATTCTAATCCCTAATCATGATGGAAAGTGATGTATCTGTTCTTTTAGAAAATATTAAGTTTTATAAGAAAATAAACAGTACGACAAAATGATTACAAAAACAAATCTTCATAGCAAATAAAATCTCGAATTGGAAATAAAGTTTAAATAACAATAAGGAATTTTTGAAAAATTTCGCGAACTAAGAAAATAAAGACAGATCAAATATTAGTAATCAAACAGTCATACTAGCAAGACATATATAGGAAATAACCTCAGAAGTCCCAAGTAAAAAAAAATTGATAACCTTAGTGTTGCGTGTCTAAACCACCCTGCAAAACAGAAAATTGATTAGATAGGCCTAACTATAGAATAATAAGCAAATTTAGTAAAACCATACCCGTAACAATTTCCCACGAATCCTATGCTGTGATGAGTTTTCCTTAGCTTCCGCTGGTCCCCCAATAACACTTTATTGCCTAAGTGTCATTAGGATAGACCTGCATGGGCCACCACTAAAAACATGTCACGACCCGCTCCCGAATAATCGGATACGAGTCGGACATGCCCAGCCTTCGTCGATGGACACGACGAAGTAAGCTGTACAATACTAAGGAAAACTGAAAGTCACAATGTAATGTAAACCAAAACACAGCTTTTATAACGTTCCCAGAAATCACCAATATCCATCAAATCTTTTAAATACAAACTCAGCCGGAGACAAATCCGGTCAAAATGAAATAATATACAATAATGAATCTCTAAGATACAATCTCCAGAAAAATAAATGAAATAAAAGCTGCAATATCCAAACAATCACCAGCTCCATGTAATCTTCCACTCACCTGCAACGATCCTATCAGAAAAAGAGCAAAGTACAACCCCGACAAGAAACTCTAAACAATGTAAACTGAAATGCATGAGAAAGAATCACAAGATAAACTGTGGTACAAGACAGGAATATGAAACTGTAATACAGGAAAAACGATGAACTATAGTACCAGATCCAGAAACAATAAACTATACTATCAGTGTAACATGCATTTGAAATAACTATCAGAGTATGTGACCGGCTGGGTAAACAGTGAACAGTGAACAGTGAACAATGAAAAATAGTACGGCTTAGAGTCTCACGTGCACGATGTGAGACCTAAGCTATTAGTCAATGCCTAGCTAAAATAGGATTGGTCACATATCTGTAGTATTTCCCCACCCCAATGTACAAGTAAAAATAATGAACTATGAACGATGAACAATGAACAATGAACGATGAACAATGAACGATGAACAGTGAACAATGAACAATCGTGTGTACAACGTGTCAACATGAGAACATGAAGTAAGACAGAAAATACAGAGTAAAGAGTTCGAGCCAGTGTACTTGCCTTTTGTCCTTGCACATAAAATCCAAATGTCTCCACCTAGAATAGGACAATAATTGGTTAAATTATCATCGACGCCAACTTAACCTGCTAACTGACTATATCACTAATAATATGTAATATATTCTAAAATGACATGATTAGCTATCTATAAAATAATTATTCTTAACTAGATATTTATATAATACCACTAACCATGACTATACTAGCTTGAGTAGAAATTTTAGTAGCTTATAATAATAAAATAGTATGAACTATATTTTTAACAAAAGATATGTTACGACCCGCACCCTAGAGTAAGGGCACGAGACGTGGGTACGTCCAGCCTACGCCGCAGTATCGGCGGTAGAACGCTGTCCTAGGTCACAACATCTAACAATTGAAGGTATAGCAGTTATACTCCCCGAATGGGGGTGACATAACATAATATAAAACTCAACCACAGCTAAGGTAGAACAGATAAGATAGATAGATAATGAAAGATAACAATATCCAGAACAGAGAATCACAGAGGTACAAATCCAGAACTAAGTGTCTAAAAATAAATACATCTCAGAATATCTCAAAGTCTAGTACAGTAATCCCAAAATAGAAAAGACAGTCCTAATCTAAAGGAGTGTCATCTACAGCTAGTGGCTCCTGCTGCTGGTCCAAGTCTGGGCACTCATCTAGTGTGGTACCGTAGTAAGTAGGACAGAACGCCTCAGCCTCGTCCTCTATAATATTTTCAACAGGTCCAGTCAGGACGGAAACGAGCACATATCTCTCAACAGTTCATATCAGGTTAGGAGTATAGATCATTGCAATAGAGTAAAATACAGGAAATGCTGAATAGAAGTACAAGTAAAACAGGAGATATTTTGTAACTGGAAATAGATACATGATAGTAAGGACTGTAAGTAACTACGTAATTTAGAGCACAATATGGTTATGTAAACGGCTTGGGGGCACATGAATACAAATAAGGAGCACATGAATACCTACTGGGGATTGTGTCCACATAACCAATTCTACTCACCCCGCCCCAATCAATACACAAGGATCCGTTCAAGTTATATCATAAGCACATGAATACAGCTAAGATACATGAACTCATGAAATGAGTAGTACATGAGCACATGATAAGCACATGAGCACATGAAACACATGAGAACATGTAAAAACATGAACTAGTACGAGTACAAGGAGTACCTGATGCACATGATAAAGTACATGAACATGAAATACCCGATGCACCCGTAGAGGGATAACATCTCAGGAAGGGATCCATATAGTACTAATCCGTGAAGATACGTGTCAGCATCATGTAGAGTAATCTAGAGCATGAATATATCCAGACAGGTATAAAAAGATCAGAGAATGTACTCGCCTGCTATCTGAAAGTCCGAGATGAAAGTATTGTCCGAGGAGTGGTGTCTGGCTCCTATTTAGAACAGTACGAGTCACAACAAGTCCAGAATGATAATACAATGCAATTTAATGCATTCTACATGAATCTAGGTCAATCTAGACCAAAGTCAACTTTTGGTCAACTCTGGTCAACCCTAGAAGTCAAACTAGGTCAACCAAGTCTAATCTAGGTCAAACTAGTCTAAACTATGTCTAGCAAGACTATTCTAGGCTTTCTAGACTAATCTAGGCAATACCAAACCATTCTAGGCTATAATATGACTAACTAGTCCACCCCATGACTAATCTACCATAACACAATTACCAAGACATCCTTTAGCTAAACAAACCCTTAGGCTATCTACACATAACACACATTATATATTAACTAATATATATGTATAGGACTAAAACATCACAAGGCACATACACTATATATATACATATCTAATATATACACACAATCATATATAGGAATCCTATATTAACAATTCAAATTGTAATGTATATACATGAAGGGAGAGGACAACAACAAGTATGTGTGTGTGCACCATGAGTGAATGTGAGTGTAGAGGGTTATACAAAGGGGTGTGTGTGAATGTAAAAACAGTGAGAGGAAGACAATGAACTGTGAATCATAAAATCAAATCTCAGTTTTCCTTGATCATAAAATTCTCAGATTTTTCAAACAAGGAATCTCAGGTTCCTACATAACAGTGAACTCAGAAAATGTACATCCAATTTCAGGTTTTAACACATGGAGAGGAACTCAATCTCATTTGATCTATTAACTAAAAAAACATTCCATAACAGTTAATAACTAAACTCCAGATTCAGTTTGAATACATATCAGGAATTGAGGTGTAAAAGAGGGAATCACTGTCAATAAAAATGAACATAACATAGGAGGATTCAAAACTGTTAACCTCCTAACACTTCCCAGGTTATACAGTGTAAAGCCAATCTCAGGCAATAGTTCTCAAGTTATACTTTGCAGGAAGAATAAGTGATTAAATACAAGTTCAAGGAACATTCTCAGGTTTCTTAAAGACTGAGAACTAATCTCAGGTTTTGTAAATAACTGGAAATGAATCCCAGATTTCAAACAAAGAACTCAGTTTTAAATTGAACAAACATCAAACCAGTCTTAAAACATTTACTTCAGATTTCAGTTGAAACATCATAGGCTTACAAGCATGAACTCAGGTAATTTAAACTTCATTCTCATTAACAGAAAAGAAACTGAACCTAAAACAGATTTGAAGAAAAGTGAACAAAACAGGAAACTAAATGAAATGAATCAAGCAACTGTACTAGGATTAATCAGTGAAAACACCCTAAATGTAACATGGAACAATTTAGATTGAAGAACAATACTACCAAATCCCTGTTCTTTACACAGAAGCCCAGTTCACCCATAAATGAATCCACCCAACTGTCAAATTCCTATATACACAAACCCAAGCCAATTTTCGAATGCCAAAGCCTATCTAACATATAACATGACATGTAGGGAGTCATTGACAGATGAAAACATATAATAAAAGAGATTTAAACTGTTTGGGAAAAAAAATGGAAACCAGTATCAGACTTTTACATGTTCTACAACATTTCGAACCAAACATCCACATTAACCCATTCCCAAAGTGCAATCCAATGAAACAGAGTTTAGGCAACAAATTTAGGATCTTAAACAATCATTATACCTATGTTAGAAACATTTAAAACGAATTAAATAACAAAACACACACTACACACGCACGCACACACAGCCATTCCCCAAGCACACCCAAGAACGTGTCCGACACGACACGAGGACTCGTGAAACTTGGCGAGCCTCGTGTCAGTCAACACCCCTACTCCTATACCAATTTTCGTGTGTCCACGACACGTGTCCAGCGCGCAGTAGCCTCCGAGTAGCAGGGGAGCTACAGTGCCGCGCGCGCACGCCCGCACACGCGTGTCCCGTGTTCCCCACGACACGACACGACTCACAAATCAACACAGGACACTTGGAAACCCTAGACGACACTTAGATCTAAATTTCTATTCAAAAAGATTAGGAAAACTCGATCGAGCAGTCCTTTGGGACATTTCGTCGAGCACCTTCATCACAGCTCTGATAAGTGTCTGATACGGACACGAAACGAGCTCAAAACCTAGGGTTGGTCTTCCCTACAGTTGGGTGAGGGTTAGGGGACCCTAAAAATGATTTTTACAGGATTTAAGGAGTATTAATGGAGATTATACCTATAGTTGTCCAAAGCTCCAAAAAGCTCCAAAGAAGAGGATCCTTCAAAACACCAAAAACTCCCCAAATTGTTTGCTCCCTGTCAAAACTCAATCCCAACAGCAAGAGAACAATATTTAGAGCCTATAGAAATTTGTTTGAAGGAAAAAGGACCTAATTTGGATTTACTATGAATTTGTGAAGATGGAACTTTACCTCTTCCTAAAACTTGATGAACCCTAATGAAAAGAGGCTAGCCCTAAAAATTTGGGAGGATATAAATAGGGGGAGGGGCTGTTATGTGGCTGGCCATAGGCCCTAGGGTTAGGGTTTTAGCTAGTGGGTTGAGTCCTAACTAGTTTAGTCATGGTTATGACTTGTGACTACACAAGCCATTCTTAGGCCAAACTAGCTCCTAATCACCCCAAACCAATTCTAATGAACTTGAAATAATTAACTTAGGTCACACTAGGGTTTCTTAACCTAACCAAAGTGTCTTGACCTAGGTTAGCCAATAGGACAGTCTCCTAGTCAACATGAGTCAAAGTCAAATATAGGGTCAAAACAATTCTACCAAAAATCACCAAAAATCACTAAAAATCATATTAAATATAATTAATAATAATAATCCCAAAATAATTCCAAAATTTTGAAAATGACCAAAATACCCTCAAGCTAGAAAAGTGGCAGTGACAAGATAGTTTCGCAATATTATTCAGGTAACGTAGTTTTACCTACAATAATGTTTATAACAAAACATTATTAAAATATATATACACATTTTTTATTAAGAAGGATACTTCTGGACAGTTATACATTATAGTAAAATAGTTTTGGTTAAACCAATAGTAAACAATATTATCATAGAAAACTTTTATAAATGATCAGCAACAAGACTTCCAAACTTTTACTAAAATAAAACCATTAATTAGTCTAATAAAATACACCACTACTTACTACTAATAATTCTACAGTAATTGATGTCATCCCATATATTCTAGCTGAATGGCTCCAAAGTCCTAATTAGTTGCTGGCCTTGAGTCCACAGATCAGATTTTTAAACTATTAAAAGGTCACTGGACTAATGTCTATGTCAACAGTATTCCTCAGAACTCTAAACAATGCGCCGACTCAATTATGGCTTAAAAACCTAAAAAAAAAAATCAATTAAGACTCGAGATTCGAGTCCAAAGCTCAATTGGAGCTTAAAATCTCACCGTCTCTCTCTCTTCCCTCATAATCCCTCTTTCCAGCCACAAGGTCAGAACCCTAACTCCCAAAAGCCTTCTTCATCATTTTCACAGCCTAACTCTCCTCTCATAATTACTCTACTCCTATGTACAATGAACAGAACCCAGCCTTCCCAAATCACCAACTCTAAACGGAGGAGAACGAGAAAACAAGAAGAAGAAGGGAGGTCGAGAGATCGAGGCGAAGAGTCACCTGAGATCGGTGGCGCTCGACTGGACGGTGTGGTCTCAACGGCGAGCGAGGAAGCAACGGTTTGAGGCTCGGTGGGGACGACGATGCGTGATGCTCCTCCGGAGAGTCATGGAGGAACGACAGCGACGACGAGCTCTCCGATCTGCGACGGCGGTTCTGGACTGAGCAGTCCTCGGTCGAGGCTCGGCGCCGCGTGGCTGTGCGGAGCTCGAAAGGGTGCACAATCTTCAATCGGAGGGGACGGCAGTCGAGGTGGCGTGCGTCACACGAGGAGACAGCGCGGCTCGAACCACGAGACGGCCGTTCGGAGCTCGAGAAGGCAGCGCGTCTCCCTAAGAGACGGCACGGGGATCGAGGAGGCGCGGAGGATCTGACGGCGTGATCGATGGCGGCGGTGCTCGGCCATCTCCGATGGCGTGGTGGGTTTCCCCAACTCGACAAAGCGCATGGCGTCGTGGACTCCGGTGTGGCGGCCTGTGGTGGAGCAGATCCGGCGGTGCCTGCTGTCGCAGTGGCTCCCATGGTGAAGACGAGGAGACTACGAACTCCAGCGATATCTTCGGTGGACAGCGGTGGACGGCCGGCGAACTTGCGATGGTTGGCGGTGGTCCTCCAGTGAGAGGCCACAGGAGAGAGAGTAAACAGTGTAGAGAGAGTAGAGAGTGGTATGGGAAAACGTGTAATGATGTGGAATGCTCTCTGTGCTTGACAGAATATTTGTAATAAAATAATTTAGTGGGTGTGTGTGAGTGAGCTGGGAATGGCAGAGTGGTGAATAACTGTAGATCGGAGGTTAATTGGTCAGTGGCAGAACGGTAATAATGTATAGATCTGGGTGTAATAATCATAGTGGCAATGTAGTAATAATATGTAGATCTGAGGGTAATATAGAATGGCAGTATAGGTAAATAAAAACAGATCTGGGGTTCTTTTGGAAACACATGTAACAGATTTTTAAAACAGTTTTTCAAAACCAATCGTTCCCTCCAATAATTCCAACAGATTTCAAATCAGCTTTAAAATGGAATCTCGAAAAATAAACATTTTCTCCAATAGTTTTCGAAAAGAACAGATTTCAAATCGAAAATTCAAAAACAGTTTTTAAAAATGGACTTTGAAAATAATCGTTCCCTCCAATAGATCCCCAAATAAAATTATTAATTAATCCGAAAATAACAATTAACCCTATAACCTTATAACAAAATTAGCAGTTACTAATTAATCCGAAAATAGTAATTAACCCTATAACATAATTAGTGGCAGTTACTAATTAATTATAAAATCAGTTTTCTTAATACTCAATATATAATTCCGGAAATAATTAAGAATATTATTTAAAGACAAATAATATATTTAAGAAGTCAATAAATCCAATATTACGAAATTGAAATACCTATACATAGATATTTATTTAGCTACAAAAATTTGTTTCAACCATTCATAAGATCAATCAAATTATTATTATGTCAAACTAGTATTCAAAAATACTTTCCAAGTTGACTAAAATTCATTAACATCTGAAACTCAATTAATCGAAATTAGGTTTTGTAAGAAACAATATTTAAATCCAAAGAAAATTAGAAAAAATCTCAAAATTTACCAAATACGATTTTGGGAGTTACATCCACTGCTGATCAAGATCGCATCCCATCAGACGAACCGGCTCTTGACTTTGAGGATGATGACTGGGATGGTGATTATGATACATATCTTGAAAAAATGCACATATTCCAAGTATTATGCAAAACCTATACGGAATTATATATCATGATTTTGTATACTAACTTATTCTGCTCGTTTTACAGATGTCGTAATCGCACCAAAGCCTGTAGCTCCTCCTCAAGAAGAAGACATTTATGAGGAAAATGAGGAATCTAAAGAGGGAGCTTCTTCTTCAGAAGACGCAGCTGTCGAGGAGGGAGAAGTGCAAAAGCATGAGATGGAGCCTCAAGAAGAACATCCCCCATCATTTGTGGCACAACAAACACAATCTGAAGTGTCCTCTCCTGCTGAGGACCAACACAAAGAGAAGACTACAGTCGACTCCACTGTAAGTGATGATGGAGCTGCTGGAGGAGAACCAGACTTGAACAAAGAATCAGCTGTAGAGAGTCTCACCACAACTGAAGCAGCGGAAAATCCTGTGGAGCAATCGGTTGAAGAAGATGCTGGAGGCCTGCTTGAACTTCCAACAGAAACTGGGAAAACTATAATAACATCCTCCACTGTCGTTACTGATCCAGTACCAGTTTCTGATAAGCCAGTGCCAGAATCTGACTCAGCTCCTGTAGTTGTCACCATATCCACCAACATTACCGCCACCAGAACTCCGAAAACGGCTGGAGTGACACATATTGAAAACATTGCTTCTGAAAATCCTGGAAACCAAGCAGCAGTAGCAACAATGGCTCCATCTCAGCTTGTTGCTATACCAACAATATCTGCAGATATTGGAGATACAATCCCCGAAACTTCTGAGAATCCATTGGCTATGACGGCAGTAACAGCAACGACTTCGTCTCATCCTGTTGTCATGCCAACCACATCTGCTCCCGATCTCCAAAGAAAAGATTTATTAGATATTATCGCCACACCTAGCTCCAGCGTAGAGATGAATCTTCTAGTTGAGATTCATACTGAAACTTTTTATAAAACTCTGGCAACTTTGATAAAGATGGTCCTGAATAAAGGTCTCAGCTATGAGACTTTGAAGACGGCAATGGCTCTGACTATCAAGAATGTTGCCATGTTCAATGATGTTGAGAGAGCTGCCATATTGGAGAAAATTATGGAGGACCTTGAGCAGCCGATTGGAGAATATCTCAAGCTACCAAATAAGACTGTTGAAGGCCTCATTCAGGAGGAGTATGAAGCCTTAACAGCTGATTATCTTGCTCGAGAGACTACATATAATATCGCTCTCCATGAACACAGTCTGAAGGTTGCCAAAGAGAAAGCCTTTTTGGCTGGCATAAAACCTGCACTGCATAGTCACAGAGTGGCTTATGATGCTTTGAACATAGATATTCAGAGCAAAAATGACAGAATCCGCGAGGTCGAGGCAGAGCTAGCTTGCTTGAAGGCTGAAAGGGAGAAGATGATCGATGCTCGAAATCTGCACCTCACCCAAAGCTCAGTTTTAGAAGAACAAGCTTTTGGGGCTGAGTCGACCATCCGAACCCTTGATGAAGCCAAGGACAATTTGATAATCACCTTTGCTGAACTTTCCTGTATTTGCACTCCTGAAGCTCGACGTGCAGAGGCTACCAAGAAGGTTATGAATTCTCGTGGCAGATGGTTATAAGAATTAAAGAAGTTGCTCCAAAATGTTTCCATTCCATCTTAAGAGAGTGTTTTGTCATCTTTTTGTCTTATTCATTCTGTAGTAATTCCACCCGAAATGAATGAAAGATTTGTTTTGTGATCCTATTATTTATTTGAAATTTAAACAATAGGTAAGAGGTAGAAAGCACTTATCAGAGGTAATATGAACGTGATAAGTCTCAACGTATTATATCTATCCAGAGGTAATATGAACATGATAGATAATGTAATCTTGTTTTGTATGAGATAGAAAATACTCATCAGAGGTTATATGAACATGACAAGTTTTCTAAAACTCAAAACATTATATCTATCCAGAGGTAATATGAACATGATAGATAATGTAATCTTGTTTTCTATTTAGAGTATACAATACTATCAGAGGTAATATGAACATGACAGTATGTAAGAACCCACAGAAAAGTATATTAATATCTATGCAGAGGTCAAATGGACGTGATAGGTAGGAAAAGAAGGTGGATTTAGTATTTATCCAGAGGTTATGAAAACATGACAAATAATAAATCCAACTTTATATACCATTGGTAAGATAGGAGATCAAAATCCCTTTCCCAGGAGACAAGAAATCAGCTTAACCAAACCTTGGTAGCTGGGGAATAAGAAGACAGATATTGTGAGCATATACGTCAAAATGGTGGACGAATCAACGTATTTCTTGAGAACAGAAAGGACGATTAAATTCCATAATTAAATGGATGAACCTGGTAACACGAACGGACGAGTCTTTTCGGAAATGAAAAGTCGTTTTCAATTTCAGAGACCAGTTCATTAGTAATCCTCCTCTATAAATAGGTGAGAATTCTCTGTAATCATTTCATTCTTATTTTTACTCCTCTATTGGAAATGTCTTCCGAGGATGTACAGCAAAAGAATGAAGTCTTCAGGAACATTTGAGACATGCCCTGCTGAGCCAATAGTGACGGATTCGACCGAAGTAGACAACAGTTCTTCTACGCCCAAGCCACCCCAAGACATCTTTGCTTTCTTAGTAGAGCCAGGAAAAACTCCTGAAGAAGAAGCATTGAGGATGACTGTCTGTAAAATTTTTATGGGTTCAGGAAACGATGCCTTCTATGCATTGGCTGACTATGTATTCAATAAGGAAGGGAGTGGCCCTCGTCCTTAATCTTTTATCTTGAACAAAAATAATAATAAAAGAAGTTTTATTTTTGTTCTGTCTTCTCTTTTTATACATAGTATTTCTTAAGAAATTTGCCATTGATCGGCAGCATGAGTAGATCTCCATTGGGTTTTGACAACCGATAGGCACCATTGGAGAACACGGACTCAATTACAAACGGGCCTTCCCATTTCGCTTGGAATTTCTCTTTGCTTTTGTGAGTCATCACCATTGGTCTCCGAACAGCTAATACAAGCTCGCCAACTTTGAATACCCTCTCCTTGATTTTACGATTAAAAGTTCGAGATATACGGGCTTGATATAGCTCAATATGCTGTTGTGCTTGAAGACGCTTCTCGTCCAATCCTTCAAGTTCTTGGAGTCGTAAGCGATCATTATTCTCTGTAGTTAGCTCATTAGCAATAGCAATTCGAAGAGAAGGGATCTGGATTTCCAATGGGAGGACAGCTTCACATCCATAAACCAGTAAAAATGGTGTAAAACCAGTAGGGGTCCGGACCGTTGTTCGATATGCCCATAAACATTCTCCAAGCTTCTCATTCCAATCTCTTTTATTAGAAGAGACAAACTTTTTGAGAAGTTTGATGATTATTTTGTTGAAGGCTTCAGCTAAACCATTAGCAGCTGGATTATAAGCCGTAGAAGCCAGATTTTGAATTCGATTTTTGTCACAGAACCGATAAAATGCCTGACTGGCAAATTATGGTCCATTGTCATGAATTATTCGTCGAGGAATCCTGAAGCGATAAATGACATGATGTTTAATGAAGCTGATTACATTAGATATTTTTACTTCAGCAAGGGGAACTGCTTCTGTCCACTTCGAAAAGTAATCGGTTATAGCTAGTATAAACCGATGTCCTTTGACAGAAGGAGGGTTAATAGGACCAATGATGTCCATACCCTAAGCTTCGAAGGGCCAGGAGGCTGTTGTAGGATGTAAAAATTCAGACGGCTGATGAATAAAATCAGCATAAATCTGACATGCTTTACATCTTCTGGCATAGTCTACAGCATCTGCTATCATAGAAGGCCAATAATACTCCATTCTTCGAATACGATCTTGCAACTTTGGACCCGATTGATGAGCACCATAGACACCATCATGAGCCTCACGCAGTGTTTGTTTGGCTTCACTTTCTGAGAGACAGCACAGCAAGAGTCCGTCATATGAACGATGATATAGCATATGTAAAGACGAATCATAATAGAATCGAAACGATCGTCTCTTAATTGATGCAGCTTCTTTAGGATCTTCAGGCAAAATCCCATGAACTGCATAATCAATTAATAGAGTTCTCCAATCTTTCTGCTGGGAACTTGCCTCTGTAACATAATTTTGTTCAATATGCAGATTACTCTTCACACAGAACAAGTCTTGGTCCAACAAAGTAATTGTATTTTGCCTTCAGATTGGGACAGCCAAGTCTGCAGCTAAGCTGGCAAGAGCATCAGCCTCCACATTCTGAGAACGTGGTACAAATTCAATGAAGAATCCTTTGAATGATAGGACCAACTCGACTACCACCTGATGATAGGGGATGAGATCAGGATTTCTGACTTCATAAGTCCCTCTAACTTGATTAACGATCAATTGAGAATCTCCATAAGCCTCTAAGAATTAAATATCCAATTGTTTTGCTACTTGGAGACCAATCAATAGAGCATTATATTCTTCTACATTGTTAGAGCATGGCTGATTAAGAGAATAGGCACGGTATATGACCATTTTGTCAGGAGAAACCAAGATAATTCCTACCCCAGAGATAATATTGCCTTTAGGTCCCACTCATGATGCTACATCAAAATATAATTGCCATATATCATTCTTCAAAGTCATGTTACAATCCACTACTTCGTCTAGAATGTCTTCATATAACTTCAAAGTTTCAGGTATAGGATGAGCAGCTAAGAAATCAGCTAACGCTTGGCCCTTCACTGATTTTTGAGGCACATAAACCATGTCATAAGGAGTGAACAATATCGCTCAGGTAGCTAACCTGGAATTAAGAATGCTCGGTTTTCTCATCAATACCCGAATGGGATTTATTCTGGAGATGACATGAATAGTCTGTCCAATGACATAATGCCTTGTCTTTTGGACGACAAAAACTAAAGCTATAAATTCCTTTTCCACAGGAGTATATCTGTGTTCAGCTCCGACCATCATTCTGCTCAGATAATATATTGCTTGTTCATGACCCATATCACTTTTCTGTGCCAGAAGAGCGCCAAGTGAATGATCCAAGGCTCGAACATATAGCAAAAATGGTCTTCCTATCACCGGAGGTACCAGAACAGACGGGTTTATAAGATATTGCTTAATATTATTGAAGGCTTTTTGACACGCTTCATCCCAGACGAAAGATACCCCTTTCTTTAATAGACGGGAGAAAGGTTGACATCTCCCAGAAAGATTAGATATAAATCTTCTGATATAAGCAATACGACCCTGAAAGCCACGGAGTTCTTTCAGATTACGAGGAGGACGCATTTCAAGAATTGCTTTAACCTTATCAGGATCAACATGGATACCTTGAGAGGTAATGACAAATCCTAAAAACTTGCCACTAGAAACCCCTAAGAAAGACTTAGTAGGGTTCATTTTCAATTGATGTTGGCGCATCAATTCAAATACTGTCTTCAAGTCCTGAATATGATCATTCTTTGACCAACTTTTAACAGCAATGTCATCTATGTAGCATTCAACTATTTTCCGTAGATGTTCTTAAAAGATATTGCTCATAGCCCGTTGATATGTGACACCGGCATTTTTAAGACCAAACGGCATAATCGTATAGCAGTAAACCCCAAGGGGTGTTCGAAAAGATGTATGCTTCTCATCTTCTGGATGCATCTTGATCTTATTGTATCCTGAGAATCCGTCCATGAAAGACATACGTTCAAAACCGCATGTATTGTCTATCATGACATCAGTAATGGGAAGTGGAAATTCGTCCTTTGGACAAGCCGTATTAAGATCTTGGTAATCTATACAAACTCGGACTTTTCCGTTCTTTTTTATAACAGGAACAATATTGGCCACCCAATCTGGGTGTTGTTCTTCACGAACAAAGCCACATGTAATCAGCTTTTTGACTTCTGCTTCAATTGTATCCATCATATCTGGTCTAAAGCGCCGTTGCTGTTGTTTTACCGGCTTGACATTAGGCAAAATGTTGAGTTTATGAGTAGCAACTTTAGGATCTAGCCCTGGCATATCCTCATAACTCCATGCAAAGATGTCAATGTAATCTTTGATAAGTTTTATCAGCTCTTCCTTTTCATCTTCAGAAAGATTCTTACTGATGAATATTGGTTTAGACGTAATTCCATCTCCAACATAAATCTGGATAACCTCATCTTCTGTAGGTGGCTGTCGCTGTTCAAAACGAAGTTCCCATTGAGTATCCATCTGTTGAGCCCAAGGATCATTCTCAAATGGCTCTGATTCATCATCGGCTTGAACCATATTGACTGAAAATATTTGCCCAGATTCATCTTTAGATTGAATTTCCTCTGAATCTGCTGATTGCGAAGGACTAGAAAAGAATTCTTTTTTTATATCGTCATTAAACATGTGGGACGGATCATATCCTAACCCATGACGAGTTTTCTGGTAAAACGGATCACCGCATAATGGTAGTCGTCTACCCTTGCCTTGATTAAGACCTTGCATAGTCTTCAAATCATATCCCATATTCTGGATAATCTTGATAGATTGTTGACTATATTTGTCAATTCGGATTCTTCCTTTATCTTTATCCTTCAGATCATCTGTCTGAGTAACAGAGATATTTCTAGCCAGGCCAAACACAATTTGGCGTTTGTTTTTCCTATCAGACGGGACCACTAAATAGGATTCTTCGTAACGTCTGAAAGTTATGCAAGCTTGTGATGAAGCGGCTACAGGAAGCAGATAGGAAGAAGATGTCAAGAACTTTTGAGCATAAGGTCCGACATCGACATGAGGAGGAAAAGAATTCTCCTTATGATCAATGTATAAAATTTCTTCCGGTTCTATGTTGTCTTTATATTGATGACTTTGATTATCAGAAGATAAAGTCATTCTCTCAATAAACTTGACAGTCATATACTCGAAAAGGAAATCTTCATTGATATCAAAAAGTACAGAATGATCAATATTTACATCATTTACAATCTGATTGCTACGCTTCGGATTAATCAACAGTGGACCATCATCCGTCTTCTACGTAGATTTGCCAAGATTGATAATCAATGGTGATTCTGGATCATTCGTACAAGAAGTACGCCCTTTGACCTTGATCATAAAAGGTTGAACTTGGCTCTTAGTAGGAATATTTATTGATTCCTCAGATGAAGTTTGAGTTCTTCTTTTAACTTTGATTATCAAAGGTTGATCATTGACAGGTTGTGATTGGATTCGTCCCTTGACTATGATCTTCAAAGGTTGCTCCTCTGGCGGATCTTCATTAATAGACTGATCCTCAGATGATGATTGATCTTCAGCCATGTCTGATATTTCTTTCACATGCTCTTGTTTATAAAGCCTTGAATCAGAGAAGTAGGCTTCGACACCCTTGAACGGATTAATATCAGCAAACTCAGTTTTCACAATCCTTGGGAGTCCACATACTTGAAACATTGGTGAAGAATTGAAGGCACAATATTGTGCTCATGAATCCACGGTCTTCCAAGAAGAATATTGTAGGATACGTCCGAGTTGATAACATAGAAAGTTATCATAGTTTGAAGATCACCAATCTGAATCTGCAGACGAATCTTCCCCAGTAGTTTGCTCTTGCCAGAGTTAAAACCGACTATCGTAGTACTAGTATAAGTCAGCTCACTAGTAGGAATCCTCAGGGGTCTTAGCATACTCTGAAGAATTATACTAATTGAAGACCCAGGATCAATGTAAATCCTATCAATTTCAGTGGATCCGATATATCCAGTGTAGCACAGAGGCCTATCATGCTTGTTGTGTTTCAATAGCATATCCTCTTGTGTAAAGGTGATGTTGGGAATTGCTTTCATCACACTATGACATTGCGGACATGACACTGGTATATTATCAGGAGTCTTGAGTTGAGCTAAGCATGAATCTGCTTGAAGTAAAGCTTCGCTCAAAGTCTCTCTGCTTTCTCTGGAAAGGCGAAGCAGTTCAAATATAGATAGTCTAGCTGGAGTATTGGCTAACTGAGCTAGAATGTCAAACTTGTAAGGCTTTATCACCACCCCCTGACTGGAAGCAGACTTCAATGGGATATCAAAGCGTACTGCCTTCTGTTTCCCCTTTTCAATCACAGACAGTTTAATAGAAACAGGAGAAGGTTGAACTGGTAGAATTTCCACTACATCTTCTGCTTCTTTGGAGGATCCCTCATAGTCTTTGTGGTACTCTTTTCCAGATCTTGTACCAGCAAAAGTTTCTTCTTCAGACTCAGGAGAAGAAAGTACCATATTACAGGATTTAGTCTTTCTTCCCTTAGCCTTCTTCTTGTGAGGGTTGTTACGAGGAACTTCAGAACCCAATCCAGCAATGGAATTCTGATTTTGAATTTGTAAAAGAAGACGTATTCCTTTATCATAATTCAAACCTTCTGTCTTTTGAAAGTCGTAACCCATCTTCCTCATGAGAAGGACAGATTGCTGACTATACAAGTGGATAGGCAGTAAACTTTGGACATGTGTTTCAGCACAAGAAGAGAAAGAAACCTCTGCAACTACAGGAGAATGAAGTATATATGTCTCTGTAGTTAAGGGAGGAGAAGGATTCGGGATACGAGGAGAAATCCCTATTGGAGCTTTTTTATAAGCAGCAAAGACTTATTGTGTCCGATATAAAGGAACACTATTCATGGCTAGCCACTGCTGATGAGTAAACTTGAGCTTGGTAGGAGGAGCTAGACTTGGAGGACAGATGTTTAGTCCTTTCAGTCTATCTTCTAGAGGAAGGCCATCCCATAGATGATTCAAGTCATCAGGATTTAGAATAACATGAGAAATCATGTTGCAGGTTTTGACTTTCTTACCTTTCTTGGATTTTAAAGTTTTACCTTCATTTTCCAACTCAGGCACTAAGTCAGGATGTACCCACATGATTTCACCATTCTTCAATGTGAGCGGCAGCAATCCTGTATTTTCTTTCCTGGCAGGCAGGATATTCACGATCTTCATCGTCGCCTTCGGAATTGGAATAATTCTATCTGGGACTTGCTGTGGAGGAAAATCCTCGAACTGAAGAGAAACCATATTGGCCGTAACCGTATGGTCATCATTGGTTAAAGCGATAGTGCCACCATTTATCAGCTCTTGGATCTTCTTTTTCAAGACATAGCAAGCACTGGTAGGATGATTAATATATCTATGATAGATACAATATTTGGAATTGTCAGTCAGATTCACCTCATTAGGCCTTTTTGGCTCTGGAATCTGAAGTTTACCACTTTTCACCAGACATTGAAATATCCCTGGGATATCACTTTCGTCAAAAGAGTATTCTTCCTTTGGCCTGGAAGATTCCTGATTATTTGGCGTCATTTTGTTCTTGGAAAGATTGACCATAAGAGTATCTTTTCCTTTCATATTACGATTGCCAGGATTATTACCAGGATTACTTTTCTTCCTTTTATCTTCTGAAGCGAAAATCATCCCGTGTTCACGAGCCAATCTACCATTGGTCTCGGTAGAAACTGCTGCTATGATAAACGAAGCCCAATCTGTGAATTGGGAACCCGTGAAGACAACAATGGATGGTCGCAGATTCATCTTGCATGTATCAATCAACGCTGAATCTGGCATACCAGGAGGCATCTTTAGAGTAGCCTGTCGGAAACGTTCAATGAACGTCTGAGTATCTTCTTTCTCCTTTTGTTTGATTTCTATCAAGGAGGACATGTTCATGTCCATACCTCCTTCATAGAAGCGGGAGAGAAACATTGCCTTGAATTCGTCAAAAGACGAAATAGAGTTATCGGGTAAGCTACGATACCAGTCGTAAGTTGAACCCGTCAGGCACCCGATGAACACTCGAGTGAGAAGAGCATCATTTTTCTACAAGTGTACAGTTATAATATCAAAGTAATTGATATATTGACTAGGAGATGCTTTTCCATCGAATAAAACCATGGATTGTGGCTTGAACTTCGGTGGAAAGGGTACATCATTCCAATGAGGAGGATAAGGTTATTTAATCCCTAACCTCTGGAGCTGATCTTTGTGCCTCAAAACTTCAAACTGTGCTTTGAGTTCACGCACTGCTTGAATGGTTTCACTGGTTTGAGGAAACACATTTGATTGAATAGTCGTTGGATATACCGTAACCCCCACTGGAGGTGGTACATCTTCTGGAATGATAGGATCTGGAGATGCAGAATTTTGATTAACAACAGGCTCTTGAATATTCAAAGGTATATCAGCCCCTTGACTATCTTGAGTTTGTGCTGCTACTGGTATCAGAGTTATTACTGTAGGTTGAGCAGTTTGCTGATTTAAAATTATCTGATGCATGCTTTGCACCATGTTAAGCATGTCTTTCAATGATTGTTCCACGGTAGTGAGACGTTGTTCCGTATTAGCATATAACGTCTCTGGTTCATCTCCAACAGAGTAGGATTCAACCTCTCTTGAAGATATAGAGGGATTAGTATAGAAGTATGAATCCACACTATCGGTATCAGACTCAAAAGATTGAGTACCCCCGGCTTATGAATCAGAAGTCTGCAATTGTCTTTGTCTTCTTGATCGAGTATTCTGATATACTCCTTCAAAGGAATCAAGAAGCCTGTTGAACTGTTATTGACCTGGGGTTTGGGACATATTCCGTCTTGGATGTCGTCCTCTGTTAGTATGAGATGCCATGTTGACTGACACATATGACAGCTCATGTTCTTGGTCTTCAGCTTAATGTTGAGGCGAGTTAAAACTTAAACGATCAAAAACTGACCGTTTTGAAGCCGAACAACAACAGTTGATCACAACCTGGTGATATTCACAATAATGTTTTTCTTGGGGGAATATTACCGGGGATTGTCTGTTCTTATGTTTTTGTATTAGCAATTCACGTAAATCAGAAGGAACATATGGAGTATTCTTCTTTATTACATTTGGGATAGAAAAACGTTTAGTCCCTTGTGTATAAAGAAGATTACTGGCTGCATTCGCAGAACCAAACTGTATATTTTTACGCGTTTGGAGTTGTGTGCATAAATCTTGAGATTTAGCACGAAGGACTCCATTTTCATGGCGTGTAATTTGCAAGTTTGGTACTTTGCGTAAAGCAGTATAAGAAGGTTGTTGGTGTAGGACAGAAGCTTTACCAACAATATTTTTACGCTGCACACGTTTAGGTACATTCACATTAGATGTGCAAACATCGTTATGAATTTTATCTACACTGTCAAAGACAGAAGACTTACCTTTACGCGCGGAGCGTAAAAATTGATTATCTACCACGTCACAGACGGAAGATTTTGCTTTACGCGAGGAGCGTAATTTATTTGGGCCTACCACGTCACTGACGGGAGACTGATTCTTACACTCAGAAGCATAAACTTTAGAGTCTGCCCCATTACGAATGGGAGATTCATTCTTATGTACTGAGCGTAAAATTTGGTTCTTACCCACTGAGCGTAAAACTTGATTCTTACACAGTGGGCGTGAAACCTGATTATCTTCACCGTTACAAACGAGAGATAAATCGTCACACTTTGAGTGCAACTCGGAAGTAAGGACTGCCTCGTTACGAACGGGAGCCCCTACGACAGGAGTGGAAAGAATTCCCTTGTCATCAGAAGCAACAGAGAGATCAGAAACTACTTTGGATTTGGGAATCCAAACTTTTCGTACTTTGCGAGACTTTTGAACATTGGAGTGGCGAGAACCACCCCCAGTTCGGAGCATTTCTTCATAGGCAGTCTGGTCGAAGTGCACAACCAGAGTCTTCTTAGTCGAACCGACCGAAACATCATCATATTGAGCAATCGCCTCCTCGTTAGAGGAGAAGGTAGTCCCCAGCAGAGTCGCCATTTTGTTTCACTTAACAAAATGCCAAACAAAAGTTGGCTTTTGAAAATAAAACGAGAAAAAGTACAAGAAGTACAAATTTGATTCTGGGAAAGTATTGCTATGGAAGTCTGATCTGTAAATGATCACTTTGTTCCTTGGACCATATGATGATGATGAAGATCACTGCTTGAAGTAGAACAACTTGGAAGAACTAAGTCACCAGAAAGGTATCGACGTACTTGGGCACTGATGGCGAGGCCGAATGCTTTCCTGCTTTGCTTCACTCTGTTCTGAAAGAAAGGTTGAAGAAGAATGCTCTCGAGAATCAAAATCTCGAAGTTCTGATCTCTGTATTCTCTCATGTCTCTCTGTCCCTGTCTGATGAGAAAAATAAGTCTATTTATAGACTTGGGCTCTGGTGCGTAAAAACTCAGTAAAAGTTCCGCCTTTACGCTAACAACCGCCATCCACAATCAAAGTCATCCTCTGTATATGTTGACGTGTGTCCCATCACTTCAGTAAGGATAGGATGCATGTACACACGTTCTTCGAGAAGAGTGGCATGAAAGCCACGTAAGTAAACCACGTTCCAAACTGGTAGAAGAGAATAGGGCGTAAAAATAGCCCAATGTACTCTGAGCGTAAAGCAGTAGATTAGGCGTAAAGTAGCCCCGACATAGACTTCCCGCGTAAAGTGGTTGTTAAGTAACCTTGAGCGTAAAAGATAGCTCAAATAGACTTTACGCACACGTCAACTGTTGAGCGTAAAAGCTTGTATAGTCCTCGTGCGTAAAAGAAGCCATATTGTGAGCGTAAAGTAGCTCAATCCATATACTAAACGACAACATTGGTCTCTGTATAAAACAAATCCCTTTGAATTCTGTGATATATGCCATCATTAATATCTTCATGTCAGAGTTTGCATTAAATGCAAGACTTGACAGCTTCGTCCAGCGTAAAAGTGGCTAGCTTATCCTGGGCATAAAATGATAGGTGTTGACCCGAGAGTAAAGTGATCAACCTGCTTTAGGCATAAAAATCGATTAGCCTTGTCTTAAGCGTAAAGATACTAGCCTCTCTGTGGTGTAAAGTAGATCAACTTTGAGTAGAATGATCTATCACTTTAGCTCTTTCTGTGAAGCACTTTTTATGCTCATACACTTATAACTTGACTTGACACTGTTACGACGGCTAACTTGACTCTTGAAACTTGCTTTGACACCGTGGGTGTTCCTGCTTACTTGTTTGTGCAATCCACTTGTCTTGTCTTGCATCATGTCTAGGACGTGACTCCCTGGTTCCCACGGTCAGGGATTCGCATTGAATATAGATTAGGCTAATGACTAGTTCAAACTATAGTTCATGAAGAATTTCTAGTCACAGGCAATCTCGTTATCTGGGCACCTTAATTGGACTTGTAGCTTGCCGACGAGTAGAGCACATTTCTAGCACACTGTCATGTGTTGCACCCTCTAAGTCACCTAAGGGTATATCGTCTCCTGGGCGATGTACCCAACCATACTCTCAACCCGCGGAAGGATAACTGGATAGTCTGCACGGCTTGGGACTGGGAAATTCTTATTGCATCTTGTTAGTAATTAGGCTTGTGATAACCCTAGTTAGTTAAAGTAGTAAGCCGTAGTAATTGCTTGGCCGCTTGTGAATGTATGGTGTCCAGCCTGGTCTAAGTCTCGTCTAAGTCCCTATACCTGGTACTCCTGCACATGATTGTTTACTTATCTTAAACAATAAATGGGTAGGGACAAGTGCTATTCAGGCGAAGGATTATAATTCCGGTCCTTGTTTGGTTTACGGGTTGTAATCTGGCTCCCGGAGTAGTCCCATGTCCCTAGTCGTTTATTGTCCTGTTGTACTTTTATTACTTGTACCTTCTTTTATTTTTTTATGTTCTGATATGCTGGTTTTGTTCTTATTTCGTGGCTTTCTTGTGGCACTTTCTCTTTCTAGGGTTTGACCCAGCTGGTTTTGTGTGGCCAAATTTCGGAGCAGCACCCGAGGATCTACCGAACCTCCAGCCCGATGGTGGCGACTAGAAGAAATTCGGGCTACGAGTGGATTTTCTATTTTGTTTCGCTCACTCTATTGTAAATTTATTCTTTTGAGACGTTTAGCCGACGAGCACCTGTTAGCTCGATGCACCTTTACTTACTGTCTGCCTACGGGCTGTAAACATGATTAACAAATCCTAGGGTTGATCATGTATGACTTAACTCTTGCTAGTCCTTGCATTTTGTACGACTAGCTTCATGATCAGCTGATATGTAATATTTGGGACGCCTTTTATTGTATATTTGGTGATCAAACATCTTGTAATTGTATTACTTGCTTGAGATTGAGACAGTAGGCTTGACCTTAAGAGATTGTTGGCTTGTAGTAAACCCTCATATCTAGACAGCCATGACCGTATAGCGAGATGGACTTCATTTTAATATACGTAGCTGGCTATATTCGCCTCCGCTCTCCAGTATTCTGGTTCTGGGGCGTGACATGGTTTAAGTGGTGGCCCATGCAGGTCTTGGCATTCAAGAAATGTGAGGGTTTACCAATAGATGTCTCAATCAGTACTCGCCCTTGATCTCCGTTCATATCCTCTGAATCTCTGGATTCTTGCCCTGATCACATGCTTGTATCGTTGATCTGTCCTGGTCCTTCCTTATTGTTTTCTCTGTGTCGTCTTCTTCAGCGGCACTGTACCTGACCCCGCCGATCAGCAAGGTGGAGCACCTCCCGTGGACCAGCAACCTGGAGATCAAGCCCAGCACTCCGGAGTAGCCTCCAGAGTTGTGCCTACTGGAGGAGAGCCCCCAGTTCAGCCCATTCAGCCTGCCGAGCCGGATGATGGCACTTTGGTAGGTCTCATCAGGACCTTGATAGCTTCCCAGGATCGTCGAGGAGACGCCTTGTACCAGGCAGTGACAGATGCTTTGACCAGAGGCGGTCATCCAGGGAACAGCACGGCCAACAGCTTTAAGCGCTTGAACCCTCCATTCTTCGACGACAGCGAGGATGCGATTGCCGCAGACGCTTGGCTTCATGATACCGAGGTGGTTCTAGAAGCAGCTAGAACACCTGAAAATGAGAAGGTGGCCGTGGTATGCCTGCAGTTGCTGGACTTAGCTCGCAGTTGGTGGGCATCGCAGGCCATGGGATTAGTGGCACACATTGCTTGGGCAGTGTTTAGAGAGAGGTTCCAGATGAAGTACTTTGATGCTGTAGCTCGGTACGACCTGCAGACGAGATTTACCAACTTGAAGCAAGGAGGCAGAACGGTCGACAGTTATGCATCTGAGTTTTCTAGACTCAGTAGGTTTGCCCCTACCTTGGTGGCAACCGAGTTTGATAGGGCCCAGCGGTTCCAGCAAGGGCTGCATTTGGAGATCTTGTTAGCAGTCGAGCAGTTCGAGCACCAGACGTTCGATGCAGTATTGAGAGCGGCTATGAGGCATGAGTACACCTCTCAGAGGATTATGGATAGGACCGGAGGTAGGAAGCGGTCCCACAGTCAGATGCATCAATCATCAGCTCCAGCCCCGGCAGCTAGAAGTTTGACCATTGGAACTCCGAGACGGGCGGCCTCAGTGACGTCGGTTCAGCATTCGACTCCGACGTATCCGCAGCAGCAGAAGCAGAAGCAGACTTCCGCGATGGGATGTTCTTATTGTGGGAAGCCAGGGCATGTAGTGGCAGATTGTCGTAGGGCACAAGGATTGTGCCTAGCTTGTGGAGCGGTAGATCACAAGATAGGAGCCTGCCCGAATAGGGGTAGTTCGTCCTCTTCCAACCTAACCAGTCCATCGGTTAGGGGACCAGCACCTATGCAGCAGCAGCAGTACCCGGGGCCCTTATTGCCTCAGGCCCAGGCATTTCATCAGCAGAACCAGCAGCAATACACCCAAGCCCAAGTGCAGAGCAAGCAGAGAGGTTTCCAGCAGAGGGGACCCGCAGCTAGAGGTCAGGTCATGATGATGGCTATGGAAGAAGAATTTGCACCAGGTAAGGTAGTGGCAGGTACTATTCTCGTCAACTCCTCTCCAGCATTGGTATTATTTGATTCTGGTGCATCGCATTCATTCATGTCTGCACGATTTGCGACACGGATAGGATTGGAGCCCGAGTCATTATCAGTAAGGCTCAATATACTTACTGGTAATGGTTTTGTGGAGTAGATCGAGTATTTTCCTCGTGTCGAATCGTAGTTAGCGGTAGAGAGTTCTCTGCTAGATTTATAGAATTTCCTATGGCAGACTATGTTGTAGTCTTAGGCATGGATTGGTTGAGGAACCAGTATGCTAGGATAGACTACCATGTAGGCAGGGTTGTCTTTAGTATTCCAGGTGAGCCAGAGTTTTCATTTTCCAGAGGCGCGGTGGAGCCATCTTCTCCAGTATTGCGGATGGCAGTAGCAGCAGTGCAGTTACCCAAGATAGTTGAAGAGCTTCCAGATGTCTTTCCAGAGGAACTTCCAGGGATGCCGCCAGAGCGGGAGATCGAGTTCACTATAGACTTGATCCCCGGGGCAGTACCAGTATCAGAGCGAGTCTACAGGATGGCGCCTTCAGAGTTGGAGATTTTGTACAAGATGATTGAAGAACTCAGGATCAAGGGATTCATTCGTGCAAGTGGATCGCCTTGGGGAGCCCCGATGCTTCTTGTGAAAAAGAAGGATGGTACGTCTAGGTTATGTGTAGATTATCGTACCATGAACTCAGTGACAATCAAGAACAGATACCCTCTTTCGAGGATAGATGACTTGTTTGATCAACTCAAAAGGGCTTCAGTGTTTTCGAAGATAGACTTGCGGTCAGGATACCACCAGATCAGAGTCAGAGAGCAGGACATCCCGAAGACAACTTTTCGATCTAGGTATGGACATTGGGAGTTCCTTGTTATGCCATTTGGAGCGACCAATGCGCCAGCCGTATTCATGGACCCCATGAATCGCATTTTTATGCCCTACTTGGATCAGTTCGTGATCGTGTTCCTAGATGATATCCTGGTCTACAGCAGGAGCGAAGCAGAGCATGAGCAGCATCTCAGAGTCGTCCTTCAGACGCTTAGAGAGCATCAGTTGTACGCCAAGTTTAGCAAATACGAGTTCTGGCTCGATCGCATTTCGTACTTGGGTCACATCATTACTCGAGGAGGAGTGGAAGTGGATCCCCAGAAGATTGTGGCTATCGAGTCATGGCCAGTACCTAGTTCAGCGGTAGATGTTCGCAGCTTTCTTGGATTGGCCGGCTACTACCGGCGATTCATTTCAGATTTTGCAAGGATTTCAGCGCCGATGACCCAGTTGACCCGCAAAGATGTGCAGTTAGCTTGGACAGCGGAGTGTCAGAAATCATTTGAGAAGTTAAAGCGAGGTTTGATAACGGCTCCCATTCTCACACTTCCAGATGGGACCGGAGGATTCACAGTTTATTGCAACGCTTCAGGCAGAGGATTGGGGTGTGTCTTGATGCAGCATGGGAAGGTAATATCTTATGCATCACGTCAACTTGTGATCATGAGAAGAATTACCCAACCCACGACTTGGAATTGGCAGCAGTAGTGTTTGCACTCAAGTTGTGGCGGCACTACTTGTATGGAGATAGAGTAGAGATATTTACTGATCACAAGAGCCTGAAGTATGTTTTCACCCAGAAGGACCTTAATATGCGACAGAGAAGATGGCTTGAGCTATTGGTGGACTACGATGTGGATTTGCAATATCACCCAGGGAAGGCCAACGTTGTAGCAAATGCGTTGAGCCGGAGAGCCAAAATTTATTTCCTGGCGGCGCAACCAGAGTTACTAGCAGATTTTCAGAAGATGGGAATAGAAGTGATTCTTCTTACCAGCGTGGCGTTGATGGCCAGTCTACAGGTTCAGTCCAGCATAGTTGAGAGGATCCGGATGGCACAATCTACAGATTCCAAGATTCAGCGGCTCAGAACAGAGTGTGAGGCAGGAAGAAGACCAGAGTTGTGCCTTCATGAAGATGGTACACTTCGGCATGGCACTCGTCTTTGTGTACCTAGTGGAGATATCAGACAGGAAGTTATGGCATAAGCTCACAGTGTAACTCCACCTCCCTAAAATTTTTTTTAAATAGGTATGTAAGTTTCTTAATGCATATATAAGTTGGTTGGAATTTCTTTATTATTATCATAGCCTAGTCCAGCCCATGGACTTAAGCCCACCCTTCTTTAATTCTTCTTAGTTGGGCTTCAAACCCAGGGCCTTCTTTTCTCTCGGCCAAACACTGGGTTAAGGCTTATTAAGGAACTTACACTTTTGAATCAACAAATCCTTCACCAAAAACCTCTCGAAGCTGCGCCTAAGAATTTGAATTTTCATCCGTTTTCTCTCTCCTCTAACCGAATTGTCAGAGAGGGACAGCGTGGAGATTTCCCGCCAGCGAGTAGCCTGAGCCTCACGCAACAAATTGTCCATTTAAGGAGCCAATTGTTCATTCCTTCCTCCTCATTCCATCATTGTCTGTGGAGTAGTCCTTCTTTTTTAGTTTCATCTCAGCCAGAAGAATGGCGATGGAGTTGCAGGACAATACGTCGATCTTGGGGTCAGGTAATGGCGATCTTCCTGAATCTTCTCTGTTCTTCTTTTGATTCGAAGACCAAACGTTTCATGATGGATGAATGTTTCCTTGTTCAAAAATTCTCTTCGTATCTTGATCTACTCTTGTTGGCAGTATCAATCCTTTATCATAGTAATTTATCGATCTAGAGATCTAGATCTAGTTTTATTAATGTGGACATGTATGCTTAGTGGTGTTCTTCCTCTGTTATTGAAGTTTCTTAAGGAAGCTGAGAAGTAACCATTAGGCTTAAGAGGAGGAGAGGAGTGAACCGTTTAGATCGGTAAGTTTTGTTGGCTTCCAATGATTTCTTTGAATAAATCCTTTATGCCATAATTGTTGGTTGTTCTTGGTCACCACGTATTTGGTTAATTGCTTGAATCAGAAGAAAACCCTGCTGACACCAGAGTAGCTGAGTGTCATTTTGAAGCTTGGTCGAGCAACTCTAATTCCATCTGGTAATTTCTAGCCTTGTCATTTAGCTTTGTTATATGGATCGTGGGGAACAAGTTGAATCAGAATTGGGTATTAGATTGATGATAGGATTCTTAATTTTAATGATTGAGTTGAATCTGTACATATGCTTGGAAGCCAGTAGATGACTCATTTTTAAATTTAGTCGTATCCTTTCAATGCATCCTAGGATTTTGCCTTTATTGTTTTATTGGAAAGTTGTTCTGGGTTTTTAATCTAATTGATTTCAGTGAACTCCTTCTACTTTTACACTACAGTGTCTATTTCGACTGATTGCTAAATTAGTAGCTTGAATTCTATTTAATGCATAAGTGGATTGGAATTCCTGAAATGGATAATAATAATTTTGGTTTTGCCAATTCCTATGAGGATTTGTCACTATGGATAATTATGTTAGATTAGAGAGCAGTGAGAATTGGCCATATTGGGAAGTTTAAACCTAAACTCTTCTATAATCATCTTTTTATGAGACAATGTGTGTATCCTAATAGGACTGATACATGAACCTCTTGAGGAGACCGACATGTATCATCTCTATTTTGACTGATTGTGTCAGTCCTACTAGGACAAATGCTTCACTGTCTCATTTTGGGTTTGATTAATGTCAGCCATAGTAAAGTTGTTTAGATTTGAACCTTGGATAGAGTTTAATTCACTGTTTGGCTGATTGAACCTTATGTTGTGTACTATGATAGTATTTCCTAATGGACCTGTATTAGCATTCCTGAGCTATTATGTTTTAGGGTGTAGAACCTGAGATGGATATGACTTATAGGTTGTGTATTATATAGATGAGACTGAATAGCAAAGTCTGGAACCAACTCCTGTGAATAAGCCTGGGTTATTTCCATTCAGACCTTGCTTCGAGTTTCATCAAATTACAGAGAGTTAGGAGGGAGGTTTTAAACAAGGGGAACTAGGAAAAAAAACTCCTGAGCATTGTAGTTCCTTGCAATACTTATTTCAGTTACTAAAGCTCATGAACCTGGAAAAATCGAACCCCCAGCTGTTGAGTGTCTGTATTTGATTGCTAAGTGAAATTGATAACTAGCAGTGTGGAAGAAAAAAACAGAAGAGAGGTTTGGGGAGTTCCCTAAAGCTTTTCTTTCGTTTTATCTGCAAATTTTGACTGATATCAATCCTGAAATATCAGGCTAACTATCAGTTTCCTTGGTTACTCTGGTTTCATGTCAACTTAAGTTGAATTCATGACTGGACCTGTTCAGCCTTATGTTAAATGATTTCATTAACTTCAAGTAGAATCGAGACTTGGGGAAATATTTCAGATGAAGAACAGGCAGAACCTGGGATAACTGAGGACCCAGAAATCTGAGTCTAAGTCTCAGAAATTGAGACTTATGCAAGTTCAGTAACGGAAACTGAGTTTTGGGAAATCCTGTGTTAACCTATATCATTCCTGAGAAATTCCAGGAATCTGAGATTGTTCTCAGGAAACTGAAAACCAATGTTTTTATTTCCAGAACCAGGAATGAAATTCCTGTTTGTTCCAGGAAGTAATTCCTGTTGAATCAGGAATGTAATTCCTGTTTGTTCCAGGAATGTAATCCCTGTTGAAACAGGAATAATTCATGTGTGTTCTCAGGGAGACTCTTGTGAAGTCCAGGAATGTTACATCCTGAGAATAGAATCTCAGTTAAACCTATATCAATGCTAATTTTCAGTAAACTTAGATTCCTAAATTTCCATACACTGTTGGTGAGGATCCTGTCTATAACAAGACCATGTTGGTTTCAACTAGTTCAACTAATTAAGGTTAATAGAAATAGTAGGGTACAACCCCTTAACAGTTGTTTTAGCCAACTATGTATCCATAATAGGTATTTTGCTCTATTTTAAGTTCTTGATAGATTAGGTTATAGTGAGTGATGTTGACACCATGGAATTTAAGATTTATAATTAGAAATAATTTGTGAATAGAAATATTTGATAAAACCATTTAATCTAGCTGTGTATTAACCAACTTGTACACATCATTATCATGACAGGAGGATACCTAGCTCTTTTACCTACTCGTACTTTACTGGAGCAAGGCAAGTACATTCTATGGTTTTGATCAGTGTATTTTCTTGTTCTTTATTGCTGACACACTGCGACACGTTCATGATCTTATTTGTCTTGTTCTTTCATGCTCTTACTTGCATCTTGGCGTGGGGAAATACTCTAGATATGTGACCAAACCCGGATACTTATTCATGATCTTTAGCTTAGGCCTCGCACAGTGCACGCGGGTCCTAAGCCGTACCTACATGATCTTTCAGGATCTTTTCATGCTCTTTCATGATCTTACCTAAGCCGGTCATATATCATAGAAATATTTCAAATCTATAACACACATGTTCAGGATTTTGTTCTTACATTAGTTCATGTGATCCTGATCTTGATATTAGCTATAGTCATGATCTTTCCTGTATCTTTATAGCAGTATTTCATGTTCTTCATGTTCTTTACATAACTTGTTCTTATCCTGTTCTTTCAGCATTTACTTTCCATATCATTATGTTATTGTTCATTACCTAGAACTGTACTTTGCTCCGCTCCTGAATAGGATATGTTGCAGGTGAGATGGAGGCCTTGTGTGACACCTATTATGGACAGGATACTGATTTCCCTGCTGAGCCAGCTGGAGCTGCTTGTGACCTAGAGGCTGTAGGAGCCTAGAGTTTCATTTAGCTTTTCCTATTATCTTTCCATGTATTGAGACTAGCAGACTCTTTTATTAGTTGAAATGTAATAATTTCAGATATTGTACTTTACTCTGGTTGGGACACATTATATAGATGCTGTGATTCTATACTTTCATGTTTATCTGGTTAGTTTTCCCTAGTTGGTACAGCTTACTTCATTGTGTCTAACAATGAAGGCTGGGCGTGTCCGACCCGTGTCCGATTATTCGGGAGCGGGTCGTGACACACAGTTCGCAGTATTCTATTCATCCCGGTAGCACGAAGATGTACCGTGATATTCGTTAGCATTTCTGATGGAATGGCATGAAGAGGGAGATAGCCCGGTTTGTCTCTCGGTGTTTGGTTTGCCAGCAGGTTAAAGCTGAACATCAGAGGCCCGCTGGACTTCTTCAGCCCTTGCCAATTCCAGAATAGAAGTGAGAGCATGTGACCATAGATTGTGTGACTGGATTGCCTAGATCCCCAGCTGGTCGAGATGCCATTTGGGTTATAGTTGACTGGCTCACGAAGGTAGCTCATTTTCTCACATTCAGAGTTGGGCAGTCTACAGCTGAGCTAGCAGAGATGTACCTCAGGCAGATTGTCAGGTTTCACGGTGTGCCAGTCAACATCACCTCGGACCGAGATTCAAGGTTCATGTCCCACTTTTGGCGTAGCCTACAAGAGAGTTTGGGAACTCACCTTCAGTTTAGCTCAGCATATCATCTGCAGACAGATGGCCAGTCAGAGTGTACCATCCAGACTCTTGAGGATATATTGCGGTCATGTACACTTGACTTCGGTGGGTCGTAGAAAGATCACCTGCACCTGGTGGAGTTCTCGTACAACAATAGTTTCTAGGCCAGTATTCAGATGGCTCCGTTCGAAGCTCTGTATGGTAGGAAGTGCAGATCCTCGCTAGCATGGAACGATGTCGGAGAGAGGCAGATGCTCGGTCCAGAAATGATTGCCCAAACAGTTGAAGTAGTCAGAAGAGTCAGGGATCATCTTCGAGTTACCCAAGACCGCCAGCGACATTGGGCCGATGCCCATCGACGTCCCTTAGAGTTTGCTATCGGCGACCATGTATTCCTTAGGATCTCGCCTAACCGCGGCGTCATTCGCTTTGGCGTACGGGGAAAGCTTAGTCCTAGGTATATAGGGCCGTTTGATATCCTGGAGCGAGTAGAAGATGTATCCTATCATCTCGCTCTTCCGTCGTCGCTAAGTGAGGTGCATAATGTATTCCATGTATCCCAGTTACGACGGTACATCCCGGACCCGAGCCATATCCTAGACCATTCGGAATTGGTTGTTGGTACCAACCTTTCGTATGAGGAGAGGCCCATATCTATATTGGACCGGAAGGAGAAGATACTCAAGAACAAGACTATTAACTTAGTCTGGGTTGCTTGGGGTCATCACTCTCTAGGTGAGTCAATGTGGAAGCGTGAGGACGATATTCGATCGCGATATCCCGACTTGTTTGACTCGTAAGGTATAATATCTTTCTTATGTCTTATGCTTTCCATCCCTTGCTTGCATGTATGATTGTATGATTGAACTGCTTAGTGTAGTAGTTGGTGCTTAATGTAGCTTGCCGTGGCAGTCTCTAGCTCCTTGATTAAATTCCGAGGACGAAATTCTTTTAAGGTGGGTAGAGTTGTCACCCCCGTTTTCCGTATTTCGTATTAATACTCGTAATCGGATTTTGGCTGGTATTTTACTTGTGAAATTTTGGGTTTTCTCGTGAAACGGGTTTGGCATGGCTTGGTTTTATTTTGTGGAGTAGGATGGGTTTGGTTTGGTTTAGCATGCATTGGACCACCTTAGCCTATACTCCACCCTCAACACAACACAACCACCCTAATTAAAACCCTACCAACCTTTTCTCTCTCCTCTTTACTCTTTCATTTACTTCTCCATCTTCTTCTTCCTTCCTCCACCAACACCATAGGCAAGTGCACCTTGCCAACAAATAAGCACCATATTTTATTGGTCCATTAGCTAGATTAGGACATGGAGATCAACATTAGAACTTGACATTTTGTGATTTAGAGTTTCCATTTTTCTAGATCTAGGTTTTAACCATTCTCGAAAATTCTTGGTTTTGATCTATTAAACTTTGATTTTTGCTTGTTTTGATGCTTCCATGTGGAAGAGAATTCTATTTTACTCAAGTTAGACCTTTAAAAATCTAGATTTGGTTTTGATTTGACCAAGATATGAAGATTTGAACTTTGGTGTTCTTGAAGTGTTCCTCTCGGCCTGGAGAAGAAGACTCCATCCTGCGCTCTTTAGCGCAGTGCTGAACTGCGCATCATCCTCCTCGGCCAGCGCTCTTTAGCGCAGCGCCGACCGCGCAGCTCGTCCTTTGGCGAACCGCGCTCACCCCCAGCGCGCTTGGCTCTTGCGCAATCCATCTCTTGCGCCATCCATCTCTTGCGCCATCCATCTCTTGTGCCTTCCATCCTCGCGCACTTTGCTCCATGTGCAATTCGACTCAGCGCAACCCAACCCCGCGCGCTTGACCCTGCGCAACCCAACCCCAGCGCAGTTCATCCCCCTACGCAGTCCATTCCCTTGTGCAATCTGATCTCTTGCGCAGTCTATTTGACCATGGTGATTTGGTTTTATTTTCTTAGGCTTGGCTTCTCTTTTATTGATTGGAGTTTTGAGATCTTGTTTCACCAGCACGACTACCTTGACCCAATACGACCTGACACGATTTTCAGTATTTGCTATGACTAGTACGGTTTTGTGATTTCTGTGATTTATGATCCTAGTACTTTGATCTTCTTGACAGTGACCCAATGGGGTGCACTCTTGACTTGTAACTTGATAACCTGATAGTGGCTCGTGGCGGCGCACTCTTGACTTGGAACTTGACTTGTAACTTGTAACTTGACTTGACGCTGTTACGATGGCTAACTTGACTCTTGAAACTTGCTCTGACACCGTGGGTGTTCCTGCTTGCTTGTTTGTGCAATCCACTTGTCCTGTCTTGCATCATGTCTAGGACATGACTCCCTGGTTCCCACGGTCAGGAATTCGCATTGAATATGGATTAGGCTAATGACTAGTTCAAACTATAGTTCATGAAGAATTTCCAGTCACAGGCAATCTCGTTATCTGGGCGCCTTAATTGGACTTGTAGCTTGCCGACGAGTAGAGCACATTTCCAGCACACTGTCATGTGTTGCACCCTCTAAGTCACCTAAGGGTATATTGTCTCCTGGGTGATGTACCCAACCATACTCTCAACCCGCGAAGGATAACTGGATAGTCTGCAGGGCTTGGGACTGGGAAATTCTCATTGCATCTTGTTAGTAATTAGGCTTGTGATAACCCTAGTTAGTTAAAGTAGTAAGCCGTAGTAATTGCTTGGCCGCTTGTGAATGTATGGTGTCCAGCCTGGTCTAAGTCTCGTCTAAGTCCCTATACCTGGTACTCCTGCACATGATTGTTTACTTATCTTAAACAATAAATGGGTAGGGACAAGTGCTATTCAGGCGAAGAATTATAACCCCGGTCCTTGTTTGGTTTACGGTTGTAATCTGGCTCCCGGAGTAGTCCCATGTCCCTAGTCGTTTATTGTCCTGCTGTACTTTTATTACTTGTACATTCTTTCATTTTCTTATGTTCTGATATGCTGGTTTTGTTCTTATTTCGTGGCTTCCTTGTGGCACTTGCTCTTTCTGGGGTTTGACCCAGCTGGTTTTGTGTGGCCAAATTTCGGAGCAGCACCCGAGGATCTACCGAACCTCCAGCCCGATGGTGGCGACTAGAAGGAATCCGGGCTACGAGTTGGTTTTCTATTTTGTTTCGCTCACTCTATTGTAAATTTATTCTTTTGAGACATTTAGCCGACGAGCACCTGTTAGCTCGATGCACCTTTACTTACTGTCTGCCTACGGGCTGTAAACATGATTAACAAATCCTAGGGTTGATCATGTATGACTTAACTCTTGCTAGTCCTTGTATTTTGTACGACTAGCTTCATGATCAGCTGATATGTAATATTTGGGACGCCTTTTATTGTATATTTGGTGATCAAACATCTTGTAATTGTATTACTTGCTTGAGATTGAGACAGTAGGCTTGACCTTAAGAGATTGTTGGCTTGTAGTAAACCCTCATATCTAGACAGCCGTGACCGTATAGCGAGATGGACTTCATTTTAATATACGTAGCTGGCTATGTTCGCCCCCGCTCTCCAGTATTCTGGTTCTGGGGCGTGACACTTTCAGTTTGTAGCATTTTATATTATATTTCTATGACTCTGTGTAGTTGTGTATAGCTCTGGACTTGTGTGGATCTTAAACTTATTTCCTGTTTTCATCTCTCATATTTCCTTTCGTGCTATCTATCCTAGTTTATTTTTGTGATTGAGACTGTATTGCTATGTCACCTCCATTCAGAATGTATATACTGTACAGGTACCTTTATATTGTTTAGTGTAGTTTTGTAGACAACCTAGACAGCATTCTACCGTCGTTGCTGCGGCGTAGGCTGGACGTAACCGCATATTTGTGCCCCTAATCAGGGTGCGGGTCGTGACACGTTTTTATGGTGGCCCATGCAGGTCAGTGTCGCAATTAGTACGATCTCGTAATGGTGCTCGACTTAGAGTGCTAATTACGAGCCTGCGACTAGGACGTAGGATCTAGGGTATGATAGGAGTTACTCAATCACATTTTAGAAAAATTCTGATCTTTTGATTACCATGACAACTCTTCTTGCATTTGAATTCAATTGTCCTCCTTTGATAATATCTTATCTTGTGCCATATTGATCTCTTGGGTTCAATTCGTCTTCAGGATGACAGTGACTCGTTCTCAGGCAGCATGGCCTAGTGCAGTTCCAGAGAGGTCCGATCCAGGAGGTCTTCCACCTTCGGCTACGGGAGTAGCAGTCGAGAGAGCAGCAGCCCCAGTTCCTGCCCTTCAGGCAGGAGTAGCAGCGGCAGTTCCCGGAGGTCTTCCACCTCCAGCAAAGGGAGCTGCAGTTGAGGGAGCTGCCACCTCAGTCCCTGCCCTTCAGGCGGGAGCAGCAACGACGGTTCCGGGAGGTCTTCCACCTCCAGCAGCGAGACCGTCCATGGTCATTCCTGATATTCTCCTACCGCTGTCTCCGCTACCGACTGATACTCAGGGGATGATGGCCCTTCTGCAGCAGATGTTGCAGACCCAGAGAGCACAGGTCGAGGCACAGCACCGCCAGGCAGAGGTGATGCGACAGAGCATGGAGAACTAACATCAGCTGGCAATGGCAGCAGTAGAGAGGGGTGTACCGGGTACAGTTCAGGGAGCCACAGATCAGCAGCAGGGTCAGGGGAGGCCTGGCACGCACCTAGACTTCAGGAAGATGAAACCGAGGGAGTTCAAGGGTACCGAGGGTATCCTGTACGCGGATGACTGGTTGGAGGATATCCAGCGGAGTCTGGAGTTGGCAGAGGTCCCGAGAGGGCTTTGGGTGACGTCTGCAGCGAGCCAGTTTTTCGATATAGCGCTGACTTGGTTTCGTACGGATCCGCGTGCGTCGGTGAGGGGTTTGACTTGGGAGAGCTTCAAGACGCTCTTTTAGGAGAAGTTCTACCCGGATGTAGCCTTGACAGCTTTGGAGGGACAGTTTGCCAGTTTGGTGCAAGGGAACTCGTCGGTAGACAAGTATGCAGCGGAGTTCTTCCGCCTGAGCTGGTTTGCACCTAGTCTGATTCAGGATGAGGGGTGCAAGGCCCGAAAGTTCCGGAGGGGTCTTATCCATGCAGTACACACTCGTAGCTCTAGGCGACGTGACGCGACCTTCGAGCAGATCCTGATGGAGGCACAGATTGCAGAGGAGGACTTCGGCCTCAAGCCGAAGAGGGCAGTGACGTTCTTAGAGCGAGCTCGAGTGCGGGGCCGGCAAAGCGCCCTCATTTCCAGCAGAGGCAGTTTCAACAGCAGCAGCCTCAGTTACAGTTTCAGCAGGCACCACCGCGTGCCCAGCAGCACCAGGGACGGGGACAAGGGCAGGCTACTCAGTGCACTTTTTGCGGGAAGCAGGGATACACTCGAGAGGTTTGTAGGAAGAGGTTGGGCGTCTGCCTATACTGTGGGGCGCCTGACCACCAGCTGAGGGATTGCCACGCTAGTGGAATCCGAAGAGACAGGGACAGAGTGCAGCAGGCTAGAGAAGGCCAGCAGGGGCGAGTTTTTGCCATGACAGTTGAGCCCACTCAGGCAGTAGCAGAGCAGATAGCAGGTTCCAATCTTTCGATCTCCTTTCCGCATTTGCCTTCTTATAAACTGTCTTAAAATTCGATTCTATCTGTTCTTTGATCGTTGGATGAAAATTGTTCTTGTGATGTGATTTCCTTCTGAGATAAGTCGTACGGGCTAGGTCGCCTCGATTATGAGATTTTAGAATAATCTAGGGTCATGCTAGCAGGCATAGTGAGGACATATAGTCGAATTATGGTCGTACTTCTCGAGTGTGGGAATTTAAGGTTTTCGCTGTCAAGCATGCGACAATACAAAAAATTTAAATACCATAATTCTAGAGGTATGTACCGTAGTTAAAGACTCTGTGATTATCGTAGCCTTGCTCACTGGCATGACGGAGATTCTGAGTATCATGATGTTGGATAGACGCATACGATTATCGAACTGCATGATTTTTTCTGTGTTTACTTTGTTTTAATTTTTGGAGGATGAATTCTTTTAAGGTGGATAGACTTATAGCACCCAGTTTCTATTGGAGAGTAATTTTAAATTTTATAATTTTAGTCATTTAATTCATGCTTTGATTTTTGAGATTTAATCATTTTAAATTTTAAGCCATGACTTGTGATTTTGATATTTTACTATTATTTGGTTTTAATTTCGAGGACAAAATTTTTTTAAGGTGGATAGATTTGTCACCCCCTGTTTTCAAAAACAGGAGTATTTTTATCATTTTTCATTTTAGAATTATTTTAGAATTATTTATTTATTTATAATATTATTTTGGGGTTATTTGAGTCGGGTTCGAATTTCAGCTCAATCCGACTTGTATCGGGGATCCGGGGTAGTGTTGACTCTAGTGGGACCCACATACTAGTTAGCCATGGCCCACATGCTAATTATTTTAGTTAGTAGTTAGGCTAATTATTATGGATATGGTTAGTACGATTAGAGACATTAGAATGACTAAACTAGCCCCCGACTTAAACCCTTCCTAATATTAATCAAATAGATTAGTGGGAGGGTATTTTAGACATTGCATATAGGGACACATAGCCCTATTATGGCCAGCCACCTATTGAGGGGATAGGCTCAAGCCCTTTGATATTTTCCATTCCTTTCCATTCCACTTTCTCTCTCTTGTTCTTCCCCAAATTTCTAGAGAGGGTTTTATATAGATTTCTCCACCAAATCCCTTCTTTCTTCCACCCAATCTTCTTCTTTCCTTCTCTACTCAAGCCAAGGAGGGAGCTAGCCAAGTTTGGGAGGATTCGGAGCTCGTTCGTGTCCATTTGGGATTCCTACGTGTCGGGATCGCATCGGAAGAGATTTTTCCTAGATTCGATCTACCGGGAGGTATAAATCCCTTCTCCTTTTCATTTCTTCATGCATATAGGATGATTTTGGACCTATAGGAATGACCTCCATGGTTGTGTCTCCATTTGTGTCCATTTCGTGTCCATTTGGAGACTTCTAGGTGTGTCCTATGTGTGGAATTGTGTCCTAGTGGAAAAATTTCTATTTGGACACATGTATTTTTAGTTATATTGTTTTAAATGAGTTTTTGGATTTAAATCTCAGATTTTTATTTGTTTAGAGATGTGATCTTCAAGTATCATATTGTATCATATTTATTTACCTATATTTAGTATATATATTTTTGGTTATATATATATATATATATATATATATATATATATATATATATATATATATATATATATATATATATATATATATATATATATATATATATATATATATATATATATATATATGTGATATAAATGGTGTGTCATGTGTGTTTTCATTTGTGTTCATGTTGGGTGTAGATTTCGGCCAGGGGGGAAAGGAATTTAGAATGGTAGTGTTGGTGTGGGTATTGATATGTGTATGTATGTGTGTTTGTTCAGAGGGTGTTTGAGTGTATGGTTGAGAGAGTGATAGAGAGATGTTGTGAGAGTTTTGAGAGTGAAATGGGGGAGGGGAGAGCTGCTGTTAGCAGCAGGAATTATACACTGCTCAACAGTGTATCAGTCCCCACAAGGGGGGACTGATTCCTGGAGATGACAGTCCCCAAAGGGACCTGTCATTGCTGCTATATAGCAGCACTTGCACTGCTTAATAGCAGGATTTGAGGGGGGGATTAGCCCCATGTTTCAGCCCTGTTTAGTCCACCATTTAGCCCATGTGTTAGCAGCCCCCACAGCTCCTAAAACCTGCCCATAACAGCCCCTAAACTCAGCTAGCAGCTGTCCCAAAAACACCCCCAACAGTCCACATTAGGACAGCCATAGCACCCCTCGACAGCCCCTTGTAACCACCCTTAAACAGCCCCCTACAAACCACACTAAGCAGTCCCTATACCATCCCTTACCTGTCCCCAACAGGTCCTTAACACAGCCCACAAAACATGCCTTAACCACCCTTAACAGCCTTCATTAACAGCCCCTTAACCATGCCTAAATTCAGTCCCCAAACCACCCTGAAACCAGTCCTAAAACACCCCATAGCAGCTACCAAAACCTGTCCCTAAACCATACCAATGACAGCCCCTTTGTTCAGTATGTAGCTGTCCCATTTTTAGTCCTTAACTCACCATATAAGCCTGTCCAAAACCAGTCCCATAGGCTGTCCTAAACCATTCCTTAACCTGTCCAAATTCCTGTCCCAAACCACCCTTTGACACTCCCATTTCTGTCTCTTAACCCCAGCCTATTGTGTGTGTGTGTGTGTGTGAGCCATTAGGAAGTCCCAAACCAGTCCTAGAACACCCTATTAGCTGTCCTAAAATCAGCCCTCTATGCCTATGTGTGTGTGTGTGTGAGAGAGCTTAGAGTGTGTGTGTGTATGTGAGTATGTATGTATAGCTAGTAGCCTATAGGTGTTAGGCTATATGTGAACCTATAGGTAAGAGCCTATGTGTGACCATGTGTGAGTGAGTGAGTGAGTGAGTCTGTGTGTGTGAGTGTTTAGGTAATGTGAGAATGGTACAAGGGTAATGGTAAGGTAATGGTTAGATGAACCACATGTGTCCTAAGATGGATTAGATATCTAGGAAACCTATGTATCTTGGTAGGTAACCCTTAGATAGGATAGTATCTAACTACCCTAGGAAGCCTAGGCTAGTATCTTGAGAATTAGCGGAGTTTCCTTTGTATTGGGCAAGGTATCGGGATTACCTTGGTAAGGGTAATGTAGGTAATACCTAGAACTAAGGTATTTGAGTTTAGAGTCTAAGATATGGTTAGGACTTGGTTCCCTTGGTTGGTAATGATCAAATATAGTGCCCCTAGACTAGTTTTGACTTCGATTGACCATTTTGACCAAAAGTCAACAAAAGTCAACCGAGAGTCAACCTTAGCCTATAAGTGACTAAATTTGATCGAAACCAAACCAGAGTTGACCAGTTGACTGAAAGTCAACAGTTGGTCAACATTAGACTAGTTTGACCTAGAGTTGACCAGGGTTGACCAGTTGACCAAAAGTCAACTGTAAGTCAACCTTTGACCCCGTTTGACCTAGTTTGACTTGTATTGACTCCCAGTGACCTGGTATGAATCAGTGTGACCTAGTATGACTCAGTTTGACCTAGATTGACCTAGTTTGACTTAGACTTGCATTCATGACTTAAATTAGCTTCCTTTTCATTATAAAAACCCTGTTTGACTCATAGTATCTTATTTTAGGTCTGTGATTACTCTGAGCGTCTGTTCACCTTATCAGCTCAGGACCACAGGCGAGTACATTCACTGATAGTTTTCATTGTCTTGATATCTACTATATCCGATTCAGTTGTAGTGTCTTACATGATTTCCGACACGACAGTTCACGGACTAGTATACGTCGGATCCTGTCATGAGATGTTATTCTCGGATTTCCTTGGTATATTGGTGTGTGATATCCATGTTTCATGTACTTATATAGACATCGATTTGGGAGTGGGCTGGCCCCCTGCTTTTAAATCCTGTGTCATGACGTGCCATGTCCGGATCCATGATACTATTCGGGGATGGAAGAACTATTAGGGGTTATGTGATCAAAGCCCCATGTCATTATTTTGCTTGCGCCACTCTCACCTCATGTAGGGTGTAGCAGATACCTCCATGTCCATGTTATCCAGGTTGGCCGGCACGACTTTCCGTTGAGGTCACCGCGGATTGTCGGGCCAAGTGGATAACCCTACCATGATTCCCTAGCCGATCACATAGCGCTCTAATAATTCAAGTCACATTTTTATATTTATTTATCCCAGGAGGCTAAGTTCTGTTCGGGAGAAGAGTTACAACCCCGGTCCTTATTTGGTTTAAGGGTTGTAACTCGGCTTCCGAATAGTTCCTAAGTTATCCTATATATATATTGTCGTCCTATTCAGTATTCACATCTATTATGCATTTCCTGCTGATTATACCCTGTATTTCACATATCCGTCTTGTATTTCATTATACTGTCTCTTATAGTATTTATCAATTCACATGGAACTGCTGTTGGTGTTTGTACTTGCTCATTTTCCTGACAGGATACCGTTGATATATTACAGATGATTCTGAGGTAGATTGCCTGACCTATTATGGGGTCGAGTCTGACGGAGTAGACCTGGACCGTGACTTATTAGTAGAGCCACTAGACTTTGCTCACCCTGAGTAGTGTAGTTTAGTTAGGTTTGCCTGACCTGCGAGCCAGCTAGTACTTTCAGTTTGTAGTATTTTATATTATATTTCTATGACTCTGTGTAGTTGTGTATAGCTCTGGACTTGTGTGGATCTTGAACTTATTTCCTGTTTTTATCTCTCATATTTCCTTTCGTGCTATCTATCCTAGTTTGTTTTTGTGATTGAGACTGTATTGCTATGTCACCTCCATTCGGAGTGTATATACTGTACAGGTACCTTTATACTATTTAGTGTAGTTTTGTAGACAACCTAGACAGCGTTCTACCGCCGTTGCTGCGGCGTAGGCTGGATGTAACCGCGTACTTGTGCCCCTAATCAGGGTACGGGTCGTGACATTCTCCGTTAATTTAACAAAGAGAATGGCTATTCTTTGTCAATTTAACAAGGAGAATGGTCATTCTTCGTGGTTTTAGCACGAAGAATGGTCATTCTCCATGCTAAAATCACGAAGAATGGTCATTCTCCTTGTTAAATTGACGAAGAATGGCCATTCTCCATCATTCTAACACGGAGAATGGCCATTCTCCGTGTTAAAATGACGAAGAATGACCATTCTTCTTCTTGTTAAATTGACGGAGAATGGCCTAACACGGAGAATGGCTATTCATTGTCAAATTAACAAGGAGAATGACCATTCTTCGTGGTTTTAGCACGGAGAATGACCATTCTTCGTGGTTTTAGCACGGAGAATGGCCATTCTCCGTGATATTACCACGGAGAATGATCATTCTCCTGCATTTTATGTCCAGTTGAAACTTTGAAGGGCCATAACTTTTGACTGGGAGGTCGAAACGAGACCCATTTTGTCGCAAAATGAGCGTATTTTCGAGGAGCCGGAAATTAATAGCTTCTTTGTTAGTCGGCCTTTTGAAATTTTAGAATTGCAAAAAAATGATGTTTGGATCTCTGTTTTAACAGTTTTACCGTTTGTCCGTCTTTCCGAAATTTTTCTACGAGTTTTTGAAGTAAGGTTTGAAGATTTTGGGGGAGAAAATCTAGATTCTAAACTGAGCACCGAGCGGCGTACGGAAGAAGAGGAAGTATCGAAATATTTTTTCGAAGAGTAGGGTTCGGGGGTGTTTTCAATAAATTAGAAGGGCAAAAAGGTCATTCAGAACCTCCTTTATATATTTTTTGCTAATTCTGGACATGCGATAAAATATTATTTTGCGGTAGATTTTTTATAAAACTTTTGAAATTTTTGGACATTTCATAAATTTTCCCAAAATAATTTATGAGTTATCAGATCCGATATATAAATGAGCTACTAAATATAATTTATATTTAATATTGGTTATACTATAAAAGCACTAATTAAACTCAAAGTAAGCTCCAATCTTGCTGTTCTTAAATCATAACAACCACCAACTTCTTTTTCTCTTCTTTTCTTAGACTTCGCTCTTTCAAAATATTTTAAGATGCTAGGAGATTAAAGGTGACATAGGAAAGAAGGGTAAAGTGTAAAAAAATCCTCATTAAATTTGCACCTTTCGCGTAAAAAGACTTTTTAGTCAAATTTAATAAATAAAGACCTCCGCAATCTATGACTTGCTCGAAAAGTCCCCTACCGTCTGTTGACCGTTAGAAATTGCCGTTAATGCCATTTTTTAAAAAAATAAAAAAATACCTAAACTACCCTCTCATATTCCCTACCAGCCCCCCCTCCTCCCCCTCCTCCCTAAGCTCTCACCTCCTCCCTCCGGCCAGCTACCCTCCAACTCCCCGCCGGCCAGCCCCCTCCTCCTTCCCGCAGGCCAGCCTCCCTCCTTCCGGCCCCCTCCCCCTCCTCCCCGCCTCCTCCCTCCTCCTACCCGCTTCTCCTCCTCCCCGGCCCCCTCCTCCTCCTCCTCCCTGCACCACCATAAAGAAAGGGGGAGGGAGAGTGGAAAAGGGTAAAATGGTCATTACATACCCCACTTAACACCAGTTAATGGAAAAAAGGACAAAATGAGCATATTTTATACTTTAATGAATTTTAAGAGTATGGAATCTTTTAGTGCAAAAAGAAGAAATCTAACGAGGGTTTTTTTGCACTTTACCCTAGGAAAGAATCACTTGTTTATCTTCTTTTCACAACACATGGCGGTGTTTCTCTTTATTCTCTTATCTAACTCGATCTAACTTTACTCTCAAGGTTTGCTTGGATTGAGGGAAAAAAAAATAAGCATAGTTAAGTGGGGTTAAATGAGGGGGAGTAAAGTAAATACATAGAACCTTGTTTGGATTGGAAGAAGAGTTAAGTGGGGGGTGTTTAATAACTCTTGTTTGGATTGGAGATTTTGAGTGAGAGATGATTAATAAAAATATGATAGTTACCAAAATAACCTAATTACATATGTCATAAAATTAAATTTGATTGAAATTTTAATTAGAATTTGTCAAAATATCTTCACAAATTAGTAAGGTACGGAGCAACATGTTGAAAACAAGAAAAAATTAAAAAAAATTATGATATTTTATAAAACAAATAAGGGATATCTATGACTTCTTAAACAAAATCCCTCAATCTCCCTCATTAACCCTCCGATTTGGGAGGTTTAAAAATGGACGAAAGAGGGTGAAATAAACCGTCACTTAACCCTCTATAACCCTCCCTCCCAAATCCCGTCCTCAAACCAAGCTTGATTTTTGTCACGCCCCAGAACCAGAATACTGGAGAGCGGGGGCGAACATAGCCAGCTACGTATATTGATGTGCAACCCACCTCGCTATACGATCACAGCTGTCTAGATACATGAGGGTTTAACTACAATCCATCAGTCTCCTATGGTCAATAACAAGCCTAAATGTCTCAATCTCAAGCAAGCAAGTAAAGTTACAAGATATAAGATCGCCAAATATACAATAGTAAAGCGTTCCAGACATTACATATTCAGCTGATCATGAAGCTAGTCGTTACAAAATACGAGTACTAGCAAGAGTTCAGTAATACATGATCAACCCTAGGATTTGTCAATCATGTTACAGCCCGTAGGCAGACAGTAAATAAGGTATGCAATACGAGCTAACAGGTGCTCGCCGGCTAAACGCCTCAAAACAATAATTTTACAATAGAGTGGAAGAGCCAAAAAAATAAACCCACTCGTTGCCCTGGTTACGCCTAGTGGTCACCATCGGGCTAGAAGGTCGGTAGATCCTCTGGAGCTGCTCAGAAATCTGGCCATACAAAACCAGCTTGGTCAGATCCCAGAAAGAGCAAGTGCCACAAAGGAGGCTTCACTTAAGAACTAAAACCAGCATATCAGAAACAAATATTAAAAGTAAGAATGAAAGAGCCTGATAATAATAAATAACAACAGTCATATTAGAGTACGAGGGAACCATTCAAGTAGCCAGGTCACAACCCTTAAACCAAACAATGACCGGGGTTGTAATCCTTCACTTGAATAGAACTCCGTCTCTAATTCTTGTTGGAAAGTAAAGCATAACGAGCATGACGTGGGGTACAATAAGACAATAAACGAAGAGGGGACAAGAACTGCTCTGGAAGCCAGGTTACAACCCTTAAACCAAACAAGGACCGGGGTTGTAACCCTTCGCCTGAACAGAACTTAGCCCCTGATCTTTATTGTTAAAAGTGACAATCATGCGATCATGCTTGCAATATTCGAGCACTGAATCTACACCATAAAATCGCTCACGGCCAATCAGTGACTACGACTTTCTACATTAACTAACTAGGGTTATCACAAGCCTAGTTACTAGCAATGTGCAGTAAGATGTTCCTCCAGCCACAAGCCCTGCAGCTAATCCAGGTTATCCAGGTGACTTGGATTCATTAAGCAATGCCTCGTTCTTTTCCATGTATTAGTAAATTTAGACATGTGCCCTACTCGTCGGCAGGCTATAAGTCCAACAATGGTGGCCGGGATAACGGAATCGCCTGTAACTGGGGAAATCTCTCATGACTACTGAATTATTCTAGTTATTAGCCTTAGCCATTTACAGTAGGTACCCCTGACCGTGGTACTCAGGGATCCCTGTCCTAGACATGATGCAAAATATTACCGGTTTATTTTGTACAAACACAATCACCCACGGTGTCCAGGCCATTCAATTCTGTCATGACATGCTAGCCGTCGCAACAGCATTCAAGATATATATCATGTCAAATTCACTGTCAGAGTGCGCCACGACGGGCCACTATCATGTCATGTCATTTGTCAAAAGTGCACCATAACGGGTCACCATCGCGTCATGGAACATATTTAAAAATTAACATTTAACCTGGTATAAGCATATATGCAATAACTAAATATAAACAGGGTGCAAGAGCTGTGGAGGAATCATGCGGCTCAGGGGAGACGGGACATAACTTCCACATACGAACTCTAAAAGAGGTGCTCTAAAGATATTCGGAAAGGCAAAACAAAGATCTAAAACTTTCATGTTTTAAGTTTTTTTGAAATTCTGGCTAGAAAATAGCTAAACTTGGCAAAAACAGTCATTCTGTGCACTTTTTACGCCAAAAATTCAATTCTGCATAAAATACGCAAAAGAGAAGGGTTCCAGCGTAAAAATTCACATTCTGGATACTATCCAGCGTAAAATACGTATAAACAGGGTTCCCTGCGTAAAATTTTACATTATGGATACTATCCAGCATAAAATACGCATAAACAGGGTTCCCTGCGTAAAATTTTACATTCTGGATACTAACTAGCGTAAAATACACAATATCAGGGTTTCCTGCGTAAAGTTTTACATTCTGGATACTATCCAGTGTAAAATACGCAATATCAGGGTTCCCTGCGTAAAATTTTACTCAGCCGACATGAAAATTCGAAAAACTTGTTTTGGCCATAAAAACTTCATTTTAACTCGAAATGAAGTGAATCAAAAACCAAATTCATAAGAAATTTCGTGCTCTTGCTCATGGAACTATTAGTTTTCGAAAATAACAAGTTTTAGTAGATCAAAACCAAGAAAACTCTATGAACTCATGAAACCCCAAAGTTATAATATAGATCTAGAAGAATCTATCCATAAAAATCAAAAACTCCAAGTTCTAAAGAGCCTTATATAATGTAAAGAAGAGAATGGAACAATAAAACTTGAGATCCATCATGAAGCAAGTTGCACTTGCCTAGGGCTCTTGGGTATAGGTGGAGAGGAGTAAATAAAGAAAAAGAAGAAGAGTTATTGAAGTGATAATGAGGAGAGAGAAGAGAGTGGGATTAATAAATGGTGAGGGTGGGGGTAGCTAGGGTTCTTTCCTTGGTTCATGATGAACCAATAAGCAACCCAAGCCGAACCAAGCCAGGAGACATGCAATACGAGCTAGATTACGTACACGTATTCCAAAATACGTAATACGAACCATGGTCATTACAATTTTATTTTCCTCTCACCTAACTTTCTCTCACTTAACTCTCTTAACCCTCAATCCAAGCAGACCCTCAATTAAGATATTGTTTGTGAAAAAGGAAAAATGGAAGGAAGAAAAAAGTCGCGGAGAAAATGAGAAAAAAAGTAATAGTGATGGTGTTTGGAAAGGGAAAAAAATAAGGGAGGAGAATTTGAGGGGGAAAAACATGTGGATCTCACTAAACAAATTTCTCCAAAAAGTGGGAGAAAAAATAGAGAGAGGTGTGAGATTTTTGAGAGATTTTACCCAACTACCCCTAAAAAAAGGTAGATATAAATTATGATTTGAGAATAACAAAGGCTAAATAATAATTATAACTCTATCCACAAACAAACAAAAAAATATTTTTAAATGTTTCCTTCTCCTACTTTTTGTTCATCCAAACATCGGAAGGAAAAAAAATAACTTACCATCATTTTACTCCCCTCCATTTTTTTCCCTCAAAATTTTATTTTCCTCTCCAAAATAGTTCACAAACACACCATAAAAGAACCCAACATGATCTTAAAATCTTAGAACCCCAATCATAAGAGTTCTTTTTTTTAGGTGTCCTTTCTCCAAGCCGAGCTGTGGTCCAAAGCCACACAGCCGTCCAGGGAAGGATTCGAATCCGAGACCTATGCTCGGACGGCCTCCCGCACTACCACTAGGCTAGTGCCTTAGGGACCCAATCATAAGAGTTCAATGCGAACAGAAGATGCCATGTAGTACAACTTGTTACACAACTAACCAAGTTAAGGTATTTTTTCTAGCCGTCGACTTGCATTGTTACATGTCATGTTGGGTAACCTTTTTTGAATGTTATTAGATTTCGAAAAGTATATTCAATTGTAACAAAGTTTACCGAACTCGAATAGCTCTTGTGGTTACCGAGGAGAGATATAAGATTCCGGCTGGGTGGTGGAAGATCAGTGGATAGAGCCACGGGACGTACTATTTCTTCCATTTATTTGGTGAGAGTTTGGGACAGTGGGCCCAACAGACATGCAATGCAGCGCGCACTAAGTCCCGTACGTATCACTGGGCATCTAAAATATCTTGATTAAAATTTAAGGGTATATCTTGATTAAAATATCTTGATTAAAATTTAAGGGTATATCACCCAACAGACATGCAATTGTATATAGTTTTCACTTTTATCACCACTTTCAAGCAAAATATCTTGATTAAAATTTAAGGGTATATTATATATAATTAATAAAGTTTTATTTTAATTATTTATAAATAATTGGTACTAATTATTTAACTAATATTAAGATAGTGCTAGTTATTTAGAAGTAATTAGTACATGTACTGATTATTTTATTTAAAATTAGTACTAATTATTTAACTAACATTAAATTAGTACAAACGTGCCACCTCCGTATACTTTTACTAAAAAATGGGTGAAGGTGAGGAAACATATTTTCCATATAAGATAAGAGGATACAAGAACTAGAAAATAATAATGATTTCAAGTTCATGTTCCCTCTTAAATATTTAACCAGGCACTAAAAGCGAGAAAGTGACTCAAAATATGTCAAATTTTATATTTTTACACCACACTTGCAGCCATCCAAACAACCCCCTATATAAAGTGGCTACAGGTGCTAGGATATGTTAGCTAGGTGATTATGCAAAAAATTATTACTTATAAGACACGAAAACTAAAGGAGTATCTTTAGTGAATCAACATCTTAATAATTTAGTAAATCGTAGGGCTTACAAAAAATTATGAATAATTTGGCAAGAGTAGCAATAGTAATAATAACTGGGGAGAAAGATATGCACTCACCCTAATTAAAATATTTAGGTGACATGGCTAGCGGTAATACATATATCTCGGCTCTCGTATGTAGGTCTAGGCCTAAGTTCTCTATAGGTTTTAACAATTACAGATCTATATTCCGTAGTAATCCATGATTCCGAACTTGACCCTCACATAATTTATCTATCTATTCTATTATATAATGCCAAAAATATGTTTCACCGTGGAAGTTTTCTTTCAAAAGATACCCTTTTATATATTTACTAATTAAAAATATTAATTAAAATTAATATGAGATATCTAGGTAAATACAAAAGTTGTCTTTTGATATTCCTAATTACAACAGCTCTTAAATACAATGAGTATCTAAAAAAGAAGAATTGAAAAAATGGACTTTGTTTAGCATCATTCATTCATTGAAAAATGAACAAATTTTGATTACAAGTATCATTTTATTTTTCTAATACGTGCAAAGCACGTGCATATATGCTAGTCCAAATAGAGCGGATATATCTAAATTTTCGCCATCTCAAGGCGGAAGATATTTGATAAAGTTTTAAAGTAAAATTATGCATAACTTTAAGGAAGAAGAAGGTTCTATATATAAGTATTTTGTTGGATAATCACAAAATAATCTCGTCCCTGCCATATCTTGTTGTGGGTAATGTTTGAACTAGCTTAATAAGGAAGTTATCCCATATTCAGATATGAAAGAGATAAACCTGAAAGGATATAATGTATCGGGGTGGCCTAAAGAGAGATACCGTAAGTTAACTCCACATTACAAGTTACTGACTTGGGCGTCGAAGTGACACCGAAGAGTTATCATGCCCCTCGCACGTACGTTCGTGTGCGCAGATATCTCAAAGAGCATAATGAAATCACAACAAAACCAAGAATAACATATCAAAGATAAGCCCAAAGCCCTCCCAAAGATTCTTGGTGGTGAGAAAAATATCATCAAACATAGGGTCGAACCTGCACGACCGCAAGGTAATTAAGACAATGTCCTCAACCAACTAAATGAGATAGACAACAATGCCCTAAACAATGGAGCATCCATGCAGCGCTCGGAACGTCCATTTACGACAACAACGTACAGGCCTGCCCACTGTGAGCAAGTAGACCCCATATGCCATTCTTGGGTACCTTTGACCCATCCACCTCTATCTAAGTGGGCACCTCGTCGTCGGGTGTACTACCTCCTAGCACAACCCTCATTCTCTCCAGCTCCATGCACGCTCCTCCGCCCTTGCAACATCCAGGGTACACTTATTTCCCGAATTCACAAGCCTCGATACAGGCACAACAACAACAGCACCTACTGACCTTAAAATCCTAATACTCCGGTACTTGGCAACCAACCCACCTCCCTCATGTTCGTAGAGCACTCTTTCCCTCAGAGCCATCAACCTTTCAGGAGTAGGAGAGGAACTCCTAAACGGCTACCCTAAGGATACTCAATACTTCAACAGTTTCGACTAGGTTGAACTTGTTATTGGACTTCGACTGAGGACTTGAGAGCTTCTGGTAAGAAACAGCTCTCAAGTCCTCAGTCGAAGTCCAATAACAAGTTCAACCCGAGGCCTTGTCAGCCTGCTCGGAGACATGTGTTCTCTCTCAAAATCAATGCTATACATATACTACTAGATAAATATGCAAGCAACAAAAACGAGCCTTTAATCAATCAACATAATCATCAGAGTTATGTTCAATATAATACCCAACAATAGCCAAGACATGAGTAATCAGCAGATAAGAGAACAAGATCCCAAGTGCTATTAGACCACAAGACTTGTATTTTCATTGCTATGTTATTTACTTATTACAAAGAGTTTTCTGATAAAAAAAGGAAAATGTTATTATAAAATAAGTTTATTGAAATTTTTTAATGTCAAAGAATAACATCATTTTACAACAAAGGATGATCATAAACATAAACTAAAACAAATTTGTGGTAAGGAAAGACGCACAACTTAATTAGCATTCAAGAACATTAAACCCAGCTGGTGGTGTCGGATCATCAAATCGAAACACTATTTGGAATCCCCCTCCCGGTGAGCCCACCGACCCGAGTGAAATCAGAAGCACTCGGATACAACAATGTGTATGGCACCTTGACAGGCCCGTTCCTGTTCTTCAAACTCTCGTCGCCATTCATGTCGACGATCCAGTTCTCGATCTCCATCAGCTTCTCCCCGAACCTCCGGAACGCGTCGAGAGCCTTGTGGTCAGTGGTCCACTCGGCGGTGTCGCGCTGGCCGAGATACACCTCGTCCGAAGAATGCCTCGACAGTATCTCAATGAGCGACACGCCCAAGATGGTCTGGAGCTGGGCAGTTATGGTCTTCAGGAAGGCCTTCTCCGGATTCCTGGCCAGCTCGTCGTACTCGGCTGTGCCGGGCTCAGGCATGAACCTCCGGCTCATGGTCGGGCGGTTGGGCAGGTATCCGGCGTAGGGGTACTGCCCGAAGTTGACTGCCGCATGGAGCGCGGAGGCGACCCAGATGATGGTGGTGCACGACTGGGTCAGGTCGGAAACTGTCTGCATTTCGGGCCACCAGGGCTCGTCCTTCTTGTCGCCGTGGCCAACCTCCCGGACCTCCTTCCACCACGCCTGGAGCTCCGCGTCGGACTGGAGAACGTCGTCGGTGGGGTAGTAGACGGAACAGTACTCCTCGACCCACGTCTCGATCGCTGACCAGATGGCGAGGCCGTCGACGGCATAGGGATAGTCCTTGATCAGCAGACGAAGCTTGTTGGGGCTGTCCGGGTCTGGAACTGCTACTCCCCTGAGGCACAAACAAGAAGTAGAATTAGACTCTGTAATCTACTTCGTTGTCAGTGAATGTTACTACTTATTTGCACAAGTTGGTTGGTACATAATAAATTACCTCTTGATGAGATCTGCAGGGAGTCCTTGCTCAGTGAAGTTCCAGTTCTTGTACACTATGGAGGACATCTCCATCGCATATTTGCCTGGAAATACTGTAATCTCCAAGATACCGCCAGCGTTTATAAGGATCTGACGAGCCAAGGCATTGATGTTCATCGTGTCGCGGTAGTGAGGGCTCAGAAGTTTGTAGATCGGGTGGACGACGCTCAATTGTCGGTTGGTTGCGATCACAAATGGTTCGATCGACGCATGAGTGTTCAACCTGCAACATATGTAACAGGCAGTAGTTAGCTCCGGAGAACAGTTCGTATCAGATTGCAAAGAAGATGCAGGACTCGTCGTACCAGTGGCTAATGAGCTGGTGAACGCCAGAGTCGTTCACAGCAGCGTAGGCTTTCGCCAGCTGCCAGACCGACTCCTCGACTCCATCGGTAGCCGGAGTGAAAACCTTGTTGACAGCCCCATGCTGCTCTCCGTCAGGGTGCGGCAGGCTCAGCTCGATCGCCAGTGGCTTCAGCGTACCATCGTCTTTCAGCAACAGGAGGGTTCTTGAAGCATAGATTTTGTTAGAAGTGGCGTTGATGCGGTTCAAATACGGGATCAAGGTGTCGTGATGATCCAATATGAACAACTTGTTACTTGCCAATGCCTGGAGTGAAAAAAAAAAGTGTTCAGTAACGGGAAAAAAAAAACGCCTAGAACCATCGCTTAACTTTAAGGTATCGTGTCCTTGTATGTACCTGATCGACAGTTAGACCCTCGAGGTTCTTCTCAATGTGACTCTTTGTTATAGAGCTTGTATGGTTTCCATATATCTTTGGATCAAGAGTACTGGTTGGGGGAAATTCCTGAAAATCCACACAAGTTTAAGAAACCAAGAACTGGTGAATTAATGGAGTTCCTAACATTTTCTTTCTTTCAAGACTAGGTACCTTGAGATGTCTTATGATAACAGGGTTGACACCAGCAAGCATTTCTCGCCCAAATTCTTCGTCAGTCCTCCAACCGTTCTTGTTATCTAGCATCGGTTGAATAATTTGTTTTTATGATTCAAAAAACATCAAAGGTTGATCTCGAGTTATGGAACAGTAGGTACCTTTGAGTACTTGGGGGAGGGGGAGCTTGAGCAGCTGCTCTCCGTCGGTCCTCACCAGTTCCTTTATCATCTCGAACGGGATTCTGTCCTTGATCTCGTCGAGTGCAGGAATGTCGGGCAGGGGGACGCCTCCTTCGTAGAGATCGAGCACGTCTTGTAGCGAGTCGAACTCCATCGGAGTCTCGTCGACCAGGGCATTCAAGGCCGGAAGCAGGGATTGGGAGACCGCCTTGAGGGCGTACGCCAGGAAGTCCGACATCTTGAGGTGCCCGAAGCGCTCGTCTCGCGGCACGTAGATGTTCAGGCTCGAAAGTGCTGACAACCTGCTCTCGCAGCGCGGATCTGCAGGGGAGGAAGAAAAACATATGTAAGAGAATGCCGAATTTGTGATTTTTTTTTTTCCATCTTTTCCCCAAAGGGACTTGCGTCTTACCTTTTTCGGTAGGGCGTCGCCCTGTTCGGCCGCGACGAGGGTAAGGGTAGTCCTTGGATCCCCCGAGGGTGGTGCGGACGTAGTCGGCACCGCTGTCGGGATCGCCGAGATCATTGTAGTAGGCATACTGGTAGACCCTGTCATGCTCCTTGAGCTCGCCGGTGACTCCATCTCCTCTGAGGTGGAGGAGCTCATCCTGTCTGTACAGCCGCAACGGGTCTGGCATAGCGCTAGGGAGATACGTCTGGATGATCATTAAAAAAAGTGTCAGGTGAATGGTGAGCCCGTCCATGCAATGGTATAATGACACATGGTAATATGTTCGGACTAGTTACGTTGTTGGCGAAGAAGACGCGGTCGTAGTTGTACTTGCCGACGGGATAGACCCAGGAGTTGCACACGAAATGCACGCGGCCCGCGCCCGGGACGTCCTCGAGGGTCAGCGTCTTGAGATAGAACTCCGAGTGGTGGTTGTTCTTCACGATGACCGCCCCGGGCACGCCGTTCTGCTTCTCGTCCCACTCGAACGTGACCCCGAACTCCGACTCCCCCGCGGCCACCGACGTCAGCTTGGTGATCCATTCCTCTATGTACGCAGGCTTCCCGACCTTCCCCCTGTTTCCTTTGCCTGGTGAAACAATCCAATCCAACTGATTAAACTAATTATACTACTTGTTCATAATCGCCGTACTATGCTGCACGGATACGGATACGACTGTTTCAGATACTAGGACACGGATTAGGCCCCTATATTTTGATGTGTGTTCGGATTAGTGTCCGTGCTCGCTCCCCAGGGAGAATCAATTGACCAGTACACAAATCAATGCAACTTCTGGGATGTTTAAGCAGAGATTTGGAATTCTTTTTGGTAACTGGAGTTGCGTGTGGGACCCTCCTACGGTACATTTTTTTTTCATGCTCCTGAGCTGTAGGAAATTTTGACAATTCTGTGTCTCAAATTTTTTAAAATCATGTACATATATATGCATGACTGTCAAAATGGCGACTTCCTATTAAAAAAAAAATACTGCTCCTAATAATTTCCAATAAAAATTCTTTGAAACTTAGGCTCTACCTAATACTCCAACCAAACATTCCATTTTGTAATAAAAAGTATACTATATTCTCTCAACTAAAGTGTGGTCAGTGATTCTTGTACGTATTTTGAGCTTTTGTTCAAGTAGAGGTACTTCTTCTAAAACATTGAGCAGAAATAGTTTCCATATATAAGTTTAGATGAAAGAAGAAGGGAAGTAGAAGTTTAATTACTTGGATCCCCGACTGTGCTGCTGATGAGCTCAAAGGAGACTCCGTCCCCGAAGAACTCGTGGACGCGGTCGAGAAAGGAAGCGTTGAAGTCATTGAAGTCCAGAACATTCTTCTTCATCAGCACCACCGTCCCCTTGATCTTCGAAACGACATGCTGCTCCTCTCCCACTTGATGATGATGATGGAACATCTTTCTTTGATTCTTTTAGAAAAGACTCGGAAGAGAATGAGAGAGAGAGAGAGAGAATGGATGTGATTTGATTTTTTTAGAGAGAGAAAGAGAATGGATGTGATTGTGGAAGAGTTTGAAGAGAGCAGTGAGTTTATATAGAGAGAGAGACCATGAGAGAACTGGGGAGGTTAGGAACATTCAAAAATGATGGTTACTTGCCATCCATTCCAATGACCATTGAACCCCCTCGCGGTGAACTGGCACATGCCTCCATTTATTAATTATTATATTATTGTGCAGCTTTCTGTATTTCTTTACGTTAGTTTATTAGACCATCTCCAATGGTGATTTCTAAAATTGAGTTCTTATCCTACTTGGCATTGTACTTTAAGGAGATTTCTATCCTAGTTGGAAGAGTTTCTACATAGAAATTATACATATACAAAAAATGCTCTCCAATGGTTCTCCATTTCTATCCTATGTGTCACATAGTAAAATGACTAATTTAATGGTGTGGGGCCCAACAATAATTGTCATGAGAGATAGGAGAATTTCTATGAGAGTTTCTACATGTAGAAACCCTCCTAGAAAGTTTCCATCCTACATCATTGCCACCTAGGATAGAAATGGTGATAGAAACTACCATTGGAAGAAGTTTTTTCTAAAATGGATTTCTTCCATAGAAATAGGGAAGATAGAAACCCCCATTGGAGATGGTCTTAGTTAGTTCATATGGAACAAGTCTTTAGATATATAATTTTTTATTTCTTGGAAAAAAAAATAGTATGCAAGTTGATCAGTTATTAATTGAAGAAGGAAATTTTTTTTTTGAATTTGTGTGGTAAGATAAAGGGATCGCTCCTCTTTTCTACTCTTCCATTTACATTCGTCTATCGACACGAATTTGACATTAAAACTGAAAATCGAACGAACGAACTCGAACAAAGTGTGCGTCGAGCTTAAGGTGAGCTCAAAAATGATGTTTGAAGTCGGTTCTATTAGAGGCTCGAAATGATTGAGCTCGACTCGATTTAGCTCGCGAATTCGGACGAACACGAACTGAATTCGAGCCGAAACTGAGCCAAAGTCCCATTAAACTTATTGCGTGTATAAATCATTACATGGTTACTCTCAAGTCCTAAAGAATTTTTTGTTGAATTACTTATACTCTTTACATCATAAATTAACCTTCATATCACTACTAAAATATGATCTATTAGCGACGTAATTTAGCGACGGCGTAAAATTACGTCGCTATATATGGAATTCAGCGACTCCTTTATATAAACATCGCAAAACGTCGTTGAATTGCGACGTTCAGCGATAGGTGTTAAATTACGTCGCTGAATAGCGACGTTCAGCGACATATTATTAAAATATCTCGCCATATATTAAAATTTTGTGACATTTAGCGACGGCATCTCTTGACGTCGCTAACATTTTTACTTAGGGCACAGCGTTTCATTTTTTCTCCCTCACTCGAAAATTCTAATTTTCACTCGATCCTTCCCCCCCCGGCGACTCCTTCGGCGACCCCTTCCCCCCCGGCGACTCCCTCCCCCTCCGGCGACCCCTACCCCCCGTCGAGCTCCTCCTCCTCGAGCTCCTCCTCCTCGAGCTCAGGTAAACCCTAACCTAACTAACTCCTCTGTCTGATACTTTGACCCGGGACAGTTGTTTGGACACTGACACGATCCTTGGACACATTTGTATGCACACAAACACATACGACCCCTCTTGACATGTTTTGGGTTTTATTTAGGTTGTGGGGTTTGGCAGTTGAAATACAATCTCAGGTTTTCCTGAGATTGAGTTTGGAATTTCTGAGATACAAGGTTGGGTTTAGTTTGTTGACTGTGAGTTGAGTTGGGGGTTTGAGTTAAATTGAATGTTTAGAAGTTGTTGGTTGTATACTCAGTTTCCTGAGATATATGTATGTGGAATAGAAATGTTGGCTTGGTATATTTAGTTCATATATGTAGAGTAGTGATATATAGCTGAGATTATATATGCATGAGATTCATGTGGGGTAAGGTTATGATATATAGGGGCTTGCTATATTTGGATTTGAGATGATGTATATATCTCTATGTTGCAATCTCAGTTTCTGAGTAGATATGTATATATATACTTTGATACATATAGATGACTTTGGGTTGTTTGGAGTTTGTTTGTTCTCTTAGAGGCCAAGGGTTTAGCCCCTTGGGTTTTGTTTAGATTCAATGTGTGTGGATTTGAGATGATGTATATATACTCAGCAAGCAACAGACCCTTCCCCCCTCCCTTTGTCTGTTCTCTTAGAGGCCAAGGGTTTAGTCCCTTGGGTTTTGTTTAGATTCAATGTGTGTGTGGGTTAAATTGGAGAGTTAAATTGGTATGTTTAGAATCAAGTATCAGTCAACCTTTTCTATCTTGGTATAAAATATCTGATATGAAGAGGATATGATATCAAGTCGAGTAGAGGAATTGGCTTGGGGAATAGGCTAATAGGTCATGTACACACATGTGCACTGGTATGCACTGATGTGCAAGTGATGAAGGGGAGGAAAGGGTCAAGTGTAAGGCATGCAAGGGGAAGTACCCTGTAGGCAGTGAGCTCAGGTAGACAGAGCCATGCCCCGCCCGAGTTGCACCCCTACACACGACCATGTCTCTCTACTATAATATACACTAGGAAGTTCGACTTAGTCAACTCAACTTCACCCAGTTTGACTAGTTACTGCGCTGAACATGTGTGTCCATCTTTGTAAAATTATTTCCAAATGGATATGAATTACTACTTGCGAAATCGTTCATGGATGTACAATCGTCGTCCTGATGATATGTGTGGTGTGCGGGATGAATACATAGCGGGAGTAGAGCAGTTCCTGCAGTTTGCTAAGGCGTTCCCTCAGTACATGGACGACACCAAAATTAAGTGTCCGTGTGTGAAATGTCATAACGTGAAATATTATCCAGAAGTGGAAGTGATATATCATTTGTACTCGAGGGGTTTAATGTCTAATTACTATCAGTGGACCGCACACGGAGAACTTGTGTCTTTAGCATCAGAGCCGGAGCCGGAGCCTTATGTTGAGCCGTATATGCATGCGGGACCTAATTTTGTTTCAGATAATCATGCATACGACGACGGGTGCGTGAACATGGTTTTCGACGCTGTGGGGCCTAGTTTCGTTCATAATGCAGCTGAGGAGGCACCGAATGTCGATGCTACAAAGTTCATGGAGTTGCTAGAGAATGCAAGGACTCTATTGTATCCTGGTTGTGAGGATCATTCACCGTTGGAGGTGGTTACAAGACTGTTGAGCATTAAGTCAGATTTTAACATGTTGTAAGAATGCTACAACCGAGTGTTGGAGTTGATTATAGAGATCTTGCCGGCGGGTGCTAAGTTACCTAAAGACTTCTATCGGTCTAAGAGGATGGTGAGATCGCTCTGGATGGGATACGAAAAAATTGATTGTCGCAATGGGTGCATGCTGTACTACAAAGACGATAAAGACGCAGATGTGTGCAGATTTTGTGGTGCAGATCGCTATAAGACCACTAGTACATGAAGGTCTACCGGTGCAAGAAGACCGACCGATTCAATGCACTACTTGCCTTTAACGCCGCGGTTGCAAAGATTATTTATGGTGAAAGAGACGGCCGAAAATATGAGTTGGCACATGCGAGAACAGATTGAAGGAGTGTTGGATCACCCATCCGATGGAGAAGCGTGGAAGCACTTTGATCGAGTGTATCCTGATTTTGCTTCAGATTCGCGTAATGTCCGGTTGGGGCTATCTTCTGACGGTTTTACTTGTTTTGGTCTTTCGGGATCCCAGTATTCGTGCTGGCCTGTGATTGTCACTCTGTATAACCTACCGTCTTGGATGTGCATGAAGACTCAGTACATGTTTCTAACCGTTATAATTCCTGGTCCGAACAATCCCAAGAGGAACATTGATGTGTACTTACAGCCTTTAATAGATGAGTTGAATCAGTTATGGAAAGTAGGCGCTAACACGTACGATGTTTCCAGGAAGCAGAATTTTTAGATGAAGGCAACCCTTATGTGGACCATCAACGACTTTTCGGCCTATGGAATATTATCTGGATGGAGCACTCATGGCCGTCTCTCATGTCCGTATTGCATGGACCATAGTAAGGTTTTCCGCTTGAAATACGGAGGAAAACCGTGCTTCTTTGATTGTCATCGGCAATTTCTGCCAAAAGATCATCCGTTCAGAAGGAACATGAATGCATTCCGTGCCGGCGTTGTAGAGAAGGGTGATCCACTACCAAGGTGGTGCGGAGCCATGATATGGAAGGAGGTTAGAGATTTTTCAAGTGTTATCGAAGATCCTACAACTGGGTACAAGTGCGATGGATTTAGTAGAGATCATAACTGGACAAAGAGGAGCATATTCTGGGATCTGCCATATTGGAGTACCAATCTGATCAGACATAATCTTGATGTCATGCATATTGAGAAGAATGTGTTTGATAACATAATTAATACTGTGATGGACGTAAAGGGAAAAACGAAAGATAATCCCAAGGCTAGGTTGGACTTAGAAGAAATATGCAAACGCCCTGCGTTGCATTTGATAGAGCAGAATGGAAAACAGTTCCTGCCGAAGTCAATTTTCTCACTGGACAAGGAGGATAAAGTGAGACTTTGTCGGTGGATCCAGGGCCTAAAATTTTCTGACGGATATGTGTCAAATCTGAGAAGATGTGTCGATCCGAAGGAAAACAAATTGACGGGTATGAAGAGCCACGATTGTCACGTATTCATGGAGAGGTTAATTCCAATTGTATTTCGAGAATTCTTACCGCAGGCAATTTGGGATCCATTGACGGAGCTTAGCATATTCTTCATGGATCTTTGTTCTAAGAAATTGCTCGTTGATCGTCTAGAAAAGCAAGAGAAGGACATTGCGGTAACACTGTGCAAGCTAGAGAGGGTGTTTCCTCCTGGATTCTTCGACTCTATGGAGCATTTGCCGATTCATCTATCCTATGAGGCACGTATTGGTGGACCCATCGAATATCGATGGATGTACCCGTTCGAGCGACATTTGAATCACCTAAAAAGAAAGGTAAAAAATAAGGCACGGGTCGAGGGTTCTATTTGTGAAGCCTATGTTCTCGAGGAGATCACAAACTTTTGTTCGATGTATTTCAAGCCTCATGTTGCAACTAATAGAACGAGAGCTTCCAGAAACGACGACGGAGATCATGAATATAATGATACAATACTGAAGGTATTCAATGCCCCAGGAAAGCCATCGGGTAAAATGAAGAAGAGATATCTGAACGATGATGAGCTAAGGGCTGCTCAGGTGTATGTATTACTCAACTGCGACGATGATGAAGTAGAGAAGCTGGAGGGGTAAGTAATTAATACGTCTACATTATTTTAATAGTGTTGATTATTATACTATTACATTAATTGAACGATGTTGTTTTCAACATATTTAATGATGATGTGAGGTCAGGTAGGCCACACATAACAAAAGAAGAACTATAACAAGAAATGAGACGTTATTTTCCATCATGGTTGAGTGCATATATAAGACTTGAGAACTCTGTAATTACCTTTCTATATATGCACTTGATTGAGAATGAGCTTAATTTCTTCTTTCGTGGTATTTAGGTCGATCGTCCATACGCAAGACTTGAGAATGAGTCTATTAGAACGCTAGCCAAGGGACCAATTTATGCTGCAAAAATATGGCCAAGCTACTGTGTTAATGGGTTTAGGTTCAAGTCAACAACTTGCCCGATCAGAGACAACTTTGTGGATCTTGACTCCACCAAAAACAGCTGTTTGTGTATCAGATCTTCGAACTACAAAGATGTTGATACGGGCAACGATTTCTATGGCGTGCTACGGAAGATCGTGGAGCTGACATATAGTTATGGAATAGAGCCTGCTAAGATTGTGTTATTCAGGTGTGATTGGTTCGATCCGATTGAAGGTCAAGGTTGGAAAGTAGACAAGCACGGTCTTGTTGATATAAACTATCGGCGTCGATATCAAGCCTATGAACCATTTGTCCTATCAAGTCAGGCTCAGCTCGTGTACTTCATAAGTTATCCTAAACAGGGAACAACAAGGTCGGACTGGTGGGCAGTATGCAAGGCCAAAGCTAGAAATACCTTTGAGGTTGACGATATAGCTTATCAAGAGGATGAACTACCTCTTGTAACAAATATTATAGAAGTGGACACGACGAAAGTTCCTCATTACACATCTAATTGTGTAGAAGAAGTAGAATTATCTGAAGAGGAAGATGTAGATGAAAGTGAAGATGTAGAGGAGGAAGAAGAAAAAGAAGAAGAAGATGAGCTAAACGAACTAGATAAATTTTCAAAAGAGGATTAAATCTGTACGTTTGTTTTATCATCATATTTGACACTTTAGTGACACTTTTATCATATAAATCTGTGACACTTTAATGACACTTTTATCTGTGACTATGATATTTTTCAAAAATTTGTGATGTCTATCATATAAATATATATATTTTTGTTTTATTGTCATATGTTATTATCAGGTATGACTAGACCATCTGGACGACGCGAAGGATTTTATATTAGGCAGTCCCGTCTGCCTCGGGCTGGGGATGGAGATTCCGTACCCTCATCCTCATCTCCCAGTATGCCATTGTACCGTTCTGTTCCCGGTCCATTACCGGGACAGGGCAGTTCCAGCAGGTTGGCGACTCCTCCCTCGTCGTCCAGCGTTCCTGATCCCGCGTCTAGCATTCCTGATCCCGCGTCCAGCATTCCTCCTGCCGACGGCTCCATAGGGGGAGCCGACTCCGAGCATATGGAGGACGTCGATCAGACTGATCCTGCCCAGGCAGGAGGTGAGAGCGACCCTCCATGTGCTCCCCCAGGCGAGACGCGTATGGAGATTTGGACGGACGGGCCTACGAAGTAAGTTAATTAGTTAATATATATTTCTCAAATGATTATATGTACATATATATTCATAAAAATTATTATTGTATAGATATCGGCCTCCTGTAGTACAGAGACAGCTGGGGTTATTTCTGAGGCAGAACTATGGTGGGCCTTGGATTAACTACTCAGATGCTCCTGCAGATAGGAAGGCCTTTTGGTTGGCCCACTTCAAGGTAAAAAATTTATTTATTTTTAAATTTTAATAATCATTTGTGTATATTATATAAATTTTCTATTTTACTTCTTGTAGAGGACCTATTGTTATCCACCACACCGGGCGGCGAAGATCGAGGCCCAATTTTCTGTCGTCGCAGGCAAGCTCATCCATGATGCGATCTACGACCAGAAGTCTCGTGATCGCTCCGAAAAGCCGATCCATGGTTGGATCATGCCAGAGCAGTGGACTGCGATGAAGGCTAGATTTGCCGAGGCTAGGTACCAGGAGCGGTCTGACAAGGCCAAGGTGGCGCGGTCGAGCGCCAGTAAGTGGTGTGGTGGCTCTATTCCGATGACGGAGTATTTTCGTCGTCTGGTACGTTTCCTATGACGTACGGACATTAATTTATATATAGATCGATAGAATGTTTAATACTAATAATAGATAATATATTTTAACAGGTAAAAAAGGGTGAGGACCCAAACATGGTGACCGTCTTCCTGGTCACCCATCGGAGGGCTGGGGAGTTCATTGACGAGAGGGCGACGCAGGCATATGTACATTCTATTCTTTATATTAATTTACTATAATTTAGAAAATAGGAAAATAGATATCAATATAGACTTTAGCAAATACTTACACGTTAGCAAACATTATTCTAGGCCGAGTTTGTTCGGCTACAAAAGGAGGCGGCTGCTGCTGCTAGTGCACCAGCAGAGGGAGGGGCTGGTACTTCCTTCCAGCCGCCTACAGCTCCATCGCCGGACGACCTCTGGATGACCGTCGTTGGCGGTCTTCAGAAGGGTACGTACTACGGTACAGGATCCTACGACGCATATTTGGCTTCAGAGTCATCTAGGACCCCCTCTGTCAGTGCGCAGTCTCCGGCTTCGCAGGCGTCGTCCCAAGCTCATGATATTCGTCGTCAGATCGACGAGCTGCGTCACGAGTTGCAACAGCAGATTTCTGATCACCTTACCGCAGAGCGACGATCCGACCCTCCGATGATCACCGGACGATTTGATGTAGTCGAGCGCAGTATACAGGAGCTGATGAGTCTGCAGCAGGCTACAGCTGCCAGCTTGCACACGCTCACCGAATCTACGCAGCGTACAGAGCGTAGACAGGTCGAGCTGGAGGGATCGCAGAGTACCATATCTGCCTCACTCACTCAGGTATCGGCTTCGATTGAGAAGAGTACTCAGAGGATGGTGAGTACCCTTGCTACGCATGGTGAGCGACTGCGAGAGCTGGAGCAGATACGTCCTCTCGGTCCATCGACGACGCCGACTCCAGACATTGCACTGCCTCCTACTGCCCCTACGATGCAGCTCACCCAGGAGCAGTATGAGTACATGCTATCCCAGATGCGCGACAGGGGTCCTCAGTGATCCAGTAGATTTTTTTATCATCTTTGTATGTATTGGCCCTATGTGCCCATTGACCGTTCTGTACACTGATTTTTATTATTATTTGACTCTATTGGACATGTATGTTTATGATATTTAATTTGTTAGTATTTTTATTGAGTACATGTATGATATTTAGTTGTAGACTGTTATGATGGGAGACTGTTATTCATCTATTAGTTGTAGACTGTTATGATGGTAGACTGTTAATTATGATGATATCTGTGACGGGGATGACAAATATACCTACGCTGGGTTATAAGCGATGATCTGATATACAAAGGAGGTGCTGCCCAGATTTAAAAAAAATATAATGTGTATTTTTGTGATGATGTGCGTCTGTGTTTACAGTGTATGTGAAATATAGTGTTCGGAACCATCGATTACTGTTGTATGTTTTATCTTGGACAAAAAGAACAACTGTTCAGGGTGTACTTCTGAGAGCTTCATTTTTACATCCTTCACTCTCTTGGGACGTCGTACAGGATCCCGAGAAGGTGAAGGACGTGAAGAGGAAGCTCTAAGAAGTGCACCCTGAACTGTTGCTCTTTCTATCCAAGATAAAACATAGAACAGTAAGCGAAACTGTCGATGGTTCGAACACTGCACTTCACACACACTGTAAACACAGACACACAACATAACAAAAATACACATTATATTTTTTTAAATTTTTTTCAGCATTCTGCGACGGATAACGACGGATAGCGACGTCTTAGCGACGTATGGGGACGTCGCTAATACGTCGCTAATTAGCGTCGGTACGTCGCTGTACGTCACTACCTTGCTGACGTGGCAGGGATGACACATCATCACGTAAATAGAACTCAACGTCGCTAGGTAGTCGCCCTACGTTGCTACTTTTGCGACGTCATGTTGTCGTCGCTCGCCGTCGCTAAATTGGCGACGACCCAACGATACGGCTGTCAAGTCGCAAACAGCGACGTAGGACGACGAATGTGCCATCTACGACTAGCTTAAAAGCGACCTTCATTTTTCGTCGCTAAAGTCGTCGCTAATTACGATTAGCGACGTATTTTCCATTATTAGCGACGTATAATGACGTCGCTAATTTGTCTTATTTTAGTAGTGTATAAAGAACAAAAAAAAAATCCTAAGACAAAATTTATACACATTGTCACGACCCGATCCCAATATACTGGGTCCTGTCGGATCATACCCAGCCTGCACCGTTGTGAGACGGCGGCAGTAAGCTGTATCAAATAGTAAGAATACCAGAAGATAATTCTAAAAGCGAGAATAAAAAGACTTTTATTGAATCTAAAAACTTTAAACTAAGAGTCTAGATGAATCAACACAAACAAAACAAATAAGCATTCTGGTTACTACATTGGTTCTTATTACAACTGGAAAAGAAAATAAACTAAACTACGGGACAACAAGTAGTCTGGGGCTCCCTGGTCAGGTTCAACTACCTCGTTAGGACTCGAATCGGATCCGTAGAAGAAACTGAAAACAAGATCTTCGTCGCAGTCACCTAAAAATGTTGGTCTCCAGTCAGGAGGAGAGCAAGAACGTATATCCACATCTAACATTCTAAATAATAATAAATGATGCAAGACAGTTTAAAAGCTTTACATATTTTTCTAGATAATAATAAAGAAGAGCAGCAGGTAAAAAATCTCAGGAACTACAATGATGCAATCTATAATGAGTCAATAGTGATTTTGAACATATAGTGGATCTGTGACCGGCTGGTAAATTTAATGTGCATACTAACATTTTGGAAAAAAGATAGTATACGGTACGACTCAACCCCCTGTGCAATAGGGTCTAGCGCGAGAGAGGCAATATTCAATAACAATAGCTTTGGTTACAGATGCTATACTACTTCCTCAATCCCTGAGTCAATGAGTCAATCAATCAATCAATCAATATAGGGTCCGAGAGGGATCCACTGTGAATCAGTGTCGCTACAATATATATGATCCTACTGATGCATCACATTTAATTATTAAATAAAACATTGACATGAATGATAAAAAACTTACCTTGGATTTTCTTTGGTATTGAAGGTAACGACAGGAAGGTATCGGCTAAAGTCCAGGACTCGAACCTACATTCATTATTATTCTATTTTAGAAATTATTCCAGTAGTTAATTAATAAATCCACTAAAAAAATTAACGTTTTTAGTTATAAGAAAATATTTTTAGAGAATTAAGATTATAATTATGTAATACTCTAAATCACATACAATAATAGATAAAAATGATTTTCCTAGTAAAATGGTTACTTTGTAAGTAATACGATAAATTTTATACTTACATTATTAGTAAATAATAAACAATTTTTTTGTGTGCTAATATATAATTAGAATTTCTTATAAAAATATTTGGAGATACTTTGAAATTAAAAGTATTTTTGTTTACAAAAACTAACCAATATTTTAATAGATATTTTTAATTAATAAGGAAGACATTTTAATAGAAAAATTACGCGAATCGTTTATTTAATAAAACTAAAGATTTTTCAAACATATTTATAACTTTTATTATTGTCTAAACTTTTATTTTTTGATAAAGTAAAAGCTTACTAAAATAATTTAACGACTTATTATGAAATATTTTATATGAGAAAATTATTTAATTAAATCCTTAAGAATTACCACAGAGAAAATCTAGCATTTATTTCTAAAGAAAAACCTTTTTGGTAATAAAACTATTTTTTTGGAAAATAACTAATATTTTACCCAAAAATAGTAATTAAAAGGTTTTAGCCTAAAAAAATAATACTATTTCCTATAGTAAGAATATATTTGATATAAAATTATTTATTATTTATTTTAGAACTAATTTAATATTTTAATTGCTCATTAATGGCAAAATAATAATATAAATACCTATCTAAATAACGTGATTTTTTACGTTATTCATATACTTTAATTACTTACTACCTGTATAATAATTTATATAGTGGTACGAACTAATAATAATCGGTATGTCGCATTAATCGCTAGAATTTTATTACAAACTCAAGGTCAAAATTAGGAAATTACTAACTATCTATCCCGGAATTGACAGAGCTTTATTCTGTCAATTCCAGTCGGAACATGAATTGGTTTTCATTTTGTAAATTAAACAGAAGGGTTTCCGGCTTACCGATTAGTTGATGACGGAGCACCGAGGGGAGGCCTCGGACTCAGGTCGCGCAAGGGCGACGGAACAGGGCACGGACGCACGCGGAACGGAAGAACACGACATACGCGGGGCGCACGCGAATGCGGAAATGCGCTGGTGCTGGCCGGCGGACTGGTCGGGCCGGCAGCGATCGCTGGTGCGTGCCGGAGCACGCAGAGACCGGTCGGGAACGCCGTATGTCACGTCCCAGAACCAGAATACTGGCAAGTGGAGACTGTAACACCCAATTTTCCAGAAGAGGGTAATTTTAAAATTTTGTAATTTTAGTCTTTTAATAATAATATTTAAATCATGATATAATTTTTAGTAATTTTTAATCATTTAAAACTATTTTAAATCATGACTTATGATTTTGGTGCTTTGATAGTGTAACCTTGGAGACTGGTTGACTTAGAGCCTAGCCTTGTGATTAGGGTATTTTGTTTATCATTTCTAGTTGAGTGTAATTTTGTAATTTTAGGGGTTATTTGAATTTGTTAGAATTTATTTGAATTTATGAGAATTTTTAGGAATTATTTTGGAATTGTTTGGACTAGGTTGACTTTGACTAGTTTTGACCCTTGTAGACCAACCTAGGAGCTAACCCTAGTTAGTATGGACTTGGTTAGGATATATGACTCTAGTCTAACCTAGCCTAATCCTTGGTTTGGTCATTAGACTCTAATTAGCAATAGGAATTAGAAAGCCATAAGTCATGGCTTATGATTTAGAACCTTTATTAATCAAATCAAACCATAGCCTTGTAGGTTGGCCCAAAGCCCAAGACAAATTGCTAAGCACTAATCCCTAGACTAAGTGGCCGGCCACCCTATCTACATTAGGAACATCACCCTATAAGTACTCTCCTAATTTTTAGGGTTGCCTCTTCCTTAGGAAAGCTCAAAGTTAGAGAACAAGGTTTGTTTCCTATTTCAATTAATTCCTAGAATTCCATTCCTCTTCCTTCTTCATTCAAATCTCTTCCAATAGGTTCTAATAAACCTATTCTTGCTGTCATTAAAGTTTTATTTCAGTTGGTTGCGATTTGATTGGATTGGGACATCAAGGAGAAGAGCTCTAGAAAGAGGGGTTTTCTTGAAAGTTCAAGTATAGGTAACTCCTCCATTTCTCCATGAAATTTTGATTTGTTTTCATATTTAGGGAGCCCTAGGAGTCCCCTAAGTGTCTGCATTGGTTTCGTGTCAGATTGTATCAGTTTCGTGTTCGTTTGGACACGTATCAGAGTCTGTCTTAAGGTGTTTGTCGAAATGCCTCAAAGGGCATTTCGATCTCTTTTGAGCAATGTTTTTAAATAGAAAATTAGGTTTTACTATTGCTTATGCATTCCTATTCTTCTGAGTGGATTTTTGTGTCGGCTTGTGTCGATTTTGACGTGTGGACACGCGCTGCACACACGCGCGCGCACTGTGGTTCGATCCCCTGCTGATCGGGGGCCGCAGTTGCCAGGACACGCCATGTCATCACTTGACACTTGACACATGGGACGTCCTCGTGACTGACACGACGTGTGTCGAGTCTCAGACCCCCACGTGTCGTGTCGGATACGCACGAGCACGTGCATTATTTTTGAACTGAACTGGGTTCAGTTATTTTAGTGCACTGATACGGCGTTCGTGTCAATCACAGACACGTCGAGGACACGAACCAGGGTGCTAGTGTCCTAGCCCTAGTCCTACTTGACCCTGGGACACGAGTGTAGGTCCTAAAAAAATCAAGTTGTACACATCAACAGAGTCATGAAGATCGAGAAATACATCTTTCAAATGAACTGCGCAGACATCAGATTGCGCATCCTTCAGATTGCGCACACCAGACTGCGCACACTTTCAACTGCGCAGGCTGACGTGGAAATGTTATCATTATCTGACAAAATCAAATCTTTCTGTCAGCCGACAACACAAAGAACGAGGCGACTGTTTGTTTGTCGTGCAGCACGGCCCTCCAGGACAGCTGGCAGCACAATCGGCCAACCACTCTGTGCGCAGTCCATACGTGCGCAACCCGATGCCAGCGTAATTCAAGTTGCGCACTCTATCAAAACAACTGACAAAATACACGTGGCATTTATGCCATCAATTGCTCATTACGTGGCAACTGTCTATGCACGATCATGCGCATTTGAATCAAAAGATGCCATGTGTCTAAGACAGTTGGACCATGATCCAACAACTGCCTGCGCAGTCCACAGATGCGCAATCCAATTCATACGCAATCCAATATGCGCAGTTCAGAATAACTAAAAATTAGTTATTTCCAGAACTTTATAAATAGAGTTTCAAGTCTTCATTCAAGGGGATCAGACATTAAAAGTTCAGAATTATCAGAGAGTTCAGGAGTTCTTGCTCAAGTGCTGCTGCATTCTTCCGAGGCTTTTGCCTTCAATTCTCCGAGGCTTTTGCCTTCAAGTCAACTTCCGAGGCTACCGTCTTCAAAGTTCACATCGTCCAAGGAATAAAGCAATCATCTTCTAGATTGGATTCCTACAGTTGTACCTTTCCCAGAATTCTTGTAATCTTTACAAAGTTTGTATCAATAAAGTTCCATACTTTTGTTTTTGCAAACAAAATGGCGACTCTGCTGGGGATGACTTTCTCCTCCGACGAGGAAGTGACAACTCAATGTGACATAGCGTCTTTCGGCAAGACGCAGAAGACTCTGGTTGTGAAGGTCAACAAGACGGCCTACGAAGCCATGATCAACTCCAAGACCACCCCCCGTACTGCAACAACTTCTGCCACGAGCAAAGTGTGCCCAGTGTAGATCCCCAAGACTGCTGCACAGTCTAGCAGTTCTGCCACCAAGGCTGCTGCGCAATCTGTGGCACAGTCTGCCAGCAAGACTGCTACGCAGTCTATTCATTCTGCCACCAAGCCTGGTGCGCAGTCTGTTGTTTCAACTGTTGCACAGTCTGTTTCAACTACTCGTGCGCAGTCTGCTGTGGGCAGTACACAAGCTACTTCTTATGCTGCCTTGTCAAAGTATAAGACTCCTATGTCCCTGGCGCAGTTAGCAGCAATTCTTCCTGCGCAAACCAACATTCCAGCAACTAGAGTGCATCCTAAACACTCTGAGGCAAGAACTCCTGATGCGCAAACCACAATCTCTGTGGCCAGAACCAGTACACCCTCTGCCAGAGTTACTCATGCGCAAGTGGCCAGTGCGCCATCCACCCATGCGCAAACCATATCTGCGCAATCCAAAAGAGACATCCCTTTGGCTAATCTCTCTTCCTCTCACAACAAAGGCAAAGGCTCAGTTCCTCCTCTCAAGCACTCTGCTGCTCCAGCACAATCCACTGGGGGTAGTCTTTTGGCTATTCCTCCTCCTCAGAACAAAGAAAAAGGCCCTTTGGTCTTTTCTCAAACTTCTTTGTCTTATGACTTAGAAGACAACAGAGGGAAACGCTCTTTAGCTAACCCTTCTTCCAAAAACAAAGGAAAAGTCCCTTTGGTCTTTTCTCAGTCTTCTTCGGTCTTTACCATGGAAGATCAACCTGAACGTGCCTTGGCACCAGTCAGTACAAGAACTCCTTCAAACAAGGGTTCTTCTTCCCTTCATATCAAGAGAACTTGTACTGATCAAAGAGGTATTCTGCCTACCCCGGTAGCAGAATTTCAAGATCTCCCGACTCTCAAGATATCCCGTTCAAGACAGAGAAAATTGTTGGTGTCTCAAACAGAAACCCCTGGGGGTGAATTTACAGATCTAAGAACTTATCTTAACAGACCAACTTCGGCGAAACGCAAACAGCCAATACCGAAGACCAAACATCATCAGAAGCAAGTTTCCAGGGTCAAGAATCCGGATACTTATGCCAATGAAGTGAGCACTTCCCTGTATACTCAAGGGACAAAATATCTGAAGAACCGGAACCATGTTCCGAATATTGTCAAAGAACAGATCCCTCAATCTTTTGATCTCCGAGATCATCTCAGGCAAAAGCGGGATAATGTCTCGACACCTCCAGTTCAATCATCTGATCATCATTGCAATCATAAAGTCATAATCCAGTGCTGTTGTCAAACAACAAAACGATCTGTCTTTGATCGTCTGAACTTTGAAAACTCTGGACCTAAGTCAGAGGATGAAGATAAAGTGTTGTACGCTTCTGTTAACATGACTTCTCGAGACACTAGGGGTAAGAAGTGCTCTAAGCACGGTAAGCCTCGCCGTCCTAGTCAACAGTATTTAGATTTACTCCAGGAATCTTCTGAAGGAGTATTTCGACATACTCGTTCCCGAAGCCGAGATACAATTGGTCAAAGGAATCTTCAAGATCCTTTGGGTCATTTTCCTCCTTTTCAGTCAGGAGATGACTCTTTCTCCGACTATGATACATACATTGAAAGCTCTGAACAGACAGTGTCTTCTACTGTACCAAGAGAAGTGACAGCTTATGTTGTCAATGAAGATCCAGATGCTTCAACTTCTGTAAATCAGGAACAACGAATCGCTGCACTAGAAGATAAGCTGAAGACCATGGCTAAAATGGTCGCCAGTATGCATTCTATTATTGTGGTACAACATGCTACACCACCAACTGTACCTACTGCAAGTCCAGAAATCATAGCATCGTCTGTACCTGTCAACACAGGACTGGGGGTAGTATCTCCTCAAGTACCCCTCGTACCAGTTCAACCTACACCCAGTCAGTCAGGTGCTGGAGGTAGTGTTTACAATGCTGTTCCTCCTCCTACTGCTCTGACTCAACCTGCTCCTTCTTCATCATCTGAAGACGCCAATGAAGCTGTCAAACTCTTACGAACCCAGTTTGAGGCTTTCAAAGAGAAAGACAACTTACAGAGGCTAGGAATCAAGCAGCCATACCCAGTTGAATGGAAGGAAGTCCCATTTCCTCCTAAATATAAGATTCCAACAATCTCTCTGTTTGATGGCAGTACCTCTCCAAGCCAGTTTATCAATCACTTTGAGGTAATGACTGTCCAACTTCAACCAAATGACGCTCTTCTTACCAGAGTGTTCGTCGGTTGTTTAGCCGGCGTAGCATACGACTGGTACAGAAGTTTGCCTGATGGTTGTATCACCTCCTTCTCAGGGCTAAAACAAATCTTCTTGGAACGGTTCTATGAGGGGATCAACGACATGACTATGTCAGCCCTCAACAAAATCAAACAGAAACACAATGAAACCGCTGAGAGTTTCATCGAACGGTTCCGCCGAGAAGCCTTAAAGATGCCTCCCGGAACTCCAGCTGCTGTCACTATTGATACTTGCAAGGCAAATCTTTTGCCTATCATCAGTATGTGGACAGGATCTACTCAATTCCAAGATTGGCCCTCCTTCATTGTCAATGCTAAAGCAGCTGAAGTTAGCGCTGACAAATTCAAGCAGCTGGGGGTACAAATGTCTAACTCCGACCGGGATGAACACCAGACATCAAGTGGTGGCAACCGCCAGAACAACCGCAAAGCAAAAGAAACTTTGAACATCAATTTGAACAAGAATAAAGAATCTCTGGCGGTCAACGTAGCTCCTCCTACGTCCACTTCTACTCCTTCAGCACCTCCATCGAGGGAACCTCGTCCTAAAGTAGAATATTCCTTTGACGAGAATGATACTGCTAGCATCTTTGATTGCTTGATCAAAAGCAACAAGATCCAACTCCCAGACCCAAAGAAGCCTAATGAAATTGGTAAGACTGATCATCCTAAGTACTGTGTTTATCACAGGTTCATCGGACATCCTACTCAAGCATGTTATGTGCTCAAAGGCAAAATCCAGGAGCTGGTCAACGCTGGTGTTTGTTTGCAAAAACAAAAGTATAAAACTTTATTGATACAAACTGTAATAAAGATTACAAGAATTCTGGGAAAATTACAACTATAGGAATCTAATCTTGATGACGATTGCTCTATCCCTTGGACGATGTGAACTTTGAAGACGAAGCCTTTGAAGTTGAAAAAAAAACAACTCTGGAAACTGAAGACAAAAGCCTCTGAAGTTGAAGACAAAAGTCTCGAAAGAATGCAGCAGCACTTTGGCAAGAACTCCTAAACTCTCTGATTTCTGATCTCTGATCTTGATCCCCTTGAAATGAAGACTTGAAACTCTATTTATAGAGTTCTGAAAATAACTAACTTTCAGTTATTCTGGACTGCGCAAGATGATTTGTGCAGCAATTGATTTGCGCAGCACTGGACTGCGCAGACAGTTATTGGATCATGGGCCAACTATCTGGGACACATGGCATCATTTGATTGAAATGTGCATGATCATGTATAGACAGTTGCCACGTAATGAGTAATTGATGGCATGAATGCCACATGTAATTTGTTAGTTATGTTGGTAGAATGCGCAAAGTGAACTGCGCAGACTTTGGTTTGCGCAGACTCAGGCTGCGCATGAATGGTTTGCGCAAACTCAGACTGCGCATGAATGGTTTGCGCAATCACGGATTGTGCTATCACCTGTCAGCCGCCCTCGAGCACTGTGCGGCGCCATAAACGAACAGTCTCCTCGTTATTCGTGTTGTCAGCTGTCAGGAAGATCTGATTTGATTCAGTCAATGATGACTTCTGCCACGTCAGTCTACGCAGTTGGGAACATGCGCAAACCAACCTGCGCAAAGTGATGTCTGCGCAATCTGTTGTCTGCGCAACTCATCAAAATGATGAATATCTTGAATTTTTGACTTTGTTGATTGATACAACTTGATTTTTTAGGACCTACAAGACCCCCTTCAAAGTTTTCGAAAGTTGATTGTATTTAAAATTTTGAAATACTTTGAATTTTTGAATGTTGAATCATTTTGCGCAACATGATGAGCTATCTGCGCAAAGCGAATGGACCACAATTTTAGGCGCAATCTGAGGCATCCGTTTCGTGTTTTCCAAAACTATAAATACCCCTCTCTTCGTTTTCAATTCTTTACTTTACAATCTTTCGAGCTTTTTGAGAAGAAATTCTCCCAACCTTCACTGTTCTCCTCCTCCGACGATTGTCATGGCCCCAAGACGATCAAATGCTGCCGCTGCCGCCGCCGCGAAAGGAAAAGCTCCGGCCGAGTTTTCTGACAGGGTTGCACGGCGAGCTTCCCGACACGAATCTGCACACCCTGCTCTGAGAGGTAGTTGAACCGATCGAAAACCCCTTCTTAGGGTGATTCGACTCCCTTGAAACTCATCTCTTTTTAGAGATAAGTTTATATTGCGCCACCCTTTTTAGGGTTTCGGTTGCATAAACTATCAGTTCTTCATTTTTATGAAGGTTGCATTCTTGCACAAATTGTTAATTTGTGCTGACAGGAAGTCAGCGCAAACAATTAAGTTACGCAGATGTCAGCGCAAACCATTGCTTTGTGCATCCTTTTATGATACGCAAACTGATGTTGTGCAAGTCATGTCAGCGCAATCTGAGGTTGCGCAAATTATGTCAGCGCAATCTGAGGTTGCGTACTCTAATGTTTTATGTTTAAAAAACAGAATCTTTGTCTTGGACTAATTTTCATCTGTTTGTTGATGCAGTTGAAGTCAATGAAGATCCAGATTACGAACATTTTGTGGGAACCCTTACAGAGTCTGAATACAAAGAGGATCTGTCTCATGTCCATTACCCTCAGTATGATCTACCGGCCTCCCGTCAAGCTATATTGATTTCTCAGGACAATGAAACTTTAATGTGTTTGATGAATGGACAGCCTTTAGAATCAGCTGATGCTGTAATTCACAAGAAACCCTTATTCCTATTCGGTGACGCCTTTGAGAGAGCCTCTCAGCCTAGGCCAAGGATGGAAGATAGGGTAGTTCACCAGCAAGATAGATCTTTTTTTATACCCGACATCGCTCGCTGCCTTCCTTTGTCACGGTACGCTCATGCAAGCTACCCTAGGAAGATGGATTGGAATATCACTCTATTTCAGGATGCTCGGGCAGGAAAAATCTTTGTAAAGAAGGGGCCACAACATAAGGATATGTTTTATAGCTCTTCTGACAGATATAGTGTCCTACTGAGAGGCTTAAGACCTGGCTGCATTCCACCAGAGAACTCCTCCTTGCTAATGCCTGTTAGGACACCAATATTCGCAAATGAATTTGCAAAGGTTGAAGGAAAATATCCTGAGCAAGATATAAGACTGACTGGATTGGTGAATCCAGACTACAAGTGATGGAACTGTATCGCGAATTAGATTCTGGCAAAATTCTAAGACAGACTCCAACAAATCAACCTGTATGAAGCAGTGCATGCCACTGTATATGGATTTGGGAGCAACAAAACAATTCTTGTGTTTTACACATCAGCGAATACTTTTGCCGAGAATTTTAATCTCGCAGATAGTTTCGCCACTGTAACAAAATTAAGGAGAGGAAGAATTGCTCCACCGATCCCTATAAATGAGGAGGCGCAGGAACCGGCAGATGCACCTCTGGAAACTACAAGGGATATTATATTCCCCCAAGAAGTGAATGCACCACTTCGTATTTCTCTGAAGGTGGGTAAATCTCCTGCGAAGAAAAGAAGAAGAGAGGAGCTTCCTGCTCCTGTGGTGAAGAAGAAATTGATTCTTGATCTTTCTTCTGAAAAGGTGACTACCAGATCTCAATCCCGGCAATTAGCCGAGACACATCAAGAAGTTGCCACTACACCAACTTCCGTACAAAAGCAAGCAGAGCCAGAAAATGTAGAGAGTCCTGTTAGACCTCTACACAGAAAGAAAAGAGTAGTCACCAGAAGAGTTTTGGAAGAGTCTTCTTCTAGACAACTCCTGACTTCAGTAGATGCTGCTGCAGGACTTCTAATGGCATCTCCTACACCTGCTTCTGAATCAGGGAGCAAAACTCTCGAGGAGAATGAACAGAGGGGAGATTTTGCCCCAAGAATTGAAAAGCCTAGAGAACATATTTTAGAGGAAGAACAAAGTGTTGTACGACCTCATTCTCCTATTGCAGATATTACTCAACCTCCTCCTACTCCCAGGACTCTTCGTGAGGAAGAAGACCGTGAAATGATTACAGCTCTGGAGGACTGCAGTTATAGCTTGCAGAAAGATCAGGCTGCCACTAGCAGTGGAAATGCAACAGTAGAAGAAGAAGAAGAAGAAGACGATGAAGGTTCTTCATCCGAAAATGTTGATGAGTATTTACAAGATCCTGAAAAGAAAAATGAAGAACACAAATCTCTTGATACTGCCGATGATATTTCAAATCCTAAAAAGGATATTGAAGTGGAGGCGTCTGCAGAAAAGGCTGTCGATGTTGAGATAGAAATATCTCCTGAAGAAGTAGCCGACGAAGGTGAGCTGACAGAAAATCCTGCCACCGACCCTCAAGGTATAAAATAAGATATATTAATTTTTTCTTTTAAAATGAATTGATAACTAACATCTTTATTTGTAATTTCTTGTAGATCTTGAGACTTTGCCAACACCTCCAACGGACCTGATTATGGTGCCTATACCAACAGTGGTTGTTAGCAGTAGTCATCACTTATCTTGTGGTTCTGAGGCGGGCAGCAGCCAGGCTGTTGCAGCGGAGGCTACTTCTGTTCAACAGGAGTCCATTCCAGTAGGGAATGAACTTGTTGTTAGACCAAACCAAGGTAAAATTGCTTTTCATTTGATCTTTTTGTGCATCAACAATCAATTAGTAAAATAACAATTTTACTTTTGCAGAAGATCAAGCAGGAGGAGCAACCAGCTCTACTTTGGCTTCCTTATTTAAAGAGCCTGTTGTCCAACTTCAAAGAATCGAGCAACCTGTTACCCCGTCTTCATCAGGAGTAGCAGCAACTCCCGGAACTTTGGCCATCAATCAGCAAGTTGTCCAGTCATTTACCAAATGCTTCTTTGAATCGCTGGGATCCCTTGTCCGAAAAATGATAGAGAAAGAAGGAGCTGACTTTATTATGGTTAGGAAGCCCACTTCTTTCTAGATAAGAGCCATAAGAGACCAAGGAGATGAAGCTCAGGCCACTCTTCTTGAACATATATTAAATGAGTTAGAAATCTCCATCAAGAAGTATAAAGAACTCAAGAAGAAAGATGTAGACTCTTTAATACAAGCTGAATTTGAGCGACTGGCTCAAGCTGCTGATATGGAAAGATTAACCCTTCAAAATCTATTAGAGGCTCATTCAGCAAAATCAGCTGAATATAATTCTAAGATAGAATCAATTACTTTGGTGGCTGAAAGCAAAGGACGGCGACTTGCTGAATTGAAGACAGAAATTACTCGCCTCCAACAAGAATTTGAAGAAGAAACTGTTAATCACCAACTGGTGATTGAACAATTTAATGCATTGATTGAAGAAAGGAATGAGTATGAGACCACTCATGGTGAAGAGATCACTCGCAGGACAGTAGATATGCCCATTTTTGATGAAGAAAGTGGGATGGAGGAAGCAAGAAAGATAGTAGCGTCAACACACGAAGAAGAGCTGCAGTCACTAAAGCAGCAAATTGACAATCTGATTGTCCCTCCTTCTTGATTTTGTATTTGGATTTTATTGCTGTAGCTGCATTTTTGTAATATCTCATGTTTTGATATAAAAGATATTTTGTTGTGGCTCTATTATTTATTGTATATCTTATTCAGATATAAATAATAGATAGACATGATATATTTATTGACAACTTAATCGAAAACGACAAGTTGCTGATGTAGAAAATGAATGATGAATCGTCAATGTATGTGAAACGAATGAACGGGAATACCGTTAAGTGATGATGAACGAACGGATGAACCGTCAGACGATGGTGAATGAACTAGTTAACCGTCAAATGATGAACGGGTTAACCGTCAAAATAGATGAACGGATGAACCGTCAGATATTAATGAACGGACAAACCGTCGGATGAATGTTATAAATGAAAGGATGAACCGTCTAGCATTTAATGAACGGACGAACCGTCGGATGATTAATGAACGGACGAACCGTCGGATGAATGTAATAAATGAACGGATGAACCGTCTGGTATTTAATTAACGGACGAACCGTCGGATGATTAATGAACGGACGAACCGTCGGATGAATGTAATAAATGAACGGATGAACCGTCTGGCATTTAATTAACGGACGAACCGTCACATGAATGTATCACTTCGTAAATTGAGGAACTTCTGCCTATAAATATAGTAGAAATCTGACAGGAACGAACACTTCTATTCTTCAACATAAAAATGTCTTCCGGAGAAGCATCTAAGAAGGCTGAGATTGCTCCGAAAGTTCAGAAGGGCACTGAAGAACGCCCTGCTGATCCAGTTCAGCCAAAGGAGGCAGAAGCAGGCGAAGGTTCGTCTGCACCTCAACCACCGCGAGACATTCTGGACTTCCTGCTCGAACCAGGAAGGACTAGCGAAGAAGAAGCCATAAGGATGGCCGCCTGCAAGTTTTTCGTGGGATCCAGCAATGAGATTCTCGGCTCTTTCGCTGACTGCATTTTTGAGAAAGACGGCAGTGGCCGTCATCCCAATGTAGAAAAAGATGATAGTGATCTTTAATATGTACTATCATATAATGAAATAAAATTTGAATTTTATTTATGAACTTGATTCCGTCTGATAATTTTACAAGCATTTTACACTCACACATAATATTTCTTTAAGAATTTGCCATTGATAGGCATCATAGCAACTCGACCATCAAGTTCTGAAAGTTGGTAAGCTCCATTTGAGAAGACTTTGCTTACAACATAGGGACCTTCCCATTTCGCATCGAATTTCCCTTTGCTCAGATGAGTCATAGTCATAGGACGTCTGACCGTTAGAACAAGTTCTCCTTGCTGAAAGGCTCTGACCTTCACTTTACGATTAAATGTCTTCGAGATGCGGGCTTGGTATAACTCAATATGCTGTTGAGCCATTAACCGCTTTTCATCCAGTGCCTCCAACTCTTGAAGTCGAAGAAGGTCATTGTTCTCTGTGGTAAGCTCATTGGTAATAGCAATTCTTAAAGAAGGAATTTGCAGCTCCAAAGGAAGAACAGCTTCACAGCCATACACTAAAGAGAAGGGTGTAAAGCCTGTGGGATTGCGGACTGTAGTTCGATAGGCCCAAAGACACTCGCCAAGTTTCTCGCTCCAATTCCGTTTGTTAGTGGATACAAATTTCTTAAGGAGCTTAATAATGGTTTTGTTAAAGGATTCAGTTAGACTATTAGCAGTAGGATTGTAGGCCGTCGAAGCAACATTGTCAATCCGATGATCATCGCAGAATCTAGTGAACTTCTGACTAATAAATTGAGGTCCATTGTCATGGATGATTCTTTGAGGTATACCAAATCTATAGATGACATGGTATTTAACGAAGTTAATGACACTGCTAGTCTTGACTTCAGTCAGAGGTATAGCTTCAGCCCACTTGGAGAAATAATCAGTTATCGCCAATATGAACCGATGTCCTCTAGAAGAAGGAGGATTGATAGGACCTATGATGTCCATACCCCAAGCTTCAAAAGGCCAGAAAGCAGTAGTCGGGTGTAAGAATTCCGATGGTTGATGAATGAAGTCTGCATGGATTTGACAAGCACGACATGTCCTCGCATATTCAATGGCATCTGATACCATAGAGGGCCAATAGTAACCCATACGTCGAATACGATCCTGTAGTTTAGGACCGGGTTGATGTGCTCCATAGACGCCATCGTGAGCTTCACGCAACACTTGTTTGGCTTCATCACCAGCTAAACAGCGTAGAAGAAGACCGTCATAAGTTCGTCGATAGAGTGTTTTGGTGGTTTGATTGTAATAGAATCGTAGAGATCGACGTCGAACGCTTGTAGCCTCCTTAGGATCTTCAGGGAGTATGTCATGTACTACGAAATCGATAAAAGGAGTTCTCCAATCGTCATCAATAACTTCGACTTCAGCAAGATTGCTAAATTCAATATTACGATTATTCTCAATACAGAACAGTTCTCGGTTAGAAATAACTACCACCTGATGTCTTTTGATAGGGATGGCTAAGATAGCTGCAAGATTGGCCAAAGCATCGGCTTCAGTATTGCAAGCTCGTCAAACATAGTCGATGAAGAAAGCTTTGAATGATGTAGCTATATTGATTGTCGCTTCATGATAAGGCATCAGGTCTTGATGACGGACTTTATAGGTTCCTCTAACCTGGTTCACAACCAGTTTAGAATCACCATAGACTTCCAGATATTCAACATTCAGTTGTTTAGCTAGCTGAAGGCCGACAAGTAAAGCATTGTACTCTGCCACATTGTTGGAGCAAGGTTCATCTAAAGAGTAGGCTCTTTGGATAGTTAATCCATCTGGAGAAACGAGAACAACTCCAACACCTGCCACAATAGCACCATTTGGTCCAATTCTTGATGCACCATCAAAGAATAGACGCCAGGTTGGAAACTCTTCGGAGATCATGTTGACTTCTATTGTCTCGTCAGGAATTTCGTCATAGAGTTTAGATGTTTCAGGCACAGGATGAGCTGCTAAGAAGTCCGCCAGCGCTTGACCTTTGACAGACTTTTGTGGAACATACACCATGTCATATTGAGCTAGCAGGATTGCCCATGTAGCCAACCGAGAATTAAGTGTACTAGGTTTCTTAATGAGTACTCGGAGAGGGTTAACTCGAGATATAACATGAATAGTCTGACCAATGATATAATGCCTCGTCTTTTGCACAGCAAACATGAGAGCCAGGCATTCTTTCTCGACTGGACTATAACGGTGTTCAGCACCAATCATAGTTCGGCTAAGATAGTAGATAGCCTGTTCATGACCTTCTTTGTTCTTTTGGGCAAGTAAAGCACCCAATGAATGGTCCATAGCACGAACATACATCAAGAATGGAATGCCAGAGATAGGTGGCACCAAAACTGGTGGGTTCATAAGATATTGTTTGATATCGTCGAATGCTCGTTGACACTCTTCAGTCCAAACAAAAGATACACCCTTCTTCATTAATTGAGTGAATGGTCTACAGCGTCCAGACAAGTTCGAAATGAATCGCCTGATGTACGCAAATCGACTTTGGAATCCTCGTAGCTCTTTTAGGTTGCGTGGAGGACGCATCTCTTGAATGGCTTTGATCTTCTCGGGATCCACGTGTATACCCTTAGAGGTAATGACGAAGCCGAGAAATTTGCCACTAGAGACACCCAAGAATGACTTGGTGGGATTCATCTTGAGCTGATGTTGACGCATGAGATTAAATATTGTTCTCAAATCTTGGATGTGATCTTCTTTTAGACGACTTTTGATAGCAATATCGTCAACGTAGCATTCGACTATTTTACGAAGATGTTCTCTGAAAATGGTACTCATGGCTCGCTGATAAGTTGCACCAGCGTTCTTGAGACCAAATGGCATCACTGTGTAACAATAGACTCCTCGAGGAGTGTGGAAAGATGTATGCTTTTCATCTTCAGGATGCATTTTTATCTGATTATATCCGGAAAATCCATCCATAAAAGATATTCTTTCGAACCCACAAGTATTATCAATCATAACATCTGTGATAGGAAGAGGAAATTTATCTTTCGGACATGCTTCATTGAGATCTCGGAAGTCGATGCAGACTCGAACTTTTCCAGTTTTCTTCAAAACTGGGACGACATTGGCTACCCAATCAGGATGCTGCTCTTCTCGAATAAAGCCACAAGCGATGAGCTTCTTGACTTCATCATCAATTGCGTCCATCATTTCAGGCTTAAATCGCCTTTGTTGCTGTTTGACCGGTTTAGCATTAGGAAGAATGTTCAGTTTGTGAATAGCAATCTTGGGATCTAAACCTGGCATGTCTTCGTAACTCCAAGCAAAGACGTCAATGTATTCTTTAATGAGAAGAATCAACTCTTGCTTATCTGCTTCTGGAAGATTCTTGCTAACAAAGATTGGCCGAGGTGACTCTCTTTCCCCTATATCAATTTGAATTAGTTGATCTTCAGTAGGAGGTTCTCTTTGTTCAAATCGGAGTACCCATTGGTTATCCATATGTTGAGCCCAAGGATCTGTTTCCGGACTTTCTTCAACGTCTTCATCACAACCTTCTGGTAGTTCAGTGGAGACCATATTAGAAGATACAATTATACGATGAACTTCACCGATGCTGGTATCAGAATCCCATGATCTGGAATCAGAAGAATTAGAACGTTCTTCACTATCTGATTCAGAAGCTGTTGGGGATAACAGTGGCGAAGAAGTATATCCGAGACCTTTCTTGGTCCTGCTGTAATACATTGGCGATTTTCCTTCCGAAACAGTCGTGCGGATAGGAGTTCGTCTACCTTTACCGTAATTGAGGCCATTTTTGAAGTCATAGCCCATTTTTCGGATGATGTCTTTTGATTGTTGACTATAACGATGGAACTGGAGACATCCCGTATCGTTAAGTTTGCTATCATCCGTATAACTGAATTGTTTTTCTGGTCCTTTACAAAAAAATGCTGGACTTTCACCTTTCTTTAGAGAAGGGTGAATACGGTAAGAATCATCAGGATCTTCAAGTGAGACTTCTGTCTGAAGAGATTGTACGACTCCCATTGTAACTGATTGGAAGCTATCTAACATATCCAAATAATATTTAGTATAGTAAATAACATCAGTATACTGGAAAGTAGGTGCTTTTTCATTGATTTGTACATCAGTATTTACAATAGGACCTTTAACCTTAGCAGGTTTGGTCAAATTGATTACAAGAGGGGGAGAAGAAGAACGTAGAGGAGGCTTGTTACGACGGAGGTCGATAACAAGTGGCTCAGAAGAGGTGAGCTCCCTTTTTTCTTTGTTGTGAGTTAAATCAACAACAAGTGGCTCAGAAGGAATGAGCTGCTTTTTGTCTTTGTTACGACGTAAGTCAATAACAAGTGGCTCAGAAGAGGTGAGCTCCCTTTTATTTTCATCAACATCAACTGATTTTATTTGAACTAGCAAGTGAATAACCAGTGGCTTGGAAGATTGTGGATGAGAAACTCGCCCCTTAACAGGTATGATAAGAGTATCTTGAGGCACTGCTTTTTGATCTTCTTCAGTATCCATAGCCAATACCACCTTCATATACTCATCCTTGTACATACGAGCATCGTTGCAATAAGCTTCAACACCCTTGAAAGGATAAAGGTCCGCAACTTCCTTGTGAACTTGTCCTTTATCATCAACGTATTTAAAGCATTGATGAAGAGTTGATGGAACAACATTGTGTTCATGGAGGAATGGCCTTCCCAAGAGAGCATTGTAAGAAAAATTATGATTGTCAATGATATAAAAGGTCACCTTTGTGCGAAGATTGCCTATTTGAAGTTTTAGGCGGATCTTGCCCAAAGGTTCACTCTTTCCTTGGTTAAATCCCAGAATAGTAGTGATTGTGGTTGAAAGACTATGCACTGGTATCTTCAATGCATCTAGCATTGTCTTTGGCATAATACTAAGTGCAGACCCTGGATCTATCAGGATACGATCAACCTTCATTGAATCAACATATCCTGTATAGTAAAGAGGACGATCATGTCTATTATCTTCCATTAACATATCATCTTGAGTGAAGGTAATGTTTGGGATCAGTTCCAAAACACTATGACAGTGATGACAAGAGACTAAGTTCTGATTCTGGCTTCTTGAGAAGAGTTAAACAAGTTTCAGCCTGCATCAGAGCTTCACTTAAAGTTTCTCGTGTCTCCTTGGAAAGACGCAAAAGTTCAAAGATTGACAGCCTAGCCGGTGTATTGGCTAATTGAGCCAATATATCAAAATTGTAAGGCTTCTCAAGCCCAGTAGGAGATGACTTCTTTAGGGGTTTGTCAAATCGAACTTGTTGCTTGCCTTTGTCAGCCGTTGTTGGCTTGGAAGAAATTGATACTACAACTGGTGAAGATGTAGAAGGGACTTCTTCAGCAGATACGGGTTGTACCGGAGCAGGTTCAGAAGAAGAAGCAGGATCCTTTTGACTTTCAGAATGATCTTTCAAATAGGCTTTCCCTGATCTGGTGCCTAACAGAATCTCTTCGTCAACAATGGGATCAAAAGATACCATGTTGCAGGTCTTGGTTTTGCCTTTAGAATGAGTTTTCTCCTTGGAAGAAGAGGACACCTCGAATTCCGGAGCAAGATCAGGATGGATCCACATAATTTCACTGTTGTCAAGAGATAAGGGAACAAGACCTTCATTGGATGGAAGCGGGAGATTCTCATTCTCAAGGGTTGCTTTAGGAATTGGAATGACACCGTGCTGTATCATCTGCGGAGGAAAATCCCCAAATTGGACTGAAACCATATTTGCAGTAACAGTCTTCTCATCTTGTTGCAGAGTGACTACACCAGCATTGACAAGCTCTTGAATCTTATCTTTAAGCACATAGCATGCTCGAGTAGGATGTCCAATAAATCGGTGATAGACACAATACTTGGGATGATCAGTCTTATTGACTTCATCAGGTTTCTTTGGATCAGGGAGTTGAATTTTATTGCTTTTGAGTAGACATTCAAAGATACTTGCAGTGTCATTTTCGTCAAAGGAATATTCTACCTTCGGACGAGGTTCTCTCGGTGGAGGTGCAGAAGGAGTAGGAGTAGATGTAGGTGGGGCCACATTGACAGCCAAAGACTCTTTATTTTTGTTTAAGTTAATGTTCAAAGTTTCTTTTGCTTTGCGATTGTTCTGGCGATTGTTACCACCTGAATTTTGATGCTCATCTCGATCAGGGTTAGACATTTGTACCCCCAATTGTTTGAACTTGTCAGCACTCACTTCAGCAGCTTTGGCGTTGACGATGAATGAGGGCCAATCTTGGAATTGGGTTGATCCCGTCCACATACTGATAATAGGCAAAAGATTTGTCTTACATGTATCAATAGTGACAGTAGCTGGAGTTCCAGGAGGCATTTTCAAAGCTTCACGACGGAACCGTTCAATAAAACTCTCAGCAGTTTCGTTATGTTTCTGTTTGATTTTGTTGAGAGCTGACATCGTCATATCATTAAATCCCTCATAGAACCATTCCAGAAAGAATTGTTTGAGACCTGAAAAAGAAGTAATGCAACCATCGGGCAAACTTCTGTACCAGTCATAAGCTACGCCGGCTAAACAACCGACGAATACTCTGGTAAGAAGAGCGTCATTTGGCTGAAGTTGAACAGTCATTACCTCAAAATGATTGATGAATTGACTCGGAGAAGTACTGCCATCGAACAGAGAAATTGTAGGTATTTTGTATTTCGGAGGAAACGGGACGTCCTTCCATTCAACCGGATAGGGTTGCTTAATCCCCAACCTTTGCAAGTTGTCCTTCTCTTTAAATGCTTCAAATTGGGTTCGTAAGAGTTTGACAGCTTCATTGGCATCTTCGGATGAAGAAGAAGGAGCAGGTTGAGTTGTAGTGGTAGGAGGAGGAACAGCATTGTAAGTACTACCCCCAGCTCCTGAATGGCTAGGCGTAGTTTGTACTTGTACTTGTATAGGAGGTATTGGGGGAGGCACTACCCCCAGTCCAGTATTGGCAGGTATCGAAGATGCTATGATCTCTGGATTAGTAATAGGTGCAGTTGGTGGTTAGCATGCTGTGATACAATGATGGAATGCATACTAGCAACCATCTCAGCCATGGTTTTTAATTTGTCTTCGAGTGCAGCAATTCGCTGTTCTTGATTTGCGGAGGTTGAAGCATCCGGATCATCGGTGACAACATAAGCCGTCACTTCTCTTGGCACAGTAGAAGATACTGTTTGTTCAGAGCTTTCACTGTATGCATCATAATCAGAGAACGAATCATCTCCTGACTGAGAAACAGGAAGATGACTTGAAGGATTTTGAGGAAGATTCCTTTGACCGATTGTATCTCGACTTCGAGAACGGGTATGTTGAAATACTCCTTCAGAAGATTCTTGAAGTAATTCCAAATACCGTTGGCTTGGCTTGCGGAGTCTACCATGCTTAGAGCATCTTTTACCCCCAGTGTTTCGGGAAGTCATGTTAACAGAAGCATATAAAACTTCGTCTTCTTCTGACATAGGTTCAGATTTAACAAAAGTTAAACGATCGAAGACAGATCGTTTTGTCGTTTGACAACAGCATTGGATGATGACTTTATGATTACAGTGATGATCAGATGGTTGAGATGGAGATATTGAGACATTATCCTATTTTTGTCTTAGATGTTCTCGAAGATCTACAACAGGACGAGGAAAGTTCCGAGGGATCTGTTCTTTGATAACATTTGGAACATGATTCCGATTCTTCAAATGTTTAGTCCCTTGAGTATACAGGGAAGTACTCACTTTATTGGCATAAGTATCAGGATTTTTGACCTTGGAGATTTGTTTCTGATGATGTTTGACCTTCGGCATTGGCTGTTTGCGTTTTACCGAAGTAGATCGGTTAAGATAAGTTCTGAGGTCAGCAAATTCACCTCCAGGAGTTTCTGTTTGAGACACTAACAGTTTTTCCTGTCTGGAACGACAAATTTGGAGAGTCGGGAGGTCCTGGAATTCTGCTATCGGAGTAGGCAGGATACCTCTTTGATTAGTACAAGTACTCTTGTTATAAAGGAAAGAAGAATCCTTGTTTGCCAGAGTTCTCGAACTGATTGGTGCCGAGACACATTCAGATGGATCCTCTTCAGTAAAGACTGAAGAAGACTGAGAAAAGACCAAAGGGCCTTTTCCCTTGTTTTGAGATGAAGGGTTAGCTAAAGAGCATTTCCCTCTGTTATCTTCCAAGTCATGAGACAAGGAAGTTTGAGAAAAGACCAATGGGCCTTTTCCTTTGCTTTGAAGAGAAAGAGGAATAGTCAAAGGACTACCCTCAGTGGATTGCGCAGGGGCAATAGGGTGTTTGGGAAGAGGAGTAGAATCTCTTCTTTTGTTGTGAGAAGAAGGGAATTTAGCCAAAAGGCTGTTTTTCTTTGATTGCGCAGACTTGGTTTGCGCATGGGTAAAAGGTGCACTGGTTACTTGTGCAGTAGAAGCTTTGGTAGAAAGTGCATCAGGAGTCCTTGTCTTAAAGTGCTTGGGATGCACTTTGGTTACTGGAGTGCTATTTTGTGCAGGAAAAGCCACTGCCAATTGCGCCAGAGTCATAGGAGCCTTCTGTTTTGACAAGACAGCATATGAAGTAGCCTGCACAACAGTTGCAATAGACTGCGCAGCCTTGACTGCAACAGATTGTGCAGCAGTTGTTGAGACAGACTGTGCAACTATTGGCACAGCAGTTTGTACAGCAATCTGACTAGCAGATTGTGCAGCAGTTGGTACAGCATCCTTGGTGGCAAAACTGCCAGATTGTGCAGGCTTGGAGACCCAAACTGAGCGCACTTTGCTCTTGGCAGAAGTGGCTACAGTACGGGGAGTGGTCTTAGAGTTGAGCATCGCCTCGTAGGCTGTCTGGTTGACTTTAACAACCAGCGTCTTTTGCGTCTTCCCGATAGACACTACGTCACATTGAGTTGCTACTTCCTCGTCGGAGGAGAAAGTTGTCCCCAGCAGAGTCGCCATTTTGTTTGCAAAAACAAAAGTATAAAACTTTATTGATACAAACTGTAATAAAGATTACAAGAATTCTGGGAAAATTACAACTATAGGAATCCAATCTTGATGACGATTGCTCTATCCCTTGGACGATGTGAACTTTGAAGACGAAGCATTTGAAGTTGAAAAAAAAAACAACTCTGGAAACTGAAGGCAAAAGCCTCTGAAGTTGAAGACAAAAGTCTCAGAAGAATGCAGCAGCACTTTGGCAAGAACTCCTAAACTCTCTGATTTCTGATCTCTGATCTTGATCCCCTTGAAATGAAGACTTGAAACTCTATTTATAGAGTTCTGGAAATAACTAACTTTCAGTTATTCAGGACTGCGCAAGATGATTTACGCAGCAATTGATTTGCGCAGCACTGGACTGCGCAGGCAGTTATTGGATCATGGGCCAACTATCTGGGACACATGGCATCATTTGATTGAAATGCGCATGATCATGCATAGACAGTTTCCACGTAATGAGTAATTGATGACATGAATGCCACATGTAATTTGTCAGTTATGTTGGTAGAATGCACAAAGTGAACTGCGCAGACTTTGGTTTGCGCAGACTCAGGCTGCGCATGAATGGTTTACGTAAACTCAGACTGCGCATGAATGGTTTGCGCAATCACGGATTGCGCTGCCACCTGTCAGCCGCCCTCGAGCACTGTGCGGCGCCATAAACGAACAGTCTCCTCGTTATTCGTGTTGTCAGCTGTCAGGAAGATCTGATTTGATTCAGTCAATGATGACTTCTGCCACGTCAGTCTGCGCAGTTGGGAACATGCGCAAACCAACCTGCGCAAAGTGATGTCTGCGCAATCTGTTGTCTGCGCAACTCATCAAAATGATGAATATCTTGAATTTTTGACTTTGTTGATTGATACAACTTGATTTTTTAGGACCTACAGTGTTGTCACTCTACAACAAGACGAGAAGACTGTGACTGCAAACATGGTCTCAGTTCAATTTGGTGACTTCCCGCCCCAGATGGTGCAGCACGGCATCATTCCTATTCCCAAAGCTACTCTTGAGATTGAGAATCTCCCTCCTCCACGAAGTGAAGGTCTCGTCCCTTTGTCTCTTGACAACGGCGAGATTATGTGGATTCATCCGGATCTTGCTTCAGAGTTCGAAGTTCCCTCTTCCTCCAAGAAGAAAGATCGTTCCAAAGGCAAGACAAAGATTTGTAATATGGTGTCGTTTGACCCCATAGTTGATGAAAAAATCTTGTTGGGCACCAGATCAGGGAAAGCCTATCTAAAGGATTACCCTGAAGCCCAAGAGAATCCTGCTCCTTCTTCTTCTGAGCCTGCTCCAGTGCAGCCTGCTTCTACTAAGGATATTCCTACTGCTTCTTCACCGGTTGTAGTGTCTATTCCTCCCAAGCCGACGGTCGCTGACAAAGGCAAACAACAAGTCCGTTTCGACAAACCTTTGAAGAAGTCATCTCCTTCTGGACTTGAAAAGCCTTACAACTTTGACATCTTAGCTCAATTAGCCAATACACCAGCCCGACTGTCAATCTTTGAGCTCTTGTGCCTCTCCAAAGAGACTCGGGAAACTCTGAGTGAGGCTCTTATGTAAGCAGAAACCTGTCTAGCCCTGCTTAAGAAGCCGGAAGCAGAACCAGTCTCTTGCCTTCATTGTCATAGCGTGTTGGAGTTAATTCCAAACATAACTTTTACTCAAGATAACATGTTGATAGAAGACAACATGCACGATCGTCCTCTCTACTATACAGGATATGTCGACTCGATGAAAGTCGATCGTATTCTGATAGATCTAGGGTCTGCCCTCAGCATTATGCCAAAGACAATGTTGGATGCGCTGAAGATTCAAGTGCATAGTCTCTCCAGTACAATCACCACTATTCTTAGGTTCAACCAGGGAAGGAGTGAACCTTTGGGCAAGATCCGTCTAAAACTCCAAATAGGCAATCTTTGCACAAAGGTTACCTTCTATATCATTGACAACCACGGTTGTTCTTACAATGCTTTGCTGGGAAGACCATTTCTGTACGAGCATAACATTGTCCCTTCGACTCTCCATCAATGTTTTAAATATGTTGATGACAATGGAGAGGTGTAAAAGGAAGTTGCTGATATCTATCCTTTCAAAGGCATTGAAGCATACTGCAATGATGCACGTATGTACAAGGACGAATTCATGAAGGTTGTCCTATCTCTGGACACTGAAGAAGAGCAAGAAACAGTACCTAATGACACTCTCATCATTCCTGTCAAAGGGCGTGTTTTCCGTCCTCAATCTTCCAAGCCACTGGCTATTCACTTGCCAGTCCAGAAACAATCTACTGATAATGATCAGGACAAAAGGGAGCTCACCTCTTCTGAGCCGCTTGTTATCGACCTCCGTCGTAACAAGGACAAAAAACAGCTCACTTCTTCTGAGCCACTTGTTATTGATTTAACTCATAACAAGGACAAAAGGGAGCTCACCTCCTCTGAGCCGCTTGTTATTGACCTCCGTCGTAACAAGGCCAATCCTCCTCCACGTTCTTCTTCTTCCCCTCTTGTAATTAATCTGACCAAGCCTGCTAAGGCTAAAGGTCCTGCTGTAAATATGAATTTACAGATCAATGAAAAAGCATCTACTTTCCAGTATACTGATGTCATTTATCATACTAAATGCTATTTGGATATGTTAGATAGCTTTCGATCATTTACAATGGGAGTTGTACAATCTCTTCAAACAGAAGTCTCATTTGAAGATCCAGATGATTCTTACAGTATTGTCCCTTCCCGAAAGAAAGGTGAAAGTCCAATACTTTTTAGTAAAGGACCGGAACAACAATTCAGCTATACGGATGAAAGCAAGAGTAACGATACAGGACATCTCCAACTCCGTCGTTACAGTCAACAATCAAAAGACATCATCCGAAAAATGGGTTATGACTTCAAGAGTGGCCTCAACTACGGCAAAGGTAGACGAACTCCTATCCGTACAACTGTCCCAGAAGGAAAATTAGAGATGTACTACAGCAAGACCAAAAGGGGTCTAGGATATGTTTCTCCTTCGATGCTATCCCCAGCAGTCTCCGACTCTGATAGTGAAGAATGTTCTAATTCTTCTGACTCCAGATCATGGGATTCTGACACCAGTGTTGGTAAAATCCATCGGGTGATTGTATCTTCTAATATGGTCTCCGCTGAACTTCCAGAAGGATATGATGAGGATATTGAAGAAAATCCTGAAACAGATCCTTGGGCTCAACAGATGGACAATCAGTGGGTACTCCGCTTCGAACAAAGAGAACCTCCTACCGAAGATCAATTAATTCAAATTGATGTAGGGAAGAGCGAGTCACCTCGTCCAATATTCATCAGCAAGAATCTCCCAGAGGCAGACAAACAAGAATTAATTCTTCTGATTAAAGAATACATTGATGTCTTTGCCTGGAGCTATGAAGACATACTAGGTCTAGATCCTAAAGTTGCTACTCACAAATTGAACATTTTACCCAATACAAAACCAGTCAAGTAGCAACAGCGATGCTTCAAACCAGAAATGATGGATGCGATCGATGATGAAGTCAAGAAGCTCATCGCTTGTAGCTTTATTCGAGAAGAGCAACATCCAGATTGGGTAGCTAATGTCATCCCAGTTCTAAAGAAAACCGACAAAGTTCGAGTCTGCATCGACTTCCGGGATCTTAATGGAGCATGTCCAAAAGATGAATTTCCTCTCCCTATCACGGACGTCATGATCGATAATACCTGTGGGTTCGAAAGAATATCTTTTATGGACGGATTCTCCGGATACAATCAGATTCGGATGCATCCTGAAGATGAGAAGCATACTTCTTTCCGCACTCCTCGCGGAGTCTATTACTATACCGTGATACCATTTGGTCTCAAGAACGCTGGTGCAACTTATCAACGAGCCATGAGTACCATTTTTCGAGATCATCTTCGTAAGACAGTCGAATGCTATGTTGACGATATCGTCGTCAAAAGTCGTCTGAAGGAAGATCATATTCAAGACTTGAGAACTATCTTCAATCTGATGCGCCAACATCAACTCAAAATAAATCCCACCAAGTCATTCTTGGGTGTCTCTAGTGGCAAGTTTCTCGGCTTCGTCATTACCTCTAAGGGTATACACGTAGATCCCGAGAAGATCAAAGCTATTCAAGAGATGCGTCCTCCACGCAACCTAAAAGAGCTACGAGGATTCTAAGGTCGACTTGCGTACATCAGGTGATTTATTTCGAACTTGTCTGGACGCTGCAGACCATTCACTCAACTAATGAAGAAGGGTGTCTCTTTCGTTTGGACTGAAGAATATCAAAAAGTATTCGACGACATCAAACGGTACCTCATGAACCCACCAGTCTTGGTGCCACCAATCTCGGGCATACCATTCTTAATGTATGTCCGTGCTATGGATCATTCATTGGGTGCTTTACTTGCCCAAAAAAATAAAGAAGGTCATGAACAGGCCATCTATTATCTTAGTCGTACTATGATTGGTGCTGAACACCGTTATAGTCCGGTCGAAAAAGAATGCCTAGCTCTTATGTTCGCTGTTCAAAAGACAAGACATTACATCATTGGCCAAACTATTCATGTCATATCCCGAGTTAATCCTCTTCGGGTACTCATAAAGAAGCCTAGCACACTCAATTCTCGGCTGGCTACATGGGCCATCTTGCTAGCCCAATATGACATGGTATATGTTCCTCAAAAATCCGTCAAAGGTCAAGCACTGGCAGATTTCCTAGCGGCTCATTATGTTCCAGAGACATCCAAACTCTATGATGAAATTCCAGATGAGACATTAGAATCAAATATAATTTTTGAAGAATTTCCTACTTGGCGTCTGTTCTTTGACGGTGCATCCAGAATCGGACCAAATGGTACCATTGTAGCAGGAGTCAGAGTTGTTCTCGTTTCTCCAGATGGGTCAACTATCCAAAGAGCTTACTCTCTAGATGAACCATGCTCCAACAACGTGGCAGAATACAATGCTCTACTCATTGGCCTTCAGCTAGCTAAACAACTGGATGTTGAATATCTCGAAGTCTACGGCGACTCCAAGCTAGTTGTCAACCAAGTTAGAGGAACCTATGAAGTTCGCCATCAAGATCTGGTACCTTATCATGAAGCAACAATCAACATGGCTACATTATTCAAAGTGTTCTTCATCGACTATGTTCGTCGAGCTTGCAATACCGAAGCAGATGCCTTGGCCAATCTTGCAGTCGTCTTAGCCATCCCTATTAAAAGACAGCAGGTGGTGGTTATCTCTAATCGAGAGCTATTTTGCATTGAAAACAATCGTAATATTGAATTTAGCAACCTTGTTGAAGTTAATGTTATCGATGAAGATTGGAGAATTCCTTTCATCGACTTTGTGGTTCATGACATACTTTCTGAAGATCCCAAGGAGGCTACGAGTATTCGTCGACGATCTCTCCGATTTTACTATAATCAAACCACCAAAACTCTCTATCGACGGACTTATGACGGTCTTCTCTTGCGCTGTCTCGCTGGTGATGAAGCAAAGCAAGTATTGCGGGAGGCTCATGACGGCGTCTGCGGAGCACATAAACCAGGTCCTAAGCTACAAGATCGTATTCGACGTATGGGTTACTACTAGCCCTCTATGGTATCAGATGCCATCGAATATGCAAGGAAATGTCATGCTTGTCAAATCCACGCAGATTTTATTCATCAACCTTCAGAATTTCTGCATCCGACGGCTGCCTCCTGGCCTTTCGAAGCTTGGGGTATGGACATTATTGGTCCCATCAATCCTCCTTCTTCTAGAGGACATCGGTTCATACTGGCAATAACTGACTACTTCTCTAAATAGGCTGAAGCTATACCACTGGCTGAAGTCAAGACTAGCAATGTCATTAACTTCGTCAAACACCATGTCATCTATCGGTTTGGTGTACCTCGAAAGATCATCCACGACAATGGACCACAATTCATCAGCCAGAAGTTTACGAGATTCTGTGATGATCATCGGATTGACAATGTTGCTTCTACAGCCTACAATCCTGCTGCTAATGGATTAGCTGAAGCCTTCAACAAAACTATCATCAAGCTCCTCAAAAAGTTTGTATCTACTAACAAACAAAATTGGAGTAAAAAGCTTGGGCCTATCGAACTACAGTCCGCAATCCCACAGACTTTACACCTTTCTCTTTGGTGTACGGCTGTGAAGCAGTTCTTCCTCTGGAACTTCAAATTCCTTCTTTAAGGATTTCCATTGCTAATGAACTCACTACAGAGAACAATGATCTTCTTCGACTTCAAGAATTAGAAGTACTCGATGAAAAACGGCTATTAGCTCAGCAACATATTGAGTTATATCAAGCCCGCATATCGAAGACTTTCAACCGCAAAGTTAAAGTCAGAGCTTTCAGCAAGGAGAACTCGTTCTAACGGTCAGACGTCCTATGACTATGACTCACATGAGCAAAGGCAAGTTCGATACGAAGTGGAAAGGACCTTATGTTGTTAGCAAAGTCTTTTCAAATGGAGCCTATCAACTTTTAGAGTTAGACGGTCGAATTGCAATGATGCCTATCAATGGCAAATTCCTTAAAAAATACTATGTATAAATGTAACAGAGATTTTATGTAAATAAGATCAGACAGCTCATAAATAAAGTTTGATTTTTATTTTCATCATAAACAATGTTACATAATATCAAGGAAGGTCACTATCATCCTTCTCAACATTGGGGCGCGGACTATTGTCATCCTTGTCAAAGACATAATCAGCAAAAGAGCCAAGCACATCTTTACTGGAACCCACCAGGAATTTGTAAGCAGCCATCCTCATGGCTTCTTCTTCTTCAGTCTTTCCCGGTTCAAGCAGGAAGTCCAGAATATCTCGCGGTGGTTTGGGTGCAGACGAACCTTCGTCTGTTTCTGCCTGCTTTGGCTGAACTGGATCGGCAGGACATTCTTCAGTGCCCGTCTCAACCTTTGGAGAGAGTTCAGCCTTCTTGGATGCATCTCCAGACGACATCTTTATGTTGGAAAGAGGAAATGATCATTCTTTTCAGATTTATGTTCTATTTATAGACAGAGATTCGTGAAACAACGAAGCGACACATTCATCCGACGGTTTTCCCGTTCGTTCACACTCATCCGACGGTTTGCCCGTTCATTCATGCTCATCCGACGATTCGCCTGTTCATTACATTTATTCGACGGTTCACCCGTTCATTACCATCTGACAGTTCACCCGTTCATCAACATCTGACGGTTCATCTGTTCATTACCATCTGACGGTTCATCCGTTCATTACCATCTGACGGTTCATCCGTTCATCAACATCTGACGGTTCATCCGTTCATTATCATCCGACGATTCGCCCGTTCATTCACACTCATCCGACGGTTCGCCCGTTCATTTCACACTCATCCGACGGTTCGTCTGTTCATTCACACTCATCCGACGGTTCATCCGTTCATCATCATCTGACGGTTCGCCCGTTCATTATTCATTAATTAATCCGACAGTTCATCTATTTATCATCATTTGACGGTTCATCCGTTTATTAATATCAGACGGTTCATCCGTTCATTCATATTCATCCGACGGTTTACCCGTTCATTCATCATCATCACTCGACGGTTCACCCGTTCACTCAATCAATTTGACGATTCGTTCATTCATTCCACTCATTTGACGGTTCATCCGTTCATCATGACGATTCACTTCGTTCAAACATTTTGACGATTTATTTCGTTCATCCACACCAGCAACTTGTCATTATCGATTAAGTTGTCTATTGAAATAATGATATTCAACATATATTTGCCACGTCCATATTACCTCTGAGCAGATATATTTGAATATGATTATTTTCCAAGATCAAGAAATATATCATGTTTTATACCTATGAATATATTTTCTATCTCTATTATTTGTATCTGAATAAGATACGCAAGAAATAATAGAGCCACAACAAAATGTCTTTTATTGATCAAAATTTAAGATATTACATACATAGCATAAAGAAAGACGATAAGATACAAGATATCTTTCTACTGAGACGGAGGCGTCATCAGATTAGCAATCTGTAGCTTCAGAATTTGCAGTCGTTCCTCACGAGAGTCCATCACTCGCCTTCTATTTTCCTCCATCCCAGACTGATCGTCAAAATATGGCATGGTTACTAATTTACGAGAGATTTTCGTTTGATGAGTTGCAACACACTCATCTCTTTCTTGAGTCAGAACACCCAGTTGTTGAACTGCAACCTGATGTTGGGTGGCCTCATCCTCCAGAGCAAGTTGAACAAGTCTCAACTCTTACTGAAGACGGGCAGATTTCGCTTGCAGCTCAGCAACTCTCCTTTCTTTCTCTTCAGCAACAGATGCCACTGTTTCCACTTGGGCATTATACTCAGCAGACTTGGTAGTGAAAGGCGCAGACAGAGCATTACTTGCGTAACTTGATTTTCAAATCAAAATTCAAAGTATTTCGAAACTTTAAATAAATTCAACTTTTGAAAACTTTGAAGGGGGTCTTGTAGGTCCTAAAAAAATCAAGTTGCACACATCAACAAAGTCATGAAGATCGAGAAATGCATCTTTCAAATGAACTGTGCAGACATCAGATTGTGCATCCTTCAGATTGTACACACCAGACTGCGCACACTTTCAACTGCGCAGGCTGACGTGGCAATGTCATCATTATCTGACAAAATCAAATCTTTCTGACAGTCGACAGCACAAAGAACGAGGCGAATGTTTGTTTATCGTGCAGTACGGTGCTCGAGGACAGCTGGCAGCGCAATCGGCCAACCACTCTGTGCGCAGTCCATGCGTGCGCAACCCGATGCCAGCGCAATTCAAGTTGCGCACTCTATCAAAACAACTGACAAAATACACGTGGCATTTATGCCATCAATTGCTCATTACGTGGCAACTGTCTATGCACGATCATGCGTATTTCAATCAAAAGATTCCATGTGTCCAAGAAAGTTGGACCACGATCCAACAACTGCCTGCGCAGTCAACAGATGCGCAATCCAATTCATGCACAATCCAATATGCGCAGTTCAGAATAACTAAAAATTAGTTATTTCCAGAACTCTATAAATAGAGTTTCAAGTCTTCATTCAAGGGGATCAGACATTAAAAGTTCAGAATTATCAGAGAGTTCAGGAGTTCTTGCCCAAGTGCTGCTGCATTATTCCGAGGCTTTTGCCTTCAAGTCAACTTTCGAGGCTACCGTCTTCAAAGTTCACATCGTCCAAGGGATAAAGCAATCGTCTTCTAGATTGGATTTCTACAGTTGTACCTTTCCCAGAATTCTTGTAATCTTTACAAAGTTTGTATCAATAAAGTTTCATACTTTTGTTTTTGCAAACAACGAGTGCATGACTCATCGAGTCGTGTCCTGCCTGCACGACTCAGTGTCCTGCCCGCACGAGCCTGTGGTCTACACAGTGTCTGTTTGTGTACTGTGAGTGTTTGTTTTGTGGAGGACACGCCGTGTCCGGCCTTGGGTGACACGAAATGGAGTGTGGGGTTTGTGCACATGGGTTGTTTCTTTTACCAACCAATAGGTTCATGTTTTAGCTTAATTTTCTAACTGATTTCTCATTTACCCAATCGGCTGATACAAGTATTTTCCTGTCACATTTCCAGTTTGCAAATACTGAACTTTAGCAGCTATTTTAACCTATTAAACTGATGTTAAATATTGGTTTATTACCCTAATGTTGTTCTCCTATGTTAATTCTACTTGTGTGTCAAATTGGGTGTTGTTTGGTTGAGCATTAGGTTTGATTTGGAGCTATATAGGATAGGTTGTAACTATCATGTTGCAGATGAAATCTGAGTATTTATGTAGGACTGAATCTGAGAATAAGTTTCAATTCTAGGAATGTGTCTTAGGTAGTATGAAAACTGAGAATTCAGGACTAGTGTAAACTGATTTTTTTTGTGTTTTATGAAGCTATGGTTTTTCTAATGTGGTATGAAAACTGGGAATTAGTTCCATGACTGAAAACTGAGTTTTAATAAGGTGTATTGATGGTTGCCATGTGTTAGCTGAATTTTGTGTTTTCCTTTGGACTTGAACTCTCAAATTCTACACTATATAACTGCTGCCACTGCCTTCCAGGCTTCACACACACACAGAGCCCCCCTCATGTATGGTTCACTCTCCACACACCTAGTTATACACTTCACTGGTTTTCCTGTGCAACACACTCATTAGCTCACTGTTTTACATGATTAACTGTCTTGGTGTTTTCGGATTTCCTTTTCCTGTCACAGTCCAGTATCACTCATTACACACATACAAACTATCACACTTGCCTCTTTTTAACACAAACACACAAAGCCACACACAGCTGCACATTGTCTCACACACACACACACATTTACACTCTCTCTCTCTCTCACTCTATATTTCCTATTATTTCAATTTGTAGGTTGAGGTATAGGTTTGTATGCAATATATATAATATATGTATATATGTTTGAGCCTATATCTAAATGTATATAGATATATGTTAGTTCCTAATGTATATGTCATATAACTGGTGTGCTGTCGTATGCACCCAAAAATAAAATCTTACTCTTAAAATTATATGTAGTAGAGAGAGTAAGGATCGATCCCACGGAGAGTAATTAGTATAAATTTTATGCTACGTGAACAAGGATTGGGGGAGAGAGTTTTGAAAAGAAAATTTAAGAAGAGATAAAGCAATTAAAGTATTAAAATCAATCAAGGAACAAATATTGATCTCAGTGAACATTCACCATTGGAAATCATAAAATTGATCATTGATGCAAGCATAAATTAAATCATACTTTGAACATTTACCGTTGGAAGTATCTTCCTATCTCTCTTAGGCTTAGTTAATCAGATACAAGCGACCTAATTAACTTTACTTACTAAATAATCTAAGACAAGCGCTATAGATTCAATCTAGCAAGTTCTTAAAGAACAAAGAGATCGATAAAGCAAAATAATACAAGCACAAGCGGTTGCATTTAATTTTGTCAAACGTTTTTCTCCTAAGATCTAACAAAACAAAGCAGTTTTATTAAAGCTTGGTTGCTTCACAAATTAGAAACATCAAACTATTACGGATTTGATATCTAATTTAGCGGTAGATCGAAATGAATAATAAACTAGTAGGCCTCCTAGTAATTAAACAAAACAATCATAAAAGTTGGCACAGAAAAACATTCAATATTCAAAGTATAACTCAAATATATAAAGCAATTTAGATCTCACAAGTTTACTGATTCCAAGGCTTCCGTACACTTCGACCAACAAGACTTCTAGCCGCACATGTTCTTCAAAACTTGAAAAGAAAAGTTGGAGAAAGAGAAGAAGAGTTGTGTTGTGTGTTTCTTCTCATAATTTCTACCCCCTTTTATACACCATAAATTTGTTGTGTCAAGGCCACAATATCTCCCCACATATCCTCTAAAAGTTACAACTTCTCAAACCAAATAGAATAAGTCCTAGAATAAGTAGGAACATGGTTATTTTGGTTCCTATTTTTGTTCACAGCATCTTTGACCCAACTTCAAGTCTGTTTTCGTCCATGATGCAGCCAGAATCTCGAAAATCACAAAATATGAAAGTTGTAGCCCTCTGTCTTAGCTTTCCGAATCATTTTGAAGGACCTCAATTGCTATTCGGATGAGGAAGTTATGCTCATTTTGGTGAAAGGTATCAAAACTGTCCAGAATTACATTTTAGCTCCATTTTGCACATAGTGTCTCCAATTGCATCCTAAAGCAAAATATAAATATAATCAGTACCTTTAGTCATAAAATGAGCATAAAATGGTGAACACTAAGGGATAAAAATATAACATTTTACGTTCTCATCAAATACCCCCATACTTAATTTTTGTTCGTCCTCGGACAAAACTCTTATTTATTTATTTTCAAAAAATCAAGGTTGTAATGTCATAAATAAAGAATAACCATGCTCTTCAAAACTCATAACATATCATGAAAATATATTCTTAAACAACTTCTAATTCCTTAGTAAGTGTTTTCACTTGAAGATAGAGCAAACTAAATTGGTAGATCCTCACGGGAATAAATACTCAACTCTCATCTGTTTGAAGGGTATGTGTTTCACTCAAATTCATTCCAAAAGTAATGATCTACCATAAGCTTGCATATTTTCTCATTCTCCACCACTTAGATCACATGCATAACATAAATCATAAGGACTTTTCATGGGTTGTAATGGGGCTTAGGATTAAGGTAGGATATATTTGGGAGTGTAGCTAAAAAACCATCAAAACTAGTGGAGCAAAAATGATGTAACTCTAGCTCGAATATATAAAACATGTAAAATCAATCACTCCATTGAGCAGCTTCAAATTAACCTTAAAGCATTCAACATACCCTTTTATTGGAATTGGAGGAAGAATTATGAAAATGAATATCAAAAGAAAATTTCTCCATCACTTTTTTTTTCATTACTTCTTTCTTTCTTTCGTTCTTTTTCTCATCATCTTTTTTCATTTTCTCCTCTTTTTTTTTTCTTTTTCTTTTTTTTTCTTTTTTTTCTTTTTTTTTATTTTTTTTCATGATGGAACTCAAGAATTTGAGAATAAAAATATATAGCTAAACTAGAAATTCAAATACCCCCACACTTATTTTTATACACCCATACATATCATAATGCTCCACTAGTTTTCTGGCCTGGGTAAGGATTTTTTTTTTCAGGTTAAAGCTTGTAATATGGGTTCACAAAAATAAAAGCAATAAGGCTCAAAGGGGTTCAACCAAAGGAAAAATAATTTCAGGGTAGGCTATTTGGCTTAAGTAGCGTAAAAAAAATAGCCTTAATCATGTTCATGTATGCATGTGTCGATGTGACATTGAAGAGAATCTAAGCAAGTTCTAGAGAAACAAATCTATGGAAGAATATCTCTCATCAAAGAAAATAGTGAGACTGAAGTGTCAGTCTAAAGGCTCAAAATCTCACCGGCTTTTGTCTACCAAATTTAGTCACAACCATCCTCAAGAAAAATAACTATACTAATTAATTCTAAGTTGAAAAGAGTATTTATTCAATCATGTTATGAATTTTTTAAACTTAGATAAATCTTCCTCATGACATACACAACCAAAAGTTATTGAAAAACAAAACCTTTATTTTTTTATTTTTTTTTGAAATAAAAAAATAATAAAATAAAACTTTATTGAAAACCCCAAAAACATAAAAAAAAATGAAACTGCTTAAAGTAATTAAATCCCCTCCCCCACATTTAAATCGACATTGTCCCAATGTAAGGCTAAATGCAAAGAAAAGACAAAAATAAACAACAATAAAAATAATAAAAAAGAAATTGCAAGAATAAGAACAAACTCCCCTTGGGTTGCTTATGTTTATAGTCGTGGATGTGTCGTCCTTCAATTGGTATCAGTTGGATCCTCAAGGTTCAATTCATCCACATTCTCCACTTTGAAACCTTCATAGAAAAGCTTGAGCCTTTGACAAACCATGAGGAAACATATTAGTAACCAAATAATTTACAATATTTGCATACCAGGGTAATGTCGCGGTTGCAGCAAACAATTGCTCATCGGGGAACGTTTCTTGCAGACGAAGTTCATCCTCCACATGAACTAAACGACTTAAATGATCTGCAACGTGATTTTCTTTTCCTTTTTTATCTTTGATCTCCAAATCAAATTCACTCAAGAGAAGTATCCATCGGATTAACCTTGGTTTTGCCTCTTTCTTTGTCATCAAATAACGAAGAGCTGCATGATCAGAATAGACAATAATTTTAGTACCAAGCAAATAAGATCTAAATTTTTCTAAAGCAAAAACAACAGCTAAAAGTTCTTTTTCAGTAGTAGAGTAATTTCTCTGAGCATCATTCAATGTTCTTGAAGCATAATAAATTGCGTGAGATGCTCCTCCCATCCTTTGACCCAATACAGCACCGACTGCATAATCACTTGCATCACACATTATCTCGAAAGGTACGTTCCAGTCAGGGGGCTGGATAACTGGGGTAGAAGTTAATAATTTTTTAGTGTATTAAATGCCTTTTTACACCCCTCATCGAATTCAAATGCTACATCCTTTTGTAGCAACTTGCACAAGGGTAACGCTATTTTGGAGAATTCTTTGATGAATCTTCGATAAAAACCTGCATGTCCAAGAAAAGAACGAAGTTCCCGCACACTAGTAGGATAAGGTAAAGATTGAATAATATCAATTTTGGCTTTATCTACCTCAATTCCCTTAGATGAAACAATATGACCCAAAACTATACCTTGTTCAACCATAAAATGACATTTTTCTGAGTTTAACACAAGATTAGTTTCTACACATCTTTGGAGAATAAGTGTAAGGTTATGTAAGCATTTATCAAAAGAGTCTCCATAAACTGAGAAATCATCCATAAATACTTCTATAATATGCTCAGCATATTCTGAAAAAATGCTAACCATACACCTTTGGAAAGTGGCCGGGGCATTGCAAAGACCAAATGGCATGCGGCGATATGCAAAAGTTCCAAACGGACATGTAAAAGTTGTCTTTTCTTGATCTTCCGGAGCAATTGGAATTTGAAAATAACCTGAATAACCATCAAGAAAACAATAGTAAGTATGACCAGCTAACCTTTCAAGCATTTGATCAATAAAAGGTAATGGAAAGTGGTCTTTGCGAGTTTCAGCATTTAATTTTCTATAATCTATACAAACCCGCCACCCATTTTGGACACGAGTGGGAACTAGTTCATCATTTTGATTCTTTACGACAGTTATTCCGGTCTTTTTAGGAACCACTTGCACCGGACTAACCCACTGGCTATCTGAAATAGGATAGATCACTCCAACTTCAAGAAGTTTTAGGATCTCCTTTTTTACTACCTCCATCATGGGTGGGTTTAATCGTCTTTGCGGTTGTCAGGATGGTTTTGCTCCTTCCTCAAGTAAGATGCGATGCATGCATGTAGACGGACTAATTCCTTTTATATCAGCAATTGTCCAACCGATAGCCGTCTTGTGCTCCTTAAGGACATGTACAAGCTTTTCTTCTTGTGTTGTACTAAGTTTATTAGAAATGATCACTGGTAATGTTCCTCCATCTCCAAGAAAAACATACTTGAGGTGACTAGGAAGAGGCTTCAAGTCTGGAACAGGGGACTGCAAAATAGAGGGTGAAGGCCTCTTGTTAGAAATTGATAAGGAAATAGAAGGAAAGTTACCTGACGGTTGTACTTTTGGACAATCATTCAATGATGCAATAGTTTCCTGTAAATTAGTACTCAGAGCTAACCCCTTATGCTCTTTTTCGAGATGCTCACTAATCGCAACTTCTAATTCATCTTTGCCATCAAGTTCAAAAATATCCTGTGCTAAAGAATCAACCACATCAATAGAATAAACAGTATTATCATCATCAGGATATTTCATGGCATCATAAATATTAAATTTAATAATTTCACCATCAAATTCCAAAGTAAGTATGCCACTATGCACATCTATCTTAGTCTTGGATGTCTTTAAAAATGGTCTTCCTAACAAAATAGGAGCAGTTTGATCACCATTTTCCATATCAAGCACATAAAAATCAGCAAGAAAAACCAAAATATCAATTTGTACAAGAACATCCTCAATTAATCCCTTGGGATAGGCATTAGATCTATCAGCCAATTGAATTACAACACCAGTTTTATTCAGAGGTCCAAGATTTAGAGATTCATATATAGAATATGGCATGACGTTGATAGAAGCTCCTAAATCTAACATGGCTTTCTCATATTTATTGTTACCTATCATACAAGGGATAGTAAACATTCCCGGGTCTTTGCATTTCGTAGGGAGTTTTCTTTGAATTACTGCAGAAACACTCTCCCCTACTTTCACTTTTTCATATCCTTTAAGTTTTTGTTTCCTCTTTATTGTACACAATTCTTTTAAAAATTTAGCATAACGAGGTACTTGTTTGATAGCATCTAAAAGTGGAATATTTACCTCACATTTACGAAAAGTCTCATATAACTCATTATTTTGTTCAATTTTTCTAGATTCTGCTAAAGCTTGAGGAAAAGGAGGTACTGGTTTATAATCAGAAAGAGGTGGAAACTTACAATTGGGTACTTCATCATCGTTGGGGAAGTTCGTGTCTGCAACGGTTGTTTTCTCTTCCTCTTGTTTTGACGATGTAGGTGCTTCTTTTACTTGAATGTCAACCTCTTTACCACTTCTCAAAACGATTGCACTTGCATTTTCTTTCGGATTTATTATCGCTTGAGATGGTAGCTTTCCTGAACTTCGTGCCTCCAGCTTATTAATTGCTGTAGCCATTTGGCTCATTTGATTGTCCAAGCTTTGAATACTGGCCCTTGTCTCCTGTTGAAATTGTAAATTATTAGTGGCAAGAGACTTAACAATATCTTCTAAAGACATACCAGAGTTAGAAGTTTGGCCCGATTGTTTTTCATGGGGATATGGTTGCTTGTACTGTTGGTAACTTGGCCGATTTTGATTGACGGAATGATTTGATTGTGGATTTCCATAGTTGAAATTAGGATGATCTCTCCATCCTGGATTGTATGTGTTTGAGTAGGGATCATACTTCCTTTGTGGTTGTCCAGGAAAACTACCTACCACATTCACTTGCTCATTGGGCTCCTCTTGAAGAGTTGGGCACATGTCAGTTGGATGCCCCGTTATTGAACATATTCCACAAGCCTTCGCCGTTTGTATGTTACCTACAGCCATTTGACGAACAAGAGAAGTTAAACTAGCAATTTGTTGTTCTAGGGAAGAAATATTTACCTCGTTGGCGTGTTTAGATGGAAGATCTAGCCTAGTGCCAAACTGTTGAGAATTTGCCGCCATATTTGCAATTAAATTTCTTGCGGCCTCAGGAGTTTTATCTACCAAAGCTCCTCCACTAGCAGCATCTATCATGCTTCTATCATTTGATAGAAGGCCTTCATAGAAGTATTGAATAAGTAGTTGCTCACTAATTTGATGATGGGGACAACTTGCACATAATTTTTTGAAACGTTCCCAGTACTCGTGGAGAGATTCTGTATTGTGTTGCCTTACCCCACAAATTTCTTTTCGGATATTGCCCGCCCTTGAAGCTGGAAAGTACTTTTCTAGGAACAATCTTTTCATCTCATTCCATGTGACAATACTTCCGGAGGGTAGGTAGTAGAGCCAATCCTTAGGCGCATCCTTTAATGAAAATGGAAAGGCTCTTAATTTAATTTGCTCTTCAGTCACCCCCGTTGGCTTCATACTTGTGCAAACCACATGAAGCTCCTTTAGATGCTTGTGAGGGTCTTCACCTGCAAGACCATGAAAAGTTGGCAATAAATGTATAAGTCCAGATTTTAATTCAAAAGTAGTCGTAGCATCTAAAGTAGGAAACGTTATGCATAAAGGGTGTTGATTCAAATCTGGGGCAGCGAGTTCTTTCAAAGTTCTATTTGCAGCCATGACTCCTTCAGGATTAGAGTTGCAAGAGAATACGAAATCCGGAGCGAGGTTGTTCTCGTTTGATTCTCTTTGAGTTTCCTTCCTTAACCTGCGCAAAGTTCTTTCTATTTCTGGATCGGTCTGAAAATCACCTTGATTAGAAGATCGAGTCACAACCATAAACAATAAAGAATAATATGAAAAGTAATTCAAAAAAAAATGAGAATGATAACTAATGATTTTTTTTTTGTAAATGAATAAAATATAATTAATTATAAAAAAATAAAGATCACAAAAAGCACAAAAATTAACTAAGATTACTCCCCGGCAATGGCGCCAAAATTTGGTGTGCTGTCGTATGCACCCAAAAATAAAACCTTACTCTTAAAATTATATGTAGTAGAGAGAGTAAGGATCGATCCCACGGAGAGTAATTAGTATAAATTTTATGCTACGTGAACAAGGATTGGGGGAGAGAGTTTTGAAAAGAAAATTTAAGAAGAGATAAAGCAATTAAAGTATTAAAATCAATCAAGGAACAAATATTGATCTCAGTGAACATTCACCATTGGAAATCATAAAATTGATCATTGATGCAAGCATAAATTAAATCATACTTTGAACATTTACCGTTGGAAGTATCTTCCTATCTCTCTTAGGCTTAGTTAATCAGATACAAGCGACCTAATTAACTTTACTTACTAAATAATCTAAGACAAGCGCTATAGATTCAATCTAGCAAGTTCTTAAAGAACAAAGAGATCGATAAAGCAAAATAATACAAGCACAAGCGGTTGCATTTAATTTTGTCAAACGTTTTTCTCCTAAGATCTAACAAAACAAAGCAGTTTTATTAAAGCTTGGTTGCTTCACAAATTAGAAACATCAAACTATTACGGATTTGATATCTAATTTAGCGGTAGATCGAAATGAATAATAAACTAGTAGGCCTCCTAGTAATTAAACAAAACAATCATAAAAGTTGGCACAGAAAAACATTCAATATTCAAAGTATAACTCAAATATATAAAGCAATTTAGATCTCACAAGTTTACTGATTCCAAGGCTTCCGTACACTTCGACCAACAAGACTTCTAGCCGCATATGTTCTTCAAAACTTGAAAAGAAAAGTTGGAGAAAGAGAAGAAGAGTTGTGTTGTGTGTTTCTTCTCATAATTTCTACCCCCTTTTATACACCATAAATTTGTTGTGTCAAGGCCACAATATCTCCCCACATATCCTCTAAAAGTTACAACTTCTCAAACCAAATAGAATAAGTCCTAGAATAAGTAGGAACATGGTTATTTTGGTTCCTATTTTTGTTCACAGCATCTTTGACCCAACTTCAAGTCTGTTTTCGTCCATGATGCAGCCAGAATCTCGAAAATCACAAAATATGAAAGTTGTAGCCCTCTGTCTTAGCTTTCCGAATCATTTTGAAGGACCTCAATTGCTATTCGGATGAGGAAGTTATGCTCATTTTGGTGAAAGGTATCAAAACTGTCCAGAATTACATTTTAGCTCCATTTTGCACATAGTGTCTCCAATTGCATCCTAAAGCAAAATATAAATATAATCAGTACCTTTAGTCATAAAATGAGCATAAAATGGTGAACACTAAGGGATAAAAATATAACATTTTACGTTCTCATCAATAACCTAAGGTAGGTATGTGATGTATATATATATATCCATGATATGTGTTTGTGCCTATACCTATGTATAGGTATATGGGTACCTAGCTAGTGTATTTACATGTGGTATTAGATAACATATAGCTTGTAGTTGGTCTAGATAGCCTAGTAGTGTGTGTACTAGCTAGTGTAGGTTGAGTGACCTAGTATTAGGCTAATGTAGTCTAGTGTAGACTAGTTTGACCTAATTTAGACTAGATTGACCTAGTTTGACTTCTAGGGTTGACCAGAGTTGACTTTGGCCTAGATTGACCTAGAATCATGTAGAATGCATAGTAGGACTTCATTATACCATTTTGGACTTGTTGTGACTTGTGCTGTTCTGATTAGGAGCCAGACACCACTCCTTGGACAGTACTTTCACATTGGACACTCAGATACCAGGTGAGTACATTCTCTGATCATTTCATATCTTACTTTACTGTATGATTATATTTTCTAACCTGCTATGAACTGTTGAGATGTACTGTACTCGCTCCTGTCCTGACTGGACCTGTTGAAAATATTACAGAGGACGAGGAGGAGGCTTGTCTGGATACGTATTACTGGGCAGCCTTAGATGACACTTGCGAGCTGGACCCTCAGGAGGACCCAGCTCTAGCTGAGGACATCATCCCGATTGCCTAGACTAGTTTAGTTAGGCTTATCTTTTTATGTAGTCTTGAGACATGTTTTAGCTAGACTTTACTCTGTTCTGAGTTGTATATATTCTTTCATTATGTATCTGAGACCATGTACCTCTGGATATTTGCTGGAATTATCTTAGACTACTTTATCATCTATTTTCCTTGAGTTCTATTTCATATCGTGCTATCTCTTTCTTAGTTGTGATTGAGTTTATTTACTGTTATGTCACCCCCATTCGGGGAGTATAAACTGTTTAGAGATATATTGTTAAATGTATGTTAACCTAGGACAGCGTTCTACCGCCGATACTGCGGCGTAGGCTGGACGTACCCACGTCTCGTGCCCTTACTCTAGGGTGCGTGTCGTGACACGTTTTTAGTGGTGGCCCATGCAGGTCGAGTTTATGTAGTGGTATTCGAACTAGAGTATCACTATAGCCTGCAGTAGGATTAGGATATTTTGAGGGTACTCAATCACATTAGAAAAAACTCCTTATCAGATCCCTTTTATCTGAATATGTTGCTTGTTGTTTTCCTGGAATATAAACTATCCTCCTTGAATTTTCGCTTCATTCTCAGAAATTGTTTCTTGTTTTGATCTGTCTTCATGATGATTATGAAGATACGATCTCATCGCTTCGGTTCGGGGGATACTATCGAGAGGCTGGCCACCTCTCGTCCTGTTCATCAGGGCCTCGAGACCGCAGTTTCTGTTGTGCCGACTCAGGTTGGCATTTCTACTACCTAGGAGGTGCACCTCTGACTGTACAGGGACTTTTCCCGTCATTCCCGATTTCTCTCAGCAGCAGCAGATCATGCAGCATCAGCAGCAGACCAGAGAAACCAGCAAGGGCGAACTATCGTCAGGACAGTCGAGGATGCACAGACCATTGGAGATCTTACTGCAAGTTTCGTTCTTCTCAAATTTCATTCCCGAAATTTTCTTTTATAACTACCTTGAAATCCGATTCCATCTGTTCCTTGTTGATTGATTAATTTTGTTATGTTACTCTTCTGTTATATTTGTTTTCTTTTTTTTCTCTTTTTGAGAAATCATATGGGCTAGGTCACCTCAGTTATGAGATCTAGAATCTTCGAGAGTCGTGTTAGCTGGCATAGTGAGGACATATAGTCAGATTTTGGATGTATTTCTCAGATATGGGAATTTAAGATTTTCGCCGTCGCATGCGATAATGCAAAAATTTTAAATACCATGAACCTAGGAGTACGTACCTTAGTCAAGGACTCTGTGATTATCGTAGCATTGCTCACTAGCATGATGAGGACTCTGGACAACATAATTTTGGACAGACGCATATGATTAACAGATTGTATCTTGAGAAGGTTTTAAACATCATACCCTTCTGTTGTTATGAATAACTTAGGAGTAGGAGTATGAGCAGGAGTAGCTTAGCTGTTATTATAACCTTGTGTAACTTCTTGCTATAAATTCTTCCTAATACAATGAATCGGTAATTTTGCTAGACCTTGACTTAGATTTGATATTATAACTCTGGTTTCAAATGGTTCCTTCTTTTAAACAGATAAGCAGAGCAGATTTTATCATTATTTTCTTCTTGCCATTAATTCTTGTATTATCTTAGAATATATAATATAGTGGACACAGATGCTTGTCTGACACGTATGCATGCTACACTCGATCACCAACCTATCTAAATGTATATTAATATGTTGATGTTAATTTTTCAAAATCCTAATGATTCTAATATAGGACAGTATCAGTGACTAGTTCTCTGTTTTCCAGATTAAATTCGTAAATTAAATTTAAATTTCATATTATTAGTTGTTGTTTATATTACTGCACATGTATGTAACATGCAAGATGTCAAGCCTTAAAGAAAATTGGTTGACTTTTGTGTTAAATTTGTCAAACCTGAGACTGTGTACATATTAACCCTTCAAGCCTGAATTCTAAGTGTTTAGTTCAATTTGCAGTTTTAAATTGTAATGTTTTGAGCCATATACATTATTGTATGTAAGGATATAATGTTAGGCTTCATACTCTTACATGTTAGGTTGTTGTTGTGGTAAACCTTGAGTTGGTTTTGATGTTGATTTTCTCCAAAATTTTGAAAACTGAATACATGTTAACATTTTTACATTGTTTTCAAATGTGTAGTTCAATTTCAGATCTAATATGTAATATTGAGCTAAACTGAATGATTGAACCCTTCATTTCAAGTTTTAACCCTTGTACACTTGACACTCTACACTAATGTTCACAACTGTCATGAAAACCTAACCCTCCATCTCTATGTTATGTTCATATAGCTATATGGATATATGTATATAGTTCTGTATACATGTTATAATGTATGTAGATGCAATTAAAATCTCTACCTCTCTATACATATAAATATACATATATATATATATATATATATATATGGTTAGCCATGCATGTTATGAGTAAATAGCTTGTGCCTTGTAGACTGCTTAACCAACATGCCATGAATAGTGTAACTAGATAGCTATAGTTGAGACACAGATCCTCTTATGCACTTTCATGTATGATTCACACAAACCACATAACCTTTACATAATGTTAGCTTTTTCCTCTCTAATGCTATATATATAAATATATTGTGATTGGATTTCAATACAATTGACTTTCACTCTTTAACTTTGTTTTTAATTTTCTTGAATAGTATCCCTTAATGGATAATTGGTGGTTAACTTTATTTTATTTTTATAATAAGTACCAGTTTTCAGATAGGATGGTAGACTGCCTTACAGCTTTGATGATTGTTGTTTTCTTTATCCTTTCCAGTATGACACCCATGACCCGAGCCCGTCGCCTGAGAGCAGCTGCAGCTACTGAGAGTGTGCTTCCACCTCCTACTGTTCAGGAGATAGTGATCCCTCTATCTGATCAGGGGGTGGTGGCACCTCCTACCTTTGAGGAGATGGTGGTAGCCTCGCCAGAGAGTCTTCCTTCATCTCCTGTCGTTCAGGAGAGAGCTGTAGATTTGCCTGAGACCGAGAGCCTTTCCCTACCCCTTGGGATGGTACTCCCTACTGTACCACCCGGAGGTTTGTTACTTGACGCAGCCTAGGCCAAGAGAGGCTGTTGGAGTCACAGAGAGTTCATGAGGAGGCCATGAGGGAGAAAATCCAGAGGTTGCTACGTCTGCGGGACTCTGTGCTTCCAGGAGGAGAGCCTAGCTCCAAGAGGGCGAGGTGCAGTACCCAGTCCTACCCAGAGTTTGAGGAGTACCCATATATCCAGCCTATATCATCATACCCAGCCCAGTCTCTTGTCCAGCAGAGGCCAGCTGAGCCAGAGCCTATCTGTGCCTACTGTAAGAAGTTTGGGCACAAGTGGAGCAACTGTAGAAAGAGACTAGGATTGTGCCTATTCTGTGGGTCAGCTGCGCACTGGGTGCAGCATTGTCCTGATGCACCTACCAACCAGGGCCCTGTTCCAGGAGGGAGTTCTAGTTCTCAGACCTAGCTGGAGGTGAGTTTTGACCTAACCTTAGTATTCCTTTTGTTAATATTTGATGCATCCCTTGCTTGTATGTTTTGATACCTTGTGATTGCCTAGTACTGTAGCATGTTGGTGTAACTAGATGAGACCCCAGACTGATATTGCATGCCATGACCCCATAGGTTAAACTTTCTCATTGTATGATTGAATAGGTTCTGAGACTATGATTGCTGGGGGCTTAACCTAGAAGGAGTACGATCACCTTTAATTTCGAGGACGAAATTTTTATAAGGTGGGTAGGATTGTAACACCCAGTTTTTCAGAAGAGGGTAATTTTGAAATTTTGTAATTTTAGTCTTTTAATAATAATATTTAAATCATGATATAATTTTTAGTAATTTTTAATCATTTAAAACTATTTTAAATCATGACTTATGATTTTGGTGCTTTGATAGTGTAACCTTGGAGACTGGTTGACTTAGAGCCTAGCCTTGTGATTAGGGTATTTTGTTTATCATTTCTAGTTGAGGGTATTTTTGTCATTTTAGGGGTTATTTGAATTTGTTAGAATTTATTTGAATTTATGGGAATTTTTAGGAATTATTTTAGAATTGTTTGGACTAGGTTGACTTTGACTAGTTTTGACCCTTGTAGACCAACCTAGGAGCTAACCCTAGTTAGTATGGGCTTGGTTAGGATATATGACTCTAGTCTAACCTATCCTAATCCTTGGTTTGGTCATTAGACTCTAATTAGCAATAGAAATTAGAAAGCCATAAGTCATGGCTTATGATTTAGAACCTTTATTAATCAAATCAAACCATAGCCTTGTAGGTTGGCCCAAAGCCCAAGACAAATTGCTAAGCCCTAATCCCTAGACTAAGTGGCCGGCCACCCTATCTACATTGGGAACATCACCCTATAAGTACTCTCCTAATTTTTAGGGTTGCCTCTTCCTTAGGAAAGCTCAAAGTTAGAGAACAAGGTTTGTTTCCTATTTCAATTAATTCCTAGAATTCTATTCCTCTTCCTTCTTCATTCAAATCTCTTCCAATAGGTTCTAATACACCTATTCTTGCTGTCATTAAAGTTTCATTTCAGTTGGTTGCGATTTGATTGGATTGGGACATCAAGGAGAAGAGCTCTAGAAAGAGGAGTTTTTTTGAAGTTCAAGTATAGGTAACTCCTCCATTTCTCCATGAAATTTCGATTTGTTTTCATATTTAGGGAGACCTAGGAGTCCCCTAAGTGTCTGCATTGGTTTCGTGTCGGATTGTATCAGTTTCGTGTCCGTTTGGACACGTATCAGAGTTTGTCTTAAGGTGTTTGTCGAAATGCCTCAAAGGGCATTTCGATCTCTTTTGAGCAATGTTTTTAAATAGAAAATTAGGTTATACTATTGCTTATGCATTCCTGTTCTTCTGAGTGGATTTTTGTGTCGGCTTGTGTCGATTTCGACGTGTGGACACGCGCTGCACACACGCGCGCGCACTGTGGTTCGATCCCCTGCTGATCGGGGGCCGCAGTTGCCAGGACACGCCACGTCATCACTTGACACTTGACACATGGGACATCCTCGTGACTGACACAGCGTGTGTTGAGTCTCAGACCCCCACGTGTCGTATCGGACACGTACGAGCACGTGCATTATTTTTGAACTGAACTGGGTTCAGTTATTTTAGTGCACCGATACGGCGTTCGTGTCAATCACAGACACGTCGAGGACACGAACCAGGGTGCAGTGTCCTAGCCCTAGTCCTACTTGACCCTGGGACACGAGTACATGACTCATCGAGTCGTGTCCTGCCTGCACGACTCAGTGTCCTGCCCGCACGAGCCTGTGGTCTACACAGTGTCTGTTTGTGCACTGTGAGTGTTTGTTTTGTGGGGGACACGCCGTGTCCGGCCTTGGGTGACACGAAATATAGTGTGGGGTTTGTGCACAAGGGTTGTTTCATTTACCAACTAATAGGTTCATGTTTTAGCTTAATTTCCTAACTGATTTCTCATTTACCCAATCAGCTGATACAAATATTTTCCTGTCACATTTCCAGTTTGTAAATACTGAACTTTATCAGCTATTTTAACCTATTAAACTAATGTTAAATGTTGGTTTATTACCCTAATGTTGTTCTCCTATGTTAATTCTACTTGTGTGTCTAATTGGGTGTTGTTTGGTTGAGCATTAGGTTTGATTTGGAGCTATATAGGATAGGTTGTAACTGTCATGTTGTAGATGAAATCTGAGTATTTATGTAGGACTGAATCTGAGAATAAGTTTCAATTCTGGGAATGTGGCTTGGCTAGTATGAAAACTGAGAATTCAGGACTAGTGTAAACTGATTTTTTTTGTGTTTTATGAAGATATAGTTTTTCTAATGTGGTATGAAAACTGGGAATTAGTTCCATGACTGAAAACTGAGTTTTAATAAGGTGTATTGATGGTTGCCATGTGTTAGCTGAATTTTGTGTTTTCCTTTGGACTTGAACTCTCAAATTCTACACTATATAACTGCTGCCACTGCCTTCTAGGCTTCACACACACACACAGCCCCCCCTCATGTATGGTTCACTCTCCACACACCTAGTTATACACTTCACTATTTTCCTGTGCAACACACACTCATTAGCTCACTGTTTTACATGATTAACTGTCTTGGTGTTTCCAGATTTCCTTTTCCTGTCACATTCCAGTATCACTCATTACACACATACAAACTATCACACTTGTCTCTCTTTAACACACACACACAAAGCCACACACAGCTGCACATTGTCTCACACACACACATTTACACTCTTTCTCTCTCTCTATATTTCCTATTATTCCAATTTGTAGGTTGAGGTATAGGTTTGTATTCAATATATATAATATATGTATATATGTTTGAGCCTATATCTAAATGTATATAGATATATGTTAGTTCCTAATGTATATGTCATATAACCTAAGGTAGGTATGTGATGTATATATATATATATATATATATATATATATATATATATATATATATATATATATATATATATCCATGATATGTGTTTGTGCCTATACCTATGTATAGGTATATGGGTACCTAGCTAGTGTATTTACATGTGGTGTTAGATAACATATAGCTTGTAGTTGGTCTAGATAGCCTAGTAGTGTGTGTACTAGCTAGTGTAGGTTGAGTGACCTAGTATTAGGCTAATATAGTCTAGTGTAGACTAGTTTGACCTAATTTAGACTAGATTGACCTAGTCTGACTTCTAGAGTTGACCAAAAGTTGACTTTGGTCTAGATTGACCTAGAATCATGTAGAATGCATAGTAGGACTTCATTATACCATTTTGGACTTGTTGTGACTTGTGCTATTCTGATTAGGAGCCAGACACCACTCCTCGGACAGTACTTTCACATTGGACACTCAGATACCAGGCGAGTACATTCTCTGATCATTTTATATCTTACTTTACTGTATGATTATATTTTCTAACCTGCTATGAACTGTTGAGATGTACTGTACTCGCTCCTGTCCTGACTGGACCTGTTGAAAATATTACAGAAGACGAGGAGGAGGCTTGTCTGGATACTTATTACTGGGCAGCCTTAGATGATACTTGCGAGCTGGACCCTCAGGAGGACCCAGCTCTAGCTGAGGACATCACCCCGATTGCCTAGACTAGTTTAGTTAGGCTTATCTTTTTATGTAGTCTTGAGACATGTTTTAGCTAGACTTTACTCTATTCTGAGTTGTATATATTCTTTCATTCTGTATCTGAGACCATGTACCTCTGGATATTTGCTGGAATTATCTTAGACTACTTTATCATCTATTTTCCTTGAGTTCTATTTCATATCGTGCTATCTCTTCCTTAGTTGTGATTGAGTTTATTTACTGTTATGTCACCCCCATTCGGGGAGTATAAACTGTTTAGAGATATATTGTTAGATGTATGTTGACCTAGGACAGCGTTCTACCATCGACACTGCGGCGTAGGCTAGACGTACCCACGTCTCGTGCCCTTACTCTAGGGTGCGGGTCGTGACAGAGACGGACAAGGCCAGCTACGTAATACCAAAGTACGTCAGTACTCTGAAATCACGTATAAGCTGTCAGGACATGGATGTTACTTCTACAAGCCAACAGTCGATCCTAGGTTAAACAATCCTAGGTATCTCAATCACAGACAATTATACAAAGTACAAGAAGTATAATCATCAGACATACAATAGTAATGCGTCCCAAACCATATATACATGGATGATCATGAAGCTAGTAATACAAATAGAGAACTAGCAAGAGTAATAGTCATACATGATAAGCTCTAGCTATAGTCTAGAATATGCACATCATATTTTGGCCCGTAGGCTAAAAGTCAAGAACCAAAACACGAGCTAAACACGTGCTCGGAGACTAAATGCCACAAAAGAATAATGTACATAGCTGGTGGAAGAATGATAAAAAAATCCACTCAGGTACTCTGGTGCTCCGGGTAGTCACCGTCGAGTAGATGGTATGGAAGATCCTTCGAGCTCCTCTATCAGATCTGGCTAAACAAAACCAGTGGGGTAAGACCCCAAATAGCAAGTACCATAAAGGAAGCCAAATTTATGAACTAAAACCAGCAATAACTAACATAACAATGGATATAGACATAAATAAGCAAATGCGGATCGAGACTCGTGCACTACCAATGCACTTATCCTTAGAATAGAAAAGACAATAAGCAAAGCAACCTGGAGCATAAAGTAAATCATATGTGACATAAAGTAAACTGTGGACATGTGAATTAAACGGAAGCATGTGAACATGTAAGACAAACTGGACATGTGAGCATGTGAGATAACTAGGGCATGAGAGCATGTGAGAACTATATAGAATGACAAATGATAAGATGACTTATGAACTATTCCGGAACCCAAGTTACAACCCGTAAACTAAACAAGAACCGGGGTTGTAACCCTTCTCCTGAACAAAACTTAGTCTCTAATCAATGTTTAGCATAAGATCATGTAGAACGTGTGAGTACTGAATAAGACGACAAATGACAAGATGACTAAGAAACTATTCCGGAATCCAAGTTACAACCCATAAACCAAATAAGGACCGGGGTTGTAACCCTTCTTCTGAACAAAACTTAGCCTCCGATCATTCATCGACAAAAGTAAAGCATAAATAATAATATACTGAAATAAACATATGGACACTGCCTAGACAAAACTAAACTGGACTGGACGACATCCATCAATCACGGCCAAGCAATAAGTACGACTTGATACGTTAACTAACTAGGGTTATCACAAGCTAGTACTAACAAGATGCAATGAGAGATTCCCATAGTCACAAGCCCTGTAGACTATTCAGGTTATCCAGTTGCAAGTTGAGAGAGTTGTATTAGGTGACTTGGGGGTGCAACACATGACAGCATGCTGGAAATGTGCCCTACTCGTCGGCAGGCTACAAGTCCAATTAAAGCGCCCAGATAATGGGATCGCCTGTGACTGGGAAATCTCTCTATATGAACTACTTGATCAATCTAGTCATTAACCTAGTCAGATTCAGTATGAATCCCTGACCATGGTAATCAGGAATCCATATCCTAAATATGATGCAAGACGAGACATGTAGCTTGTTCACGCATACACAATGAATTCAACCACGGTGTCCAAAAGAGTTACATTAGCAAGGAAAAATAGCCGTCGTAACAGCATCTTGATTAAGCATTCATGTTAGGTTTACTTGTCATGTAAAGAGTACTTGTCAAGAGTGCGCTTCTACGGGCCACTTCATGTAAGAAAGGAAAGACATGTTCAAGAGTGCACCACGACGGATCACTATCTAGATTAAGTAAAGAAGAGACATAAACGTAAGCAAGGAAAGACATGTTCAAGAGTGCACAACGACAGTCACTATCACGTAAGCAAGGAAAGACATGTTCAAGAGTGCACCATGGCGGGTCACTATATATTATAAGCAGAGAAGAGACGTGTAACATGAGTGCACCACGACGGGCCACTATCTAGATTAAGCAAAGAAGAGACATAAATCATGAGTGCACCCCGACGGACCACTATCTAAGAATAAGCAAACATGGCAATAAGGATTGTATGTAGAAAAAATTAGATAAAAGACGTATCTTGGCATGGAAGAATGAATAAATAAAAGTACTACTTGACGCAAAACAATAATTGAATCTGTGCTAGTGTTAAGAATATAAGGGGGTACAATTATTCTCTAACTATACAAAATTATCTAATAATGATAAAAATTTATTACATTCGAAGGAAACCTCAAAAACGTCAAGTACAAAAAATATGCCAAAAAGATCAAAACTATGATTAAAATTATCAATCGCATATGAACTCCAATTAAAGTGAAACAAGAAGATTCTTGAAGCCAAGACAAAGATCTACAACTTTCATGTTTTGAGTTTTTCAAGATTTTGGCTATAAAATAGTTCAAATGGGCAAAAACAGTCATTTGGAGTCACGTTGCGCGCAAGCACGACGAACGGCGTGCAAGTTGCGCCGCGCGTGCGGGCAAAAGTGCCCATGGCGCACGTTGCCCGCAAGCACGACGCACGTTGCGCGGCAAAAAAATCCCGTGCGGCGCACGGTACGTAAGTTGTGATGCGCGCAAGGGCATACGTTGCGCACAAGCACGGCGCACGTTGCGCGGCAGGAAATCCCGTACGGCGCGCGGTGCGCAGGTTGTGCTTCGCGCGAGGGCAAAAGTGCCCACGGCGTACTTGCGCGCAAGTACGGCGTGCGGCAAAAAAATATGCGGGCGTGCGGCGCACAAGTTGCAATACGTGCGAGGATAAAAGTGCCCACGACGCACGTTGCATGCAAGCACGGCGCGCAAGCAGCGAAAATGCTGCGCACGGTACTGTTCATCGTCCCGACAACACCAAAAGGTGTGGAAAACCCATGAACAAGAAAATAACATAACTTGCTCAAAATAAATCGAAATCAAGTGGTTCAAAAATTAAAATTGGGTAGAATAAAATTTTCTACAACATGGAACCATTAGTTTTCAAAAATAACAAAGTTTAAGAGATCAAAACCAAGAAAAATAAGAAAAGTTACAATTAGATCTACAACAATGTAAGCTTTAAAACCGAAAACTTCAAGGTCTAAAGAGACTTAGAATCATGAAAGGAAGAGAATAGAACAAACTAAAATAACATTGTTCAAGATTTGGCAAGATGTACTTGCCTAGGTTTTGGAGGAGGAGCAAATGGAGAAGAATGAGTAAATGAAATGAATGGAGGGGAGAGAGAGAAGTTGATTTTTATACAAAACCCTTCTCATCTCAACCCAACCCAAACCAAGTCATGCCAAGTTGAACCAAAGCAAAATAAACCAAGTACAAGATTAAACCAAGGCAAGGCTAGGCTAAGAAAGATAAGTCAAAACACGGGTCACCTGACGAATGTCATAAATTCGTATACGTACACTGAAAATACGTATAACAGAAAATGGGAGTGACATGTATGCCGTCGGTATACACTGGTATACTGGCGGTATGCCGGTCAAGGAAAAAATATATAAGTTGGAAAATTTTTAAAGCGTTCCGAAAATCAAGAAAATACAGTACAAAAATATGTATCCGTATATAAATACCGATACAGTGAGATGAGTCTCACACCGCATGGCTGGGCGCTGCTGCTGGCACAGCGTGGGAGGCGGCCGCGGCTACTGGTGCAGCGAGGAAACGCGCACTGATGCGGTACGGGAGGGCGGCCGCGGCTGCTGGTGCAGCACGGGGGCTGCACGCTAGTGCGACGCGGGAAGGTGGGAAGTGCGGGAGGTCCAGCCGCGTAGGGGCGTCGCCGACGGTCGGGCGTCGATGGCCAGGGTCGCGACTAGGGCGCCAGAGGGCTCTGGCGATCGGGGAGTGATGGTGTGGGTTCTGGAGAGGAATGAGATGTGCTGCAGAGTATGGAAGAAGGATTTGTTGTTGGTGTATAGTGAAAGGAAGAGAAAAATAATGAGGGAATGGTGTGGTGGTGAGTGTTTTGTGGTGAGATATAAGGGTAGAAGTGGAGGGGGTTTGCTACAAAGAGGGAAAAAATGTGGAGTGGTGTACCGGTGAGGGGAGTAAAATGGGGAGGGGAGAGTCTGTACGTGGGATAGAGGGAGATGAGTTGAGGGCTTTTTTTATTTTTTATTTTCTTATTAGAGATGGTTTTGGGTTTGGGAGGAGTTTGGGTTTGGGTTTTACACACATCCATAAAAAAATATATAACATATACTAGGAAAAAATCTAATACGAGTAATCGAGCCGAGTTCGAGCCCGTTCGCGAACAAGACCGAGTTGAACAACCTATGATCGAACTCGGTTCGAATACATTTTCGAACATGAAAAAATCGATCGAGCTTAGTATCGACCTGCCCAGGAACAAATTTTGAATCGAACTTGGACCGAGCCGAACACGAACCATTTGAATCGTTTTACGGTCCTATTTGACCATTGAGATCCAACGCAATCTAGTATTATGTTTATTTTATTTTATTATAATTTTGTAATAAATAAATAGCATATTGTTTAAATCTTTTGTGTTCAATTTTTTTTTCCTTCTAAAATTTCTAATTTTATACTTACGAGATCGCTTGGATCTTCGTCCTCCAGCACGTTTTAGCTGTGTAAATTTGCAATAGAAATATTAGTATTATAGTTATGTGATGACCATGCTTGTGTTTTGAATTGGCCTCTTGTTTCGGTTCCTGTGGGTGTGCATGCATCCGAGGGAGTGGTTTTTCAAGTGCTATCACTACGCAAGTTCCTTTATCCACTTGTGTTTGTTTAAATAAGTAATATGACTTGCATTCTTCCGAGTATTAAATACTAATCTCCATGAATAATACTAAATAGTTTTTTTTTTGATATCAAATAATACTAAATAGTTAGTTTGTATGTTTGTTTGTGTTTGTATTCCTTTCTCGGGAATCTAACAACAAGTCAACAACAACACGTCATAGTTCATCTCGTGGCTTAAGAATTTTAAAATAAAATGTTTTTCTGAATACTAGTTAATTAGTGGATATCACCATCTATGGTTGTCATTTCTAGATTATTTAAGGACTAATCTATATAAGAAAATCGGAGAGAGAGAGAGAGATGGACGACATTTCAAGACTATTTAACTATTAATCTTATAAGGAATTGAAGAGATGTCGGGTTGACATCTCTATGATTACTTTGTGCTCCGTGCAGGTCCAAGCTAACATGGTGATCTGGTCTAAGTCAGAATAGGACCGGTCGAGTAAGTCTGATAAAGAATTGGACTTGGACAATATTTTTTTCATAGTACAATTTTCGGGTCATTTAGTTTTCTTAGAACTGTTTAAGTTCAAATATAACTTAAACCTATATCTTTCAAATAGATTTCGGCTTAGGCAAACCAGCCCTCCGGTTTAGCCTTGAGTCAGAATGTACGCTTATGATATAATTTGATGATTTTGATCTGCTATATATATGCAATTTTTTGTTTAGTATAGCAAATCGTAGGGCTAACAAAAAATTATGAATAATTTTGCAAGAGTAGCAATAACCAAGGAAAAAGATATGTACTCGTCCTAATTAAAACATTTAGGTGACATGACTAGCGGTAATACATATATCTCGGCTCTCGTACATATATACGTCCAGACCTAAGTTCTCTAAATTTTAACAATTGCAGATCTATATTCAAAAGTGATCCATGATTCCGAACTTGACCCTCACATAATCTATTTATCCAAATAGAGGGAGGGATATGGGATATATCTAAATTCTCCCCATATCATGGCGGAAGATATTTCTCCGGAGTCTCTCTAGGCCATCCCGATACATTATATCCTTTCGGGTCTATCTCTTTCATATTTAAATATGGAATAATTTCCAAGTTAAGCTAGTTCAAACATTACTCACAACAAGACGCGATATTGATGATTATCCAACAAAATACCTACATATAGTGCTTTCTTCTTCCTCAAAGTTATGCATAATTTTACTTTGAAACTCTGTCAAACATGTAAGCCCCTGTTTAATTTTTTTTAATTATTATTACTTTATTCATTCTTATTAAGAATTTAGGTATTCATCTTCTTGATTAAATAGATTGGTATTAATTAGGATTTGTTTAGTACTAGTTATAATAAATATTTTTTACTTATATATATCTATATATATATATATATATATATATATATATATATATATATATATATATATATATATATGCATTTATTTTTACAAACAATTAATAAATTGTGTTGAAAATTAGCTTTTGATCTTAGGATATTTATTAGGATTAATATTATTATTAATGTTTTTGTTGTTGTTATCAAATAAAATTATTTATTATTATTGGTTATTTTATTATTTCTTTGTTATATATATATATATATATATATATATATATATATATATATACCGTTGTGAGACGGCGGCAGTAAGCTGTATCAAGCAGTGAAACACAACATGCAGAAACTAACGGAAAACATTTTATTAAATGAAAATGAGTCTGAAAACAACAATAATAACATCATTCTTTTATTACATCTGTTTCCAAAAGAAAATAAGTAAAGTACTAATCCAGCTCTAAGGTTCTGGGGTTCCAGGTTCTGCGGGGCCAGAGTTAGACCGTAGAGATACAATACAGCAGATCCTCATCGTCACAATCACCTAAAAATGTTGGGTCTCCAGTCAGGAGGGAGCAAAGTACAATTCATGATAATCCAACAATTGAAATAATAATAGAGTTATGCACTTTTAAACAATTTGAAATAAATAGTTCTCTAGCAGTTAAAACATTGTGATGTGAATAGGCAATGAATATGACCGAATTGGGTTGTACATTTGCAACCTATTGATACGATATGGCTTATCCCCGTGTGTATGAGGGGTAAGCTAACACAGTCAGTATACTACTTTGGATGTGGTCATACTCATTACAGTACTCCCCCAGTACCCAACAATCAATCAGTCAATGCTCTCAGAGAGAGTTTCGTGTTGCATCGTGGTTTAAACTTGCAATAAAACGATTACTAAATAATTGGTAAACTAACACAAATTGTACTTGCCTTTGTTTATGACTGGTTTGAAGAGTTGGTTCCGGGATAGACAATCAGACTCGTCTTCGAAATCCTACATTGAGAATCCTGACTTAGTATTAGAGAGGAAACCATATCTAGGTGTGCTAGTTACAATCTCTAGAATTGGTCCTATTCAAGTTTTATGTTATTACTTCTACCAGAACACGTTTATCGATGTGATTTACTATAGATTAATTTACGAAGAAAAGTCAACTTAATATTTGAAAAAAATGGTATCTACAGATTATTTGGTAAAACTTGGTATTTTGTAATATATATAAAAATAGATTTTTCTTAAATAAGAAAACGTGAATTTGTTAAAATAATCTAACCTTGAAATTTACCACTTAATGTGAGAAAACTATTAATTTTCTATATAAAATAAAATTATATTCTACGCGTCTACGCCAAACCAGCAAAACCAGAAAAGAAACTAAAGCCACGCTACCAAACAAAGCCACAGATAACAAAAATAAGAAAATGGGCTTATGCCCTTACAACGCTTTACATAAATTGAATTAAAAATAAGAATGGTAAACTGAACGCCGGGAAGCGGTCCATTCAGCAGGCCGAAGCCCTGCACCAAAAAATACGATTGGCCAGTAACTAGTTCTAAATAATAATTAATATTATTAAATATAAAATAAAAGAAAGGGTCTCAGACTTGGTCCAAAAAAAAAATCATGTTTACAAATAGCTAATGCCTCAACGTCCGGAACAATGTCGGTTTCGTTTGCATTTCGCTAAGGCCCACCGACCGGTACGGTCGTCGCCCGAAAATAAAATCAACTAAATAATTTCTTTGCAAAATAACTGGTTTTGGAAAGTATTTCAAAACTTTTTAAGAAAATTTGGGCAACATTTCCTCTATAACTGGGACAACCCAATACTGGAAAAATGCCGACAAACACCAAAAATAATTATCCCAAACCAGGGAAACCTACTGAAAATAATTCCATCCACAATTATACATAAAAACCAATTCACAGAAATGTTTCCGAAAATTATTCAGAAAACCCGAATTGGAAATTGGAAAACCCGAAACTCCTCGAAAATTCCAGAAGCACAGAAGCAATCTTCAGAAGTAAATTCAGAGCTTCAGAAACCAATATCGAAAATCTCAGATCACTTCCGAAAGGAATTCGGAAAACCCGAAAATTTTCACAGAACCAAAAGAAGACTAAAAACTTCTCAGAACCAAAACCAACCCACGGAATTGAATCCGAAAGCCACAGAACAAACGAAACTAACAAAGAGAACTTCGGAAATTTTCGAAATCGATTTCGTCTAAACCGAATCCCGTAACAGGATCGGGGACCAAAATCATCATAGACTCGGGAGAGACGAACTACTCTGACTAACAGAAATTACCCAATATCCGTTGGTCGGGGGCCGCAGGATAAAATCGGGAACAGAAACAGAAGGTCGGGCCACGGAATTGGACTCGGAAACGAACAGTGAGTGGTGCACGGGATAGCGCACCCGAAGACAATAGCTGGACGCAGCCGAGAAGCGGCGCACGGGGCGGATCGGGCACGCGGGGTCGGCTGGGGACAGCCGCGGGGAGGCCGCGCGGATCGGGACGCGGTCGCCGGAGGTGCGACGCGGTCGGGGTCACCTGGGCGGAGCCAGCCTGGACTCGGGCGGAGGGCGCCACTCAGGTTCGCCGGAAAATGGGGGGGTTAGGGCACGGGAGATTTGGGGATGGAGATGGAATGGTGATGGGGAAAGAAGAAGTGGGGAGAGGGTTTTATAGGGATGAAGCTTGGGGGTTACCGGAAATGGAAAAACCAAGGGTCGCCGGACGTTACGAGGAGATGGAGGGGTGGTCGACCGTTCGCGAGGAGGGAGGGGAGCGGCTCCATTTGGGAAGGGAAAGGAAAAGAAACCGATAGTCTTCGGAATAACAGAGGGTAAAGAGAGAGAGTTTAATAACTCTCTGTAAGAAATAAATGAATGGAAATGGGATTCCATTAAAGCTTTTAATATATATAATATATATATATAACAACTTAAAGAATTTTATACGAAACCGAGTTCGGTTTCAGAATTCGGTTTCGGGAATTAAGAACGGGTTCGGGTTCGGAATAAAACCAAAAATCCAATTATTTAATTTTGAAAATACTTTTCATAAATTCACTAATTAATTAATAATAATATTATTTTAGTAAAAATTTTATTTAGCAACACAATTTTTAAAAAATGCAATCTAAATTTACGGGTTTCACAACCTTCCCTCCTTAGAAAATTTCGTCCTCGAAATTTAAAGGACATGGTCTGGGTTTTAATCATGTAATCATGCCTGAAATCAGTTTGGACATCTTCCTTAACAGTCTTATGCCCAAGTAGGTTAACAATCCCAAAACTCATCTAATGCTATATATTCATCAATTTTATCCACTATTTAATTTACATTCTTCCCTCCTTTAGAAATAATGTTATTCTCCATGATTACTGTAACGCTCCAGTCCCAAAATACGTAGGACTAGGAATACGAATACATGCCAGCAGCACTTCACTTATGGGCCAAGCTACACAACAAGCCCATTAGCAAAATACTTAAGCTGTAAATCATGATAACACCCAAAAATACAATACAGTCCACAGGTATATACATCTAATCACATCCACAGAGTCCACAAAGAGATCAAGGATAAATAAGGAAATGTCTCAAATATCCAGCAATAAAAGTAATAAAGTCTGTGCGGGTAAAACATCCCGAAATCACAGAAATAGAAAAAAAGTACAAAACAACTACAAGTCTAATGAAAAGAAAAGGAAATAATATAGCAAGACTAAATATGATTATAACATGATCACGAAAAATCCTCTGGCACTATCTCGCCCTCCTGTGCCGGTACGCCTCCGGTCTCAGCTCCCGAACCGTAAACCTCTGGGTAGTCTTCAGCTTCGTCTAAGCCTGGGAAATAGCCAGGTCCTCAGAGGACTAGCAAGGTGCATAATATACATGCCAAGGTACAGAAATAAAAATATGAACTAGGGCAATCTACTATATCCGTCTTTGTGCTATGCAAGTGAGATACTTTTCTAGAATACCAGACCCCTTCCACTAAGGCTCACTAGCACCTCAGCAGGGTATTGTCCCCAGTACCTGTGTCGTGGCACCAAGGACAATCAATTTTCGATAGTGATAATCCCTTACTCTGCTACAGAGATAAAGGTCACTAAACAACGGGCCACACGACAATAGGTCTGATATTGTAGTTAAGTTCTCTCTAATTCCCATGTCTAGAATCTAGCAATGTCAAGTCTGTACATTCATCTCGAAAGTAAAAACAATCCTGATAAAGAATCTAGAATGCTAACACGAGGCTAATACCACGAATAGTCATGTAAACCTCGCATCATGAATGTGTCGGTGTCCTGTGGTCAATCGTGTCAATGGACACATCAGTATGTATGTAATGCCTAATGTCAATACTCGATGTCACTATCATGAAATCGGTACCCGTCTATAAACGGACACTAAGTATCAACGTCCTACGTCATGCAATGCTAATAAAAAAATAACAAGACAAAAAAGAAAGATCTGTAACGATGGCAAGACACGCTTGCCTGTAACTGCTGTCTGCGGGTAAGCCTGTCCAACTCCGGTGTCCTTGTCGATCCTTCCAAGCTCACCTATAATAATACACTATATTTAATATTTTATATCAACACACCATATATAAATTATATGAGTATCTACGCCTCCTAGTTGCCATGACGTTGTTATGACACTGCATCTATTATATAAGTACATATAGGTACCAAATCCTCTCGTAAATACTTTACAATTATAACAAAATAATATATTTAAATTCTAGAATTTATCTATAAATATTTATATATTGCTATAATTCTATTTTCAAAAGAAAAACTCTTTCACAAGAGGTCTTATGTCAATGCCACATATGACTTCCTCAAATCGACCCATTAATTTAGTTCCGAAACAATAATAAAATAAAAATAATAAATTCTGTAAAAATTCCAAAAATTAGTTAAAATAGTATTTATAATGTTAAACCTTGCACATGATAAAGTTTAATATAGATTCATAGAGTTTTAACAATTTTGGACACAAGGAAAACAGAATTTTTCGGAGTTCAGCGACATAACAAATGTCATAAATTTTTAAAAATAGCAAACGGATGCAAAACCTAACTTTCAGATATGCGTCGGAAGGGTATCGACGTCTAGATTCTGAATAAAAATATTAAAAGGTTAGAAACTGAACTTAGATAGATGAAAAGTGGCCCGCAATAGAATTCGTCAGTTCTGGATACCCTGTCGTAGGATCAACGCCACGGGAAAACCGCTTGGAACTAGGGAATACGACGATCAGAGGTTGGACTAGACACACAAAGGTAACTCTCAGATTTGGTTTGAGGAGAAAAAGATGAGAAAAAGTGGGTGAAACATCATCTACAATTCGACTAACCTGCTATGACGTTTCAGACTTCGATTTGACAGAGTTTCGGCCCAAGTAGCGCATCGTGCACCTCTCTAACGGCCGCAAGGTTGCTCCTATAGTTGCTAGGGTGGAAGAGGATGTTGAGAGGGACATCCAAGTGGTGGTGGTTGGCACAAAAATCGAGGAGAAATTATATTTTTGTGAAGAAAGGGGGGTTGGCTAGGGTTTCGGATTTGGAATAGTGGCCGCTAGGTTTGGGGGGGGGGGATTTGTGGAGTAGTGGGTGGTTATGAGAGAGGGGGATGGTTAGGATTTGATAGGTATATATATATATTTAGTGCATGGGCTTTGGTTTGATCTAATTTGGATAGGATTTGGTTCTCCAAATCATACTATTATTAATAGGTTTCCTATTTTGGTTAGATGTTTGACCAAGCCAAATATATAAGGGAATATTGCATATGGCTGCAATTAAACCTCTAAAATTCTCTTAAATATATGTATACATGGTTTTGGTACTCCTAGTTAGGTTCTGACTAGTAGGGTTGACTAGGTTAGAGTCCGAATAGTATTACTAGTCAAATTGGACCCGAAAATCAATTTAATGAGTCTCATGTGCCATTTGCAAATAAGTAGCACATAAAAACTCGATTGGATGGTACATCCTAGGCATGTGCATTGTAGACTCAAAATGGATCAAAATCATATATTGGGTTATAGGCTTTCGATCTATGTCTAGTCCCAAAATCAAATTGAAAGTTGGCTTAAAATTACGTTAATGGCTCAAATTGGCCTAAGTTGGCCAGAAGTTGCGCGACGTCAAAAGAAAGTTGAAAAGAAAATTTGGATGGGACATGATATATCAAACTGAAGGTGGACGAGTCGAGAATTCCAATATAGACCTGGATTTGAGAAAACAATATTTGTTGTGCTTCAAAAATCAAAGCTACGGTAAACTACTAACATAGTCATCATTAACTTTAATAAATTAAAATATCCATATAAAATAATAAAATAATAATTAAAAATAAAATCCAAAAAATCAGGGGGCTTACAATTACTAAATTCCCGATTCCATTCCTAAATTGTCAATCACCTTAAAATTTTGTCTTCTATATTTTCAATCTTGAACACATCTCTTATTCATACAATATGTATTTTTCCCAGCTTGCTAATATATTCAATTTAATTCTATGATTTGATACTCCTAGTCTTTAATACTTCAATGTCAAGCCTTGGTGCCCAATATCATATCTAAAATCCTACACCACGTTTTAATATTCTGATTTGTCACGATCCATAAAATTTTATCATTTCTTTCTCATAGATGATCATTACTGTGATTTTTGACTATCATGTATATATCTTCATTTTCCTATTTGATCTCGAACTCTCTATGCAATCATGATTAAGCTCAAATCCTTTATTTGACTAAACTTTTTCAAAAATAAATCTTATTACATCTTTCCAACCAATCTTTCCATTTCTGTTTTTTTCCTGTAATATTGGCACCCTTCTATTCATACAATTAGTCATCCTCAATTATTTACATTTCAAGTCTAATATTTCTTGTTTCGATTATCCTTTATAGTTAATTCACCATGCACCTTCCTAGAGTGCATCTCTATGCCAAACATTGACAACCTTTAATCTTCAATGTCAAATTATTCACAAACTTTCCTCGATACTAATCACCATTGTACATTTTAACTCATATATATCCTATATATCATGCACTCTAAAAATCCAAGCTATAAAATGTTCTAGGTTTACTTCATAAGGTAAAATCAGATTCGAGGCATGATTGCTAAATATAAAGATAAAATGTAAACATGTTTAGAATCTTCTAGATAGAGTTTAGAATATTTTGTTGTGATCAAAATCATGAGTAAACATTGAGGTATAATTTAAATAATCATAACGAGTTTAAAGTTTTAAAATGAGATCAAATAAAATAGAAAGGTCATAAAATACGATATCAATTTATTTGAGAAACAAAAGATAATATAATTTTCCGAAATGAGGGACAATTTTCAATTCAAACTGGTATGAGGTATAGGAGTTTGTGACTCAGAAAGAATCAACAAATTGTACGATTTTAAGATGGTGAGGGTGATTAAAAAATAGCCATGACAATAATATAATTCGATAGATCATTTCTGGAGGTGGGAGTAAGTGCTAGGATACAAATCCTCAGAATGATTAAAGATAACCATGATATGAATATAGCCTTATTAATATTCGAAAACCAATTATTTTTGAAGTCACTTTGTTTCAAATTCATGCCTCGCCAGTGTGCACCTGATTGCAATAAATTTTTGACTCCATAACTTGAATAATTTAGTTTACCGAGTAATCTTCCAACTTTATCCATTTCATGACTAAGCAAACATAGAACAAAGTCTCAATAATATTTGGAAACCTAACGATTACCTGTCATTATTTTAACTTAGAGTTTTATGCCTCGCCAGTGCACAACTAGCTGCAGTAAACTTGCAGTTTTCCATAATTCAGATAAATGACTATCACGTAAATGTGCGGAGTCATGTTAGGTTGCTAAATATTTCTTCAGCTTTGTCCATGTGAATTTCAGAGGAGTTTCAAAAATTCAAACGAGTTTAAAGTTCTAAACAGGATAGAAAATGTAGATGACTGTTCTTCTGAGATCAAGGGATTTATTAAAATATGTGTTTGAGATTCAAGAGACTGGGCTAAAATCAAGAGGAGTATCTGTTCTTCGATTTTCTTTTCCAAAGATGAAACGATCAACCTTGATTTGAATAATTGAGTCAAACACTAGATAAGATAGAAGCATCACCGCTTCGGATTAAGTAAGAAAAACCAATGATAATATTCCCGACAAATCACTCAGGAAATACAAAAAAAATTATTTTGAGAAGAATAATTTCATAACTAAGGAAAGTTGAAAATTTGAGAGAAGGTAAGTCTCATTGATTCAAGGAAATCAAATTGAAATTGTCTAGTAACGCCAAGAAATTAAATAGCTTTGGGACAGCTAAAAATCTCCTTGACTAAAGGAAATTTAATAATAGAATAGATTCAAAAATGTGATCAATTTTCTGACCGTTCCCGCTTCATGATCATAGAAGCTTTCTAGGCCTTGATTTGATCAAAAAATTGCATAGAGAGAGTAGGGTTTTAAGATGAGTGGAGGAAGTCAACATATGAAAATATTTTCGATTTTTGGAAAAACATAGGAGATAACAATATTGAAATTAAAAATAACTCCTTTAGGAGAATCATGAACTGAACTAATTCTTCTGGTAATAATTTGACCTTTAGGCTTTATGGTCCCAGAATTTAGTTCAGAATTGATTTCGAGAAAGTCAATCAATTGGAAATAAGATTGGATATAATAGTTGTAGATATACATTGGGTAGATAAGAGTTTAATAGGGTTGCTAAGAGAATATTGAAACTCTTCATAACGAACGAATCAAAATTCCAAATAAAGGTAGAGAAGTAAGATCTGATCAACCAATGAAGAAGTTAAAATTAGGTTTGATAAAGAAGAAGAAGATTGAAAAATTCAACCTTATTCCAAAAAGAATATGAATCCTAAAGTATACTAGAACCTGTAAATTATGGAAGGAAATCATCTCGAAAGTCATGGGACACTCAAAGGTACAATCAGCCTAATCTAGATAAGGTTTAGGTACAAACACAAACAAGGTATCCTACGAATCTATAAGCAGGCAAAAATAGATATTTAAGTAAATAATTTTAGCCCTATAATGTAACATGGTGTATATCATCTAAGTGTTCTAGTTGTTTCTAAAGTCTGTTTTCCTAAAGTCTCAACTATCCCTAGGTCAAGTTACAGAACTACGCGATGGTCTAGACTAAGTTGACTAGACCAATTCACAGATCTGACCTGCATGGGCCACCACTAAAATTATGTCACGACCCGGTCCCAAATTGTTGGGTCGAATCGGATCATGCCCAGCCTGCACCGTTGTGAAACGGCGACAGTAAGCTGTATCAAGCATTGAAACACAACATGCAGAAACTAACGAAAAACATTTTATTAAATGAAAATGAGTCTGAAAACAACATTAATAACAACATTCATTTATTACATCTGTTTCCAAAAGAAAATAAGTAAAGTACTAATCCAGCTCTAAGGTTCTGGGGTTCCAGGTTCTGCGGGGCCAGAGTTAGACCGTAGAGATACAATACAGCAGATCCTCATCGTCACAATCACCTAAAAATGTTGGGTCTCCAGTCAGGAGGGAGCAAAGTACAATTCATGATAATCCAACAATTGAAATAATAATAGAGTTATGCACTTTTAAACAATTTAAAATAAATAGTTCTCCAGCAGTTAAAATATTGTGATGTGAATAGGCAATGAATATGACCGGATTGGGTTGTACAGTTGTATCCTATTGATACGATATGGCTTATCCCCGTGTGTATGAGGGATAAGCTAACACAGTCAGTATACTACTTTGGATGTGGTCATACTCATTACACTACTCTCCCAGTACCCAACAGTCAATCAGTCAATGCTCTCAGAGAGAGTTCCGTGTTGCATCGTGGTTTAAACTTGCAATAAAATGATTACTAAATAATTGGTAAACTAACACAAATTGTACTTGCCTTTGTTTATGACTGGTTTGAAGAGTTGGTTCCGGGATAGACAATCAGACTCGTCTTCGAAATCCTATACTGAGAATCCTGACTTAGTATTAGAGAGGAAACCATATCTAGGTTTGCTAGTTACAATCTCTAGAATTGGTCCTATTCAAGTTTTATGTTATTACAATTTCTACCAGAACACGATTATCGATGTGATTTACTATTAATTAATTTACGAAGAAAAGTCAACTTAATATTTGGAAAAAATGGTATCTATAGATTATTTGGTAAAACTAGGTATTTTGTAATATATATAAAAATAGATTTTTCTTAAATGAGAAAACGTGAATTTGTTAAAATAATCTAACCTTGAAATTTACCACTTAATGTGAGAAAACTATTAATTTTCTATATAAAATAAAATTATATTCTACGCGTCTACGCCAAACCAGCAAAACCAGAAAAGAAACTAAAGCCACGCTACCAAACAAAGCCACAGATAACAAAAATAAAAAAATGGGCTTATGCCCTTACAACGCTTTACATAAATTGAATTAAAAATAAGAATGGTAAACTGAACGCCGGGAAGCGGTCCATTCAGCAGGTGTAGAAGCATGGAAAATATCAGAACGATAATCTATGCGGCTCAGAACAGGAGAATCCCATGCGGCTCATACAGGAGCAGTCCCATGCGGTTCAGAGAGACTCTTAGTCTCATGCGGCTCGGACAGGAGAGTCCATGCGGCTTGCATAGGGACAGCCCTGCGGTTCAAAGAGTCCCCCAGCCGTATGTGGTTCAAAAGTACATGCGGCTCATGGAGATATGCGGCTCAATGCCACGTGTATCCACGAAGACCCCTTCACACAGCTGGCCATTGAGCAGTCTGCCAATTTAATGCTCTGTCATGATTTGACAGCTGACGGCTCTGACATAAAGTATCATAATGGCCCTGCCATAATGACAGACTCTTGGGAAATAGGAGAAAATCTCTGACGCGATTCGAGATTGACACGTGGTTACTCCCATGCGGCTCCAGTGAAGAACAACTTCATGCGGCTGGCAAGGATCGTCTTCCTGCGGCTCACCAAAAAGCCATCCCATGCGGCTCGCAGTTACTACCCTTATGCGGTTCACCAAGGAACCATCTCATGCGGCTCGCAAATACTATACCTATGCGGTTCGCCGAGGCGCTGTCTCATGCGGTTCATGGACGTCATGCGGCTTTGGCAGAGTCCATCATCAAGACACGTGGCAGAGATTCAATGACAGCTGGCAGCAAAGATGATTATGAGATACAAAAATTTACCAGATCCCAATGACCATATACTCATAATTAATAGGATCAGGTCATATCATTCATAATCAAACCAATGGGACACATGGTGGGAGATCCAAGCTACACAATTAATCATGGAGATTTAAAGCAATCAGTATTAATTATTCAAAAGATTTAGTGCTACCCTCATTAGTGGCCCAGATCCTTCATACTCAAGATTAATGGTCCAGATTGATTATTTACCAGGCCACCACCACTTCGAGAATGGGCAATCATCCAAACCCTAATGATGCCTCCACTATTATAAATAGCAAGGTGCCATTCCCTTGTGAGAGATACATTATCAGAGATGCATACACAGAGAGCTCCCCCCTAATAATCAGAGAGAAAATACACACAGAGAGAGAGAGAGAAGCCAGAAGAGCAACACGAGGAGAGCAAGAAGAGCATTTCTTCGTCAACGCCAACCATCTTCTCACAGGAGCCAAGGCTGCATACTGATCGTCCAAGGAGTAAGACAGGGCTGCCGTCGCCTTCCCGAGCCTCTATCGTCACCCCTCAGAATCTAAAATAAACAATTGTACTTAGACTGCTGTACCTAGGTTTTCGTCCCTAGGCTTTCTTTGTACAAGCGAGTTTGTAACGTGAAGTAAAAGTCCGGTCCTCCGATAATTATTCTGTTCTTTTATATTTTATGGCAAACACGATGGCGACTCTGCTGGGGACAAACTTCTCCACGGCTGAGGAGTTGGTGACGCAGTCGGATGCAGCCAAACTTGGCTCCACGCAACAAAAGATGGTCGTCCGCTTCGACCAACAGGCGTTTGAAGAGATGCTCTCCGAAGGAAGCGCTGGCCCGGTCCAGAAGCGCACCCGCACGACAAAGGCTCACAGAGAGTGGAGGCCAAAATCATTTGCTCCTTCCCAAGCCCCCGACGGGATACCCTCTGTTGCTCAAGACGGCGAGAAGGACTCTTCTGCGGCCCCACTTCAGACCGTAGACAACTCTGCTGTCCCCAAGTCCGGCAGAAGAAAATACTATGATACTGGACTTGCAGGGGCAAAGAGGAACTCTACGCGAACCGAGCCGCATAGGGGTGCTAGCCGCATAAAAAAAGCTCATGTGGCCACATCCGCTAGCCGCATGAAGAAAAATCATGCGGTCACATCTGTCAGCCGCATGGCTTATGCGGCTACAGTCGCCAATCACATGGATGAAACACATGCGGCCTTGGGAGTCAATCGCTTGCAGAAAACTCATGCGGCCATAATTGCCAACCGCATGCGGCCAGCCTGCACGGTCGTAACTCCTAGCCGCTCAAAAACAACTCATCCAACAGCAGAAGATAACTGCATGCAAACAGCCTGCACGGTACCCAACTCTAGCCACATAGCGTCCGTTCCACGCTTCTCTCGATCAGTCTTCGACCGTCTCTCATACGGTCCTGACCCTGATGGTTCTCTCGATGATAAGCCAGACTCTGTGGCATTCAACTTGGACTCCTCCTATTACGCACCTGCAAGTGCTAAAAGGAGGAAGTCTAGGGCAGCGCGGGCTCATCAGGCCCAGTCAGCTGTCCCAATCTCTGACTATCGGTGCGTCCCGTTGACTATCACACGGGCCTCGGATGGGAAGTTGTATACAACCGCTCGAGTCCAGCCCCCGGCGGCAAACGGATAGAGTGGTTCTTCTGACTTGCGGGAGGCGATCCTCCACAAATGCAAGGAAAGAGGAGGAGTGTCGGCATGCAAAGAGTCCTCGCTTGGACATCGCTGTACCCAAATCATCGTCAACTGCTGTTGCAACAACGCAGCAATGACGGAAGATCGGCCATCCATCTTCCAAAGACTACAGCATCCGAGCTCAGAAGATGAGGCACCTCCGGTAGTCTCCTGCAATTCCGCTCAGAAGGTCCCCGCCGAAAGGAGGGGAAAAAAGACAAGCTTCTCCAGTCCAAAGATATCAACCACTACAGCTAAGAAACTGTCTTCTAAACGGTTGTCCTCTACCGGTGTATTCCAACACACCCGTTCAAAGATGAAATCTACCGCGATGGAAAATTCATCATCCACGTCGCTAGGGGTTGAGAGAACTGGGGGTAGCACTCCTCCGAACATCCGCAACAATCCGATGTTTCAAGGAGCCAAGCCCGGACAAACAACTCTTCCATCAGGTGCAACAGACGCTGATGTCCCCGAGGACATCCGTAACTCTCAAGACGAAGCAAGCTCTGAAGCTGGGGATACCGTTCCCTCCGAGTCCGAGCCCGAAAAAAACATTCCCACCTATCCCGATGACTTCTCGGTGCATGGGTACGACTCGGAGGGCACCTCCTCCACCGTTCCTTCCATCACTCCTCATGTAAGGACGATTTTCATGACGGACAACAATCAAGGTGGTTCCAATGATTGCCAGCGCATCGACAATCTCGAAGCCATATTACTTGCTTTGGTCAAGTCTGTAGACGAGATTAAAGTGGCCCTGCCAACTCTACAAGGAGGAACGCCTGGTCAAACGAGCACGGGCCCTGCGGTCAACATGGATTCGAACTCAGCGGCACCAAACCCGGGCAATAATCCTTCCGAAGTAACAGCCCCTACCGCTACAGACGAGACCCGAGAAGTAAGGAGAGAGGTCCAGGAGCTCCGAGCCATGTTCCATGCCCGAGAAAATGCTCAAGATCTCAGGATACGACAACCATACCCTGCTGAATGGAGGGATGTTCCATTCCCGCCAAAATATAAGCCGTTCAATATCAACCCATATGATGGCAAGACCTCAGCAAGTCGGTACATCACTTACTTCGAGGTCACCACCGACCATCTGCCCCATGATGATGCTATCCTCATTCGCTTATTCATTGGGGCACTAGAAGGAGTCGCCTTCGACTGGTATCGCAATCTGCCGGACAACTGCATCCACTCCTTCGCCGGCTTCAAGTGCCTGTTCTTGGAGCGATTCTACGAAGTAGGACAGGATGTCACTATGTCCACTCTCATGGACGTCGTCCAAGGGGAGAAGGAGTTGACAAAAAACTACATCGAGCGGTTCAGCCAGACCGCCATGAAGTTGCCCTCCGGGAATCCAGATTCCTCTTTGATTGAGATCTGCCAAAAGAGACTGCTTCCAACAATCAGCCTCTGGATGGGCGAAAGTCAATTCAAAGATTGGAAGGCCTTCATTATCAGCGCCACAAGCGCCGAAGAACGACTGAAGAAGGCTCGCCAACTGGGATTGCACATCTCGGAAGGAGAAAACAAGGGCAAGCGTCCCAACAACGATAATGGGGGTAGCCCCTCTAACAATCGGGACAGCAAGGGAAAGCAGGCCATGGTGGCCGATACAGCACAAAAACCTGAGTCGAAACCCGCAGACAAACAATGGCCGCAAATTACTTACTCCTTCGAAGACAGTCACGTCAAGCCCATCTTGGACATGCTCATACAAGGGGACAGGATTCAGCTTCCTCCACCAAGATGGGAACCGCGGCCGGCAGAGATAGAGAATCTAAAGTACTGCCATTATTATTGCTATGTCCATCATGCTACACACGATTGCTACCAGCTGAAATGGTACATCCCGAACCTCATCGATTCGAACGCTCTAGCCATCGATTTCGAAGAGGTAACCGTGGCGGCCAATATGGTGTCCGTACAATTCGACAGCTTCCCTCCGACGGAGGCTCAAGATGGGGTAGTCCCCGTCCCTCTAGCGACAATGGAGATTACCAATCTTCTACCTTCCCGAGATCAGGCTACCGGTCTAGTACCCCTCACCACATCTCGAAGGGAGGTCATGTGGATCCATCCAGACTTGGTTTCAGAAGTGACTCGGCCCACACCATCTTCCACCGACAAAAAGAAAAGTAGAAAAGTCAGGACCTGCCATACAATCTCGGCAGACAACGAGGAAGCTACAGCCGTCGTCACGCGGTCCGGAGCGCAATCCCAACCTGTGGTTGACAGTCCGGCTGAAAATTATCAACCCACTACAACTGATGCTCCGGGACCGGCTCAGCCTTCGACGACCGACAAGCCTAGGCCGAGGGAGACTCGCTTCGACAAATCCCTCCGAAAAGAGGCAGCCCAAGGGCTAGAGAGGCCCTACAACTTTGACATCTTAGCACAATTGGCTAACACACCGGCCAAGTTGTCACTGTACGAACTCCTAAGACTCTCCAAGGACGTTCGTATTGCATTAAGCGAAGCACTCCAAAATGTCGATGTCTATCTGGCTCAATCCAACCTCACCGGGGAGGACTCACCCATGGATCTCCAAGACAGTGCCTGCACGGGAGCAATGCCCAACATTATCTTCACTCCGTAGGACATGCTCATCAAAACCAACCTACACGATCGCCCGCTATACTACACGGGATACATCGGCGACGTGAAGGTGGATCGGATGCACATAGATCCTGGCTCTTCCATATGCATCATTTCGAAGGGTCTGCTATATCATCTCCGCATCCCAATGCATCGTCTGACGCCTACAAGCACCGCCATCAGCGGTTTCAATTCGGGCATGAGCTACCATATTAGAAAAATTTGTCTGAAGTGTCAAATTGGCGACCTCCAATCCGAAGTCACCTGCTACGTCATAGATAAAGACACTTCTTACAACATCCTCTTGGGGCGCCCATGGATACACGATTACATGATCGTGCCTTCCATGCTACACCAGTGCTTCAAATATGTTGACAAACACGGCTTCGTGAAGACGGAATTTGCTGACATCGATCCCTTCAAAGGGTCGAATCTTACTACTCGGACTCCTGCCTATACGAAAAGTCGAAGAGGCACCTTGATGAAGGAAATGAACAAGCTGGTACCGAAATGGCCACATGATCAGAAGAGCCTCTGACAATCTACCTCCAAGCTCGCAAATCGGAAAGGTCCGTACCCCTTACTGCCACTCTGCGTAAGGACGCGATCAGCCTCTCAGCGCAAGAAGAACAGATGATAATCCGGATGCCAAGGTCTGGCCAAGTGTCAAGACCCACAACGGAGCCACTGACAATCAGGCTGCCGAGAGTCGGCCAGCCGCAAACGGAGAAGCTCAATCCCTCCGACAAGCCAATGACGATACGCCTTCCCAAGAAGGGTCGTCACCCTGATGCAAGGTCTGAAACTTCTAGCGAGCCAACAACTCCCCGCCCAGCACCGAGCACCAAACTGGGGGTGGCTAGTGCGCCAACAACCCCACGTTCTGCTCCACCCACGGAGCCCCTGATAATCAAGTTGCCCAAGTCATCCTCTCAGTCTGCATTTACACAGGGGGTGGCCGAAGAAGAGTCGGAGCTGGCCAAGTATGTGGCTGCTCACACTGAGACTTGCTCATGTTGCCCATCAACGACAAGTTCCTGAAAAAGTATTACGTCCGAAACGACATCCTAAAAAAAAATCCTCGATGATTGAGTTTTGTACCCTCCGGTACCGCTGAACTCACATTCCGCCTCCAAATTTCCCAGATTGGTGAGTTATGTACCCCCCGGTGCCGCTGAACTCACATTTTTCCCAGATCATCGAGTCATGTACCCGCTGATGCCGCTGAACTCGCATCTTCAATATTCCAGATTATCGAGTCACGTACTCGCTGGTGCCGCTGAACTCGCATCTTCAACACATTCCAGATCATCGAGTCATGTACCCGCTAGTGCCGCTGAACTCACATCCACAAATGTTTTCCAGATCATCGAGTCACGTACCCGCTGGTGCCGCTGAACTCACACTTTCACAATACTCCAAATTATCGAGTCATGTACCCGCTGGTACCTCTGAACTCACATCCCGGTCACTCTTTCAGTAGTAAGTCATGTATGATCATACCTCTGAACTTTTTTCCTAGAAGAGATCCTCCCTCATGATCCACTACCCGCACTCCCAGTGCACAAAAAGGGTAACAGATCCACAAATTTCCAAAATGGCCATGTCCTCATTACCTCTGAGTCATTCCACTTCCGCCAAAAACAAATCACCCCTTACATAGAACTTCCATGTCCTCATTACCTCTGAGTCGTTCTATGTACCCTCCTTCATTGAGCCCACTCCTGCCATGTCCTCATTACATCTGAGTAGGAAGGCTCCGTCGAAGAAACCTTCATGCTTGCCATGTCCTCATTACCTCTGAGTGAGTGTGAAGATTCCCTTTCGACTTATTATCTGTACCTACAACCGGAGTACGCCAAGGATAATAGGTCCACAAATATTCTCCGCTGAGTCCATACCTGCCATGTCTTCATTACCTCTGAGCAGGAAGAATCCACGATAAAACCTTCGTACTTGTCATGTCCTCATTACCTCTGAGTAAGTATGTTGGTTCTCTCTCGTCTTATTATCTGTACCCTGAACCAGGGTACGATAAGGGTAATAGGCCCACAAATATCCTCTGTTGACCACAAATATCCTCCGTGGAGTCCACTCCTGCCATGTCCTCATTACCTCTGAGTAGGAAGACTCCACGGTAAAACCCTCATACTTGCCATGTCCTCATTACCTCTGAGTAAGTATGTTGGTTCCCCTTCATCCTATTATCCGTATCTTAAGTCGGGGTACGCCAAGGGTAATAAGCCCACAAATGTCCTCTGCTGACCATAAATGCCGTACTAGGTCCCTTAGTATATCCACATCTTTCCTCATCATCACATGCTTTCGGAGCCCAGCTGTTCCATAGCATTCTTTCACCCAATGCATAGAACTTCCACGTTGATAGCACCTCTGAGTTGTTCTATGTATCCTCATTCGAGTTCACTCCTACCATATCCATATCACCTCTGAGTAGGAAAGCTCTACCATCAACCTTATATTTACCACGTCCATACCACTTCTGAGTAAACATGATGGTTCCCTCTTTCAACTTATTTTCCGTACCTAAAACTAAGGTACGCCAAGGATGATAAGTCTACATAAAATCCCCAGCGGAAGTACCCAAACCTATCACGTCCATGCTACCTCTGATTGGATTGCCACACCTAAACAAATCTACTTTCCATGCTTCTTATTCAAAGTGTTCCAAATTTGCAATTTGGAAACTTTGAAGGGGGTCCTGTAGAAGCATGGAAAATATTGCTTTTAGTCCCACATCGGAAAGGAGAAGAAGAAAGGGCTCACTCCATTCTATAAATAGAGCCCCCTTACCTCATTTGAAAAGGGCACCAACTTCTCTTCCCTCCTTCCAAACTTGGACTCTTCCTATTACGCACCTTTGGGTGCTAAGTAGAAGAAGTCTAGGGCAGCGCGGGCTCATCGAGCTCAGTCAGCTGTCCCAACCTCTGACCATCAAGACCGTCCCGCTAAGCGGGCCTCTGATGGAAAGTTGTACAGAGCCGCCTGTATCCAGCCTCCGGCGGCAAACGGACATAGTGGTTCTCAAGAGTCTCCCAACAAAGATCGAGGGCAAGTGTTTCTATTAGCCCCACATCAGGGAGCAAACATGATACCTACGCACTCGTGTGTTCGGGATACCCAGGCCCACAAAGCGAGTGCACGGGCTGATCGAGACATTCCTCATGCGGCTCGGTCATGAGACGTCCTTCATGCGGCTCGGTCATGAGACATTCCTCATGCGGCTCGGTCATGAGACGTCCTTCATGCGGCTCGGTCATGAGACATTCCTCATGCGGCTCGGTCATGAGACGTCCTTCATGCGGCTCAGTCATGAGACATTCTTCATACGACACAGAACCCAGGAAGCTTCATGCGGCTCAAAATCAGACGAGCTTCATGCGGCTCAAGAGTATCATGTGGCTCAAAAGTCACCAACATGGACATGCGGCTCAAACACATAGGCAACTCGAGTAAACTCTATGCGGCCCACAAAAGAGGCCACGTGGCCTTCAAAGCAGCTGTGCCCAACGTCTGGACGCATTTAATGCTCTGACGGCTGACAAACCTGACAGATGACAACCCTGACATAAAGTAATCATGATGACTGACACAAGAGCACTATCTTCCTAGGGAACTGGAGAAAATCTTCGCAGACGTGGCACTGTCCACCAAGCTTCGAGGCAAGTCTATGCGGCCAGACTAGACGAGTTCATGCGGCCAGTACAGAGAAACCTATGCGGCTCGGCCATGAAGACTCTCATACAGCTCGGCCATGAAGACTCTCATACAGCTCGGCCATGAAGACCCCCATGCGGCTCGGTCATGAACATATTCATGCGGTTCGGTCATGACAACCTTCATGCGGTTCGAGTATAGAGACTATTCATGCGGCTCGGTTATGAAACCTTTCATGCGGCTCGGTCATGACGACCTTCATGCGGCCCAAATATGAACGCTCCTCATGCGGCTCAACAATGATGACAGAACATGTGTCCTAAAGATAATCAAATTTTGGGTCAGATCCCAATGATTTGGGACACGTGGCAAGAGAATGAATTAAATTGATTCATTCAGATTTGCGGATATCAGCAAATCATCATGATGGAGATTTATTGCAATCAACATTAATGACTGACATGATTTGGCATAATCCTCATTAATGGCCCAGATCCTTTACGCTCAAGATTAATGGTCCAGATTGATCAATTACCAGGCGGCCGCCACTTTGGGAATGGACAATCATTGTAAACCCTAATGATGCTCCCCACTATTATAAATAGCAGGGTGCCATTCTCTTGCAAAATATACAAGGAGAGATATACGCTATCAGAGAAAAAAATACACAGAGAAAGAGAGAAGCCAGAAGAGCAACACGAGGAGAGCAAGAAGAGCATTTCTTCGTCAACGCCAACCATCTTCTCACAGGAGCCAAGGCTGTATACCGATCGTCCAAGGAGTAAGGCAGGGCTGCCGTCGCCTTCCCGAGCCTCTATCGTTACCCCCCCAGAATCTAAAATAAACAATTGTACTTAGACTGCTGTACCTAGGTTTTCGTCCCTAGGCTTTCTTTGTACAAGCGAGTTTGTAACGTGAAGTAAAAGTCCGGTCCTCCGATAATTGTTCTGTTCTTTTATATTTTATGGCAAACACGTTGGCAACTCTGCTGGGGACAAACTTCTCCATGGCTGAGGAGTTGGTGACGCAGTCGGATGCAGCCAAACTTGGCTCCACGCAACAAAAGATGGTCGTCCGCTTTGACCAACAGGCGTTTGAAGAGATGCTCTCCGAAGGAAGCGCTGGCCCGGTCCAGAAGCGCACCCGCACGACAAAGGCTCGCAGAGAGTCGAGGCCAAAATCATTTGCTCATCCCTAAGCCCCCGACGGGATACCCTCTGTTGCTCAAGACGGCGAGAAGGACTCTTCTGCGGCCCTACTTCAGACCGTAGACAACTATGCTGTCCCCAAGTCCGGCAGAAGAAAATACTATAATGCTGGACTTGCAGAGGCAAAGAGGAACTCAACGCGAACCGAGCCGCATAGGGGTGCTAGCCGCATGGAAAAAGCTCATGCAGCCACATCCACTAGCCGCATGAAGAAAAATCATGCGGTCACATCTGTCAGCCGCATGGCTTATGCGGCTATAGTCGCCAATCACATGGATGAAACACATGCAGCCTTGGGAGTCAATCGCTTACAGAAAACCCATGCGGCCACAATTGCCAACCGCATGCGGCCAGCCTGTACGGTCGTAACTCCTAGCCGCTCAAAAATAACTCATCCAACAGCAGAAGATAACCGCATGCAAACAGCCTGCACGGTACCCAACTCTAGCCACATAGCATCCGTTCCACGCTTCTCTCGATCAGTCTTCGGCCGTCTCTCATACGGTCCTGACCCTGATGGTTCTCTGGATGATAAGCCAGACTCTGTGGCATTCAACTTGGACTCCTCCTATTACGCACCCGCAAGTGCTAAAAGGAGGAAGTCTAGGGCAGCACGGGCTCATCAGGCCCAGTCAGCTGTCCCAACCTCTGACTATCGGGGCGTTCCGTTGACTATCACACGGGCCTCGGATGGGAAGTAGTATACAACCGCTCGAGTCCAGCCCCCGGTGACAAACGGACAGAGTGGTTCTTCTGACTTGCGGGAGGCGATCCTCCACAAACGTAAGGAAAGAGGAAGAGTGTCGGCATGCAAAGAGTCCTCGCTTGGACATCGCTGCACCCAAATCATCGTCAACTACTATTGCAACAACGCAGCAATGACGGAAGATCGGCCATCCGTCTTCCAAAGACTACAGCATTCGAGCTCAGAAGATGAGGTACCTCCGGTAGTCTCCTACAATTCCGCTCAGAAGGTCCCCGCCGAAAGGAGGAGGAAAAATACAAGCATCTCCAGTCCCAAGATATCAACCACTACAGCTAAGAAACTGTCTTCTAAACGGTTGTCCTCTACCGGTGTATTCCAACACACCCGTTCAAAGACGAAATCTACCACGATGGGAAATTCATCATCCACGTCGCTAGGGGTTAAGGGAACTGGGGGTAGCACTCCTCCGAACATCCGCAATAATCCGATGTTTCAAGGAGCCAAGCCCGGACAAACAACTCTTCCATCAGGTACAACAGACGCTGATGTCCCCGAGGACATCCGTAACTCTCAAGACGAAGCAAGCTCTAAAGCTGGGGATACCGTTCCCTCCGAGTCCGAGCCCGAAAAAAACATTCCCACCTATCCCGATGACTTCTCGGTGCATGGGTACGACTCGGAGGGCACGTCCTCCACCGTTCCTTCCATCACTCATCATGTAAGGACGGTTTTCATGACGGACAGCAATCAAGGTGGTTCCAATGATCGCCAGCGCATCGACAATCTCGAAGCCATATTACTTGCTTTGGTCAAGTCTGTAGACGAGATTAAAGCGGCCCTGCCAACTCTACAAGAAGGAATGCCTGGTCAAACGAGCTCGGGCCCTGCGGTCAACATGGATTCGAACTCAGCGGTACCAAACTCGGGCAATAATCCTCCCGAAGTAACAGTCCCTACCGCTACAGACGAGACCCGAGAAGTAAGGAGAGAGGTCCAGGAGCTCCGAGCCATGTTCCATGCCCGAGAAAATGCTCAAGATCTCAGGATACGGCAACCATACCCTGCTGAATGGAGGGATGTTCCATTCCTGCCAAAATATAAGCCGTTCAATATCAACCCATATGATGGCAAGACCTCAGCAAGTCGGTACATCACTTACTTCGAGGTCACCACCGACCATCTGCCCCATGATGATGCTATCCTCACTCGCTTATTCATTGGGGCACTGGAAGGAGTCGCCTTCGACTGGTATCGCAATCTGCCGGACAACTGCATCCACTCCTTCGTCGGCTTCAAGCGCCTGTTCTTGGAGTGATTCTACGAAGTAGGACAGGACGTCACTATGTCCACTCTCATGGACGTCGTCCAAGGGGAGAAGGAGTTGACAAAAAACTACATTGAGCGGTTCCGCCAGACCGCCATGAAGCTGCCTTCCGGAAATCCAGATTCCTCTTTGATTGAAATTTGCCAAAAAAGACTGCTTCCAATGATCAGTCTCTGGATGGGCAAAAGTCAATTCAAAGATTGGAAGGCGTTTATCATCAGCGCCACAAGCGCCGAAGAACGACTGAAGAAGGCTCGCCAACTGGGATTGCACATCCCAGAAGGAGAAAACAAGGGCAAGCGTCCCAACAACGATAATGGGGGTAACCCCTCCAACAATCGGGACAGCAAGGGAAAACAGGCTATGGTGGCCGACACGGCCCAGAAGCCCGAGTCACAACCAGCAGACAAACGATGGCCTCAAATCACTTACTCTTTCGAAGACGGCCACGTCAAGCCTATCTTGGACATGCTCATACAAGGAGATAGAATTCAGCTTCCTCCACCAAGACGGAAGCCTCGGCCGGCTGATCTGGTGAACCTAAAGTTCTGCCATTACCACCGTTATGTACACCACGCTACACACGACTGCTACCAACTAAAACGGTACATCCAAAGCCTCATCGATTCGAACGCTCTGGCCATCAACTTCGAAGAGGTAACCGTAGCAGCCAATATGGTGTCCGTACAATTTGGCAGCTTTCCTCCGACGGAGACTCAAGACGGGGTAATCCCCGTCCCTCTGGCAATAATGGAGATTACCAATCTTCCACCTCCCCGAGAACAGGCTGCTGGTCTAGTACCTCTCACCACCTCACGAGGAGAAGTCATGTGGGTCCATCTAGACTTGGTGTCAGAAGTAACTCGGCTCACACCATCTCCCATCAATAGAAAGAAGAGTGGAAAAATCAGGACCTGCCACACAATCGCAGCAGACAACGAGGAAGCTACAGCCGTCGTCACGCGGTCCGGAGCGCAATCCCAACCTGTGGTTGACAATCCAGCTGAAAATTATTAACCCACTACAACTGATGCTCCAGGACTGGCTCAGCCTTCGACGACCGACAAGCCTAGGCCGAAGGAGACTCGCTTCGACAAATCTCTCCAAAAAGACGCAGCCCAAGGGCTAGAGAGACCCTACAACTTTGACATCTTAGCACAATTGGCTAACACTCCGGCCAAATTGTCACTGTACGAACTCCTAAGGCTCTCCAAGGACGTTCGTATTGCATTGAGCGAAGCACTCCAAAATGCCGATGCCTATCTGGCTCAATCCAACCTCACCGGGGAGGACTCACCCGTGGATCTCCAAGACAGTGCCTGCACGGGAGCAATGCCTAATATCGTCTTCACTCTATAGGACATGCTCATCAAAACCAACCTACATGATCGCCCGCTATACTACACGGAATACATCGGTGACGTGAAGGTAGATCGGATGCACATAGATCCTGGCTCTTCCATAAGCATCATCCCGAAGGGCTTGCTACATCATCTCCGTATCCCCATGCATCGTCTGACGCCCACAAACATCGCCATCAGCGATTTCAATTCGGGCAGGAGCTACCCTATTGGAAAGATTCGTCTGAAGTGTCAAATTGGCGACCTCCAATCCGAAGTCACCTGCTACGTCATAGATGCAGACACTTCTTACAATATCCTCTTGGGGCGGCCATGGATTCACGATTATATGATCGTGCCTTCCACGCTACACCAGTGCTTCAAATATGTCGACAAACATGGCTTTGTGAAGACAGAATTTGCTGATATCGATCCCTTCAAAGGGGTCGAATCCTACTACTCAGACTCCTGCCTATACGAAAAGTCGAAGAGGCACCTTGATGAAGGAGACGCACAAACTCATACCGAGACAGCCACGGGATCAGAAGGACCCCTGACGATCCACCTCTAAGCCCGTAAACCGGGCAAGTCTGCACCCCTTACCGCCACTCTGCGGAAGGACGCAATCAGCCTCTCAGCGCAGGAGGAGCAAATGATAATCCGGCTGCCAAGGTCCGGCCAAGTACTGAGACCCACAACGGAGCCACTGACAATCAGGCTACCATGAGTCAGCCAACCACAAGCAGGGAAACTCAACCCCTCGGACAGGCCCATGACGATACGCCTTTCCAGGAAGGGTCGTCACCCCGATGCAAGATCTGACACTTCTAGCGAACTAGCCACTCCTCGCCCCACATCAAATGCCAAACTGGGGGTCGCTAGTCTGCCAACAACTCCACGCTCTGCTCCATCAACTGAACCGCTGACAATCAAGCTTCCCAGGTCATCCTCTCAGTCTTCGTTCACACCGGGGGTAGCCGAAGAGAAATCGAAGCTAGCCAAGTATGTGGCTGCCCACACTGATGTCCCCTCCACTGATGATGTAATCCCCCTAGAAAAGATACCTTACTTCATCAATAAAGGGTTATCTTTGAACTACACCGAGCTCAATAAGCTATGTACAATGTATGCTATGGAACACGGTATAGGCGCTCACCTACACACACAGGTGACAAATGTGTACACCGCGATCCAGCTTACTCTAGTAGAAGACGCTTACCGAATATTCGAGGAAGGAGATCATCCGATCATCTTCGGCCGGACGAACAACCCGCATCCCCTCACCATAGAAGAAGTCGACCTCGGGTCAGATGTCGGGAGACTGCCTCTGTATCTCTATAGCCCTCAATCCAAATATCTTATACAGAAACAGGGGTATGATCTAGAGACGACGCCAGGATTGAACTACGGCACTGGGCGACGATTACCTTTGAAGCCGCCAGTTCCGACGGATAAACCACGAAACTACTATAACAAAACTCGATACGGGTTAGGATATGTAACGCCTACTGCGACCCCTGAAAGTTCAGATGAAGAATACGACTGGCAGTCACATTCAACCGGATCACCAACTTCCGACTCAGATACCAGCATCGGAGATGTGTTCAGACAAGTCATGTCAGTCAACATAGCATTCGCCGACGCTTACGAGGAAGACGAAGACATCCCCGAAATCCTCGAGCTAGAGCCATGGGCCCAGCAATTAGATGCACAATGGGAAAAGCGGTTCGAACTGAGAGAACCTCATACTGAAGATGAGGTCATACAAGTGGATCTCGGCAGCGAATCTTCTCCAAAACCGATTTTCATCAGTAAAAGCCTAACTGACGAAGAACGAGAGTCACTGTTAGAACTTGTCAGAGGGTACATTGATGTGTTCGCCTGGAGCTATGAAGATATGCCAGGGTTAAATCCTGACATCGCTCTTCACAAACTCAATATTCGACCAGATGCGAAGCCGGTCAAGCAACAACAGCGATGCTTCCGTCCAGGCATCATGGACGCGATCGAAGCGAAGTCAATAAACTGATAGCCAGCGACTTCATCTGTGAGGAGCAACATCCCGATTGGGTCGCCAATATAGTACCCGTCCTCAAGAAGAATGGGAAGATTTGAATCTGCATCGACTTCCGCAACCTGAACGAGGCATGCCCCAAAGATGAATTCCCCCTTCCTATCACAGATATCATGATCGACAATACCTGCGGCTTTGAACGCATGTCATTCATGGATGGCTTCTCGGGGTACAACCAAATCAAAATGTCTCCTGATGACGAAAAGCATACTTCATTCCGAACACCAATTGGCACGTACTGCTACACAGTCATGCCTTTCGGTTTGAAGAATACCGGTGCCACATATCAAAGAGCCATGAGCATCATCTTCAGAGACCACTTACGCAAGACAGTGGAGTGCTACGTTGACGATATAGCCGTTAAGAGCCGCTGCAAAGAAGACCATCTGCAGGATCTAAGGACGGTATTCGACCTAATGCGAGCGCACAATTTGAAAATGAACCCTAAGAAGTCCTTTCTGGGCATATCCAGCGGGAAGTTCTTAGGCTTCATCATCACTGCAAAGGGTATCCATGTAGACCCTGAGAAGACAAAAGCAATCATGGAGATGGGTCCCCCGAGAAATCTCCGCAAACTCAGAGGCCTCCAAGGAAGACTAGCTTATATCAGAAGATTCATTTCCAACCTCTCCGGGCGATGCCGACCATTCACGCACCTCATGAAAAAAGGAATCTCATTCGTATGGGACGAGGAATGCCAGCAGGCTTTCGACAGCATCAAAGAATATTTGTCAAATCCTCCAGTTCTGGTGGCCCCGGTTTCTGGAAAACCATTCCTGCTCTATGTACGAGCAATAGAACACTCCCTCGGGGCCTTGCTGGCACAGAACAACGACGCAGGCCACGAGCAGGCCATATATTACCTCAGCCGAATGATGATTGGGCCAGAGCACCGATACACCGCTGTGGAGAAGGAATGCCTCGCCCTCGTGTTCGCCATTCAGAAAATGCAGCATTATGTCACCGGACAAACGATACATGTGATCTTACGAGTCAACCCTCTCAGGGTCCTCATGACTAAACCAGGGGCACTCAGCTCTCGACTCGCCACATGGGCAATAATGCTGTCCCCTTATCATATGATCTTCGTCCCCCAAAAGGCAGTCAAAGGTCAAGCCCTGGCAGACTTTTTAGCGGCCCACCCAGGCTCAGAGTCCTCCAGAATATATGAAGATATCCCAGACGAGGTCGCTGACTCGCATGCAACCTCTCACGAGGCTATATGGCGAATGTTCTTTGACGGTGCTTCAAGGACCGGACCTAAAGGCAATATAGTCGTCGGAGTCGGGGTAGTGCGGATCTCCCCTTCCAGATTGGTGATTAACCGCGGTCATTCCCTCACTGAGCCCTGCTCTAAAAATGTGGCCGAGTACAACGCTCTGGTCATTGGCCTCCAACTTGCAAGAGAGCTGGGGGTAGAATACCTTGAAGCATATGGCGATTCCCAGCTAATCATCAATCAGATCCGGGGCTCATATGAAGTCCGCCACGAAGACATGATCCCTTATCACCAAATAGCGATCGACATCATCTCGTCGTTCAAGGGGTTCTTCATCGAGCACGTCCCCAAACTCTGAAATATTGAAGCCGATGCCCTAGCCGGTCTGGCCGCTTCCCTAGCAGTCCCGAATTATGACCGCCAATCAGTCGATGTGATTGGCCACGAACTAGTCTGTCCCAAGAATAATGTGCAATTTGTGGCGAGTTATTCCGCCCAGACGATCGATGATGCCCCAGACTGGAGACAACTATTCATCGACTTCGTCGTCTACGACATCCTGCCCGAGAACCCAAAGGAAGCCACTTCCATCAGACGACGTTCTCTCAGATTCTTCTACGATACAGAGACAAAAATGCTGTATCGCCGCTCCTACGACGGATTACTACTTCGGTGTCTGTCAAATGCAGAAGCCAAAGAAGCCGTACGAGAAGCTCACGACGGTGTCTGCGGGGCCCACCAGCCCAGCCTAAAACTGCAAGACCGCCTTCGCTGAATGGGCTACTATTGGCCCACGATGGTGGCAGATGCGATAGATTATGATAGAAAATGCAAAGCCTGCCAAGTCTACGCGGACTTCATTCACCAACCATCTAAATTTCTACATCCGACGGTGGCATCCTGGCCATTCGAAGCGTGGGGAATGGATATCATTGGTCCAATCACCCCACCTTCCTCCAGAGGACATCGCTTCATACTTGCGATCACTGATTACTTCTCCAAATGGACAGAAGCTGTCCCGCTCGCAGAAGTCAAGACTTCAAATGTGATCAGCTTCCTTAAGCATCACGTCATCTACCGCTTTGTACTACCCCGAAGAATCATCCATGATAATGGTCCGTAGTTTGCAAGCCACGCATTCTATCGGTTTTGCGATAAACACCGTATTCAGAATATTGCTTCGACGCCGTACAACTCGGCAGCAAACGGGTTAGCAGAGGCATTCAACAAAATAATCATCAAACTCCTCAAGAAGTTTGTCTCCTCCAACAAACGTGACTGGAACGAGAAGCTCGGCGAATGCTTATGGGCTTATCGCACTACGGTCCGAACAGCCACCGGGAATACACCATTCTCCCTATTATACGGGAGTGAGGCAGTTCTCCCCTTGGAGACCCAGATCCCCTCACTACGTGTCGCCCTCATACATCAATTGACAACCGATGACAACCACCAGCGTCGCCTACAGGAATTGGTGGCACTAGATGAAAAGTGCCTCTTAGCTCAGCAACGAATTGAGCTATACCAAGCACGCATCTCTGGAGCTTTCAACAAGAAGGTCAAAATCAGAACATTCCAGGTGGGCGATCTCGTCTTGGCAGTCCGGAGGCCGATGGTCATGACTCACAAGACCGTCGGCAAATTCCAGCCAAAGTGGGAAGGCCCATTTATCATTGAGATAGTATTCTCCAACGGTGCTTACCGCCTCGCAAAGCAAAACGGAGACTTGCTCATGTTGCCTGTCAACGGCAAGTTCCTGAAGAAATATTATGTCTAAACGACATTCTCTACAAGATCTTCGAGTCATGTACCCGCTGGTACCACTGAACTCACACCCACAACATTTTAGATTATCGAGTCATGTACCGGCTGGTGCCGCTGAACTCACCTCCATATTTCCTTTAGATTATCGAGTTATGTACCCGCTGGTGCCGCTGAACTCACACTTTCTCAATATTCTAAATTACCGAGTTATGTACCCGCTGGTGCCTCTGAACTCATATTTCGGTCACTCTTTCAGATAGTAAGTCACGTATTATTATACCTCTGAACTTTCTTCTTGGAAGAGATCCTCCCTCATGATCCACTACCCGCGCTCCCAGTGCACAAAAAGGGTAATCGATCCGCAAATTTCCGAAACAACCATGTCCTCCTTACCTCTGAGTTGTTTTCACTTCCACCAAAAACAAACCGCCTCCTCGCATAGAACATCCACGTTCTCCTACCTCTGAGTCGTTCTGTGTACCCCCTCTTCATTGAGCCCACTTCTGCCATGTCTTCATTACCTCTGAGTGGGAAGGCTCTGTCGAAGAAACCTTCATGCTTGCCATGTCCACATTACCTCTGAGCAAGTATGTCGGTTCCCTTTCAACCTATTATCTGTACCCACAACCGGAGTACGACAAGGGTAATAGGTCCACAAATGTCCTTTGTTGACCACAAATATCCGCTGTTGACCACGAATATCTTCCGTGAAGTCTCCCCTGCCATGTCCTCATTACCTCTGAGCAGAAAGATTCTACGGTAAAACCCTCATGCTTGCCATGTCCTCATAACCTCTGAGCAAATATGTTGGTTTTCCTTTCATCCTATTATCCGTATCCCGAACCAGGGTACGCCAAGGATAATAGGTCCACAAATATCCCTTGCTAAGCTTCTTAGCATAAATCTACCATCTCACCATGCCCCGGGAGCCTAGCTGCTCCACGGCATTCTTTTTGCCCAATACCGAGAGCATCCGTGACCAGTTTGCCATGGCTGTTCCAGGACATCATGACCAAACTTGTTTTCCGTACCTAAAACTAAGGTACGCCTAGGGTAACAGGTCCACAAATAATCCCCCAGCAAGTCCAATTCCGCAAATGCCACAAGTACAAGAAAGAGAAGATGAGTTGAAATATGCTCATTTATTCGAAATTCTAAATACTACATCATTTAGGATCACATCCCTTACAAAAAAGAAAAAAAAAGGAGAAGCAAACGAAAACAGAAAGCTGATCACTGCTCCGGGGCACATAACGCCCTAAGACGGTCCGTCAGCAAAGCAATCGACCGCTCAAACCTCTGGGAGGCTCGACGCTCCGCCTCATGGGTCAGCACCGCCTCATCCTCCAGATGAGCGTGAGCTTGCCAGTTGTCCTCAAATTTCTTAAAAGCCCGCTCCAGGTTAGCAGAAGAGCGGGAAACCTTCTCGACCTCTCGAACGATTGACTCCTGTTCCGTCTGAGCAGCCTCCAGCTTTGACTCTAAGAAGGCCAATTCCCTCTGGAGTGCGAGGATCCGCTCCTTCGTATCAACGATTCCACAAGAAGCAGACTCTTACCGAGCATGACAAGCCTGACTCCGACGACCCAGCCGGTCATACGAAGCGGAGAACTTATCAAGGTCTCCCCGTACAACTGGCCCAGCAGTATCTCGGGCAAGCTTGATCCTATCCCGAGCAGCAATAAGGAAGCCCCGCTTCCGCTCAATCGCAGCAGGCAAGCCTGCCTGTCGTATCGCAAGTAGTTGGGTCACAAGCTGATCAGCTTCTGTCAGCTTAGGCTCCAGCAGTGCAGCCAACCCCACCCCGCCAGGAAGGGACTTCAAAGTTGCAACCTGACCCCGAGTGCACCGGAGAGATAGAGAAAAAGGGGTCCCCCGTTCCGCAGCAGCGTCTACGCCCCTTTTTAAATGGCGATAGAAGCTGTCAACCACGTCCTGCGTCACCTCGTCCAGAGTTTCCGAGGAAGCCGGTGTCAGCGGGAGTGTGGCTGGCAGCACTGAAGAAGACGCAACAAAATCTGCCGCCCCTGCCACAAGAGAAGCAAACTCCGCACGAAAGGACGCTTGAACAGCGGCCAACTCCTCTTCGGCAGCCTGCAGAATTTGAATACTCGGTAGGGTCGAGAGGTCAGTCTCCAGAGCCGTATAATCTGCGGAGGATGAGGCGGAGACCATCACCAACTCCATTTCCATCTGCCTGGAGCTGGCGGGAGGCCCCTCGACATGAGACGGCAAAGGAGAGGGAACGCTCCTTTCTCCCGGATCATGGCAGGCCGAGCCTTCCCCAAGAACATCAATGGTGGGAAGTAAAGGGCCAGGACCTGCAGGGCCAAGGCAACCATGAATCGATTTGACCCGGAGGATATGTTGATAGAGCAAATAAGCCCCCTCACTAGTCAATATCTGGCTTATCTTACCAGTTGAGAAGTATGGAGGCCGAGGTTCGCCTGCAGCCACCGCAGCCTCTTTACCAACAGCCTCCGAGTCAGGAATAATAGACTCCTCCGCCCTTGCATCCTCGGGAGGAGATGCACCGAGATCGACGTCGCCTTGCTGAAGTTCAACGGTCTCGGAGACAGGCCCAAGGAAACCTTCATCACCCTGGGCCGAGGCTTCGACAACCTGGGAGCTCCCAGCCGCCGCTGAGAGAGCCCCCGCAGAAAGGACCGCGGCACACATGTCGCTAATCAAAGCAGCAAGGGCCGAATCAACTTCAGGGGTGGTAGACGATTCAGGAGAGGACGGTCCATCGGACACCTACAAAGAAAAGGGATTAAGTCATATCTCCGAGAGAAAAGAAAACTACAACAAAGAGATGGCTACGACTTGGTCTTACCTCCGAAATAGCGTCTGTACCTTCACCCCTCTCGGTAATAAGTAAGCCACGAGACCTAACGGCAGCTCTCTTCACGAAAAAGGTCGCTCTACTGTCAGAAGACTCATATCTGACTCGTTTACGCGAGGAACCAGACACAGCTGAAGGCTGTTCTTCTCTCACTACTTCCTCTGGTGTAGTAAGCAACGGATCTTCCGCCGGTTCATCGGGTGTGGGAAGCGGTTGATCCGCTACTTCTTCACCCCCACCAGAAGGGGAGTCTTCGCTATCATGATCATCCTCCTCCTTAGCCGACTCGGAAGGTTCTGATTCAGGGAGGGGAATCTGGAGCGCTAGTTGCTTTCTAGCCTTAGCCCCCTTGGGCTTCTCCTCTAAACCGGTACCCACGATGAAACTGGTAATCGGATCGAAATCAACAGGAGGCTTGTTCGCCATAACGTGATATAAAGCAGCCACGTATAAAATTTCCCTCGGCGCCTTAGCATCGGGGACCGAGAAGCTGGCCCGAGTATGATAAGCATCGTAATAATTCCATGCCCTGACACCATCAAGAACGCTACCTTCAAAGCCCAAACAAGGGTTGGGACAATCAAGGAATAACTGGCTATAACCAAATTGGCGGAAAAACCTACTAGGTAGGTAAGGCTCCAAGTACACATTATCGCGGTTGCGATAAACCAGATGCGCGGGGCAGATGTTGCACAACCAGGTGAGCATGTCTGGAGACAGAAAGTGAGAAGGCCCGGTACCATCGAGATGTACCTTCCTCACTTCTTCATTAGAAAAGGGAGGAACAGACACAAAAAAGTCACACCCATCCACCCTCGCCAGCGCCTTCCGACAAGATGGCATAGTGTTGTTGTCACTCTCCGATCCTGGAATACGTATTTTAATACGTATTCCGATAAATTGTGTTTACTTTGTATTTATAGGATATTTATATGCTGTATTTCTTCATGCATTTCCCAAAAATATTCGATAAAATATTATTTCGTAATTTATTTTCTGCATTTGGGCCTACAGTTTTGGCTCATTTGGGTAACCTATTCTTAGTTCACCAATGGTTCATCATGAACCCATGGGTTCAAGAATTCTATATAATAACTCATCTCTCTCTCTCCTCTCATTTATTTCCTCTCATTTACTTTCCTCCACCAACCAAGGCAAGTACCAACTTGCTCAAGAGATGGATCCATAAATGATGTTGATGTTTTCTTACAAAATTATTTGCTAAAATATGTTCTTCTCCTCATTCTATACTAGTTTAGAACTTGAAGTTTTCCATTTTGAAGCTTTAATTTTTGTAGATCTAGGTTTTAACTATTTTCGGATCTTCTTGGTTTTGATCTAGCAAACTTCATTATTTTCAAGTTTTGATGGTTCCATGTTGTAGAGAATTTTATTCTACCCAATTTTGACCTTTGAAAAGTTAGATTTGGAATTATTTTGACCAAGAGCTTTGGGTTCAAACCATGGAGTTCTGGCTGATTTGGAGAAGACAGTGAGTAGTGCGCGAGCTTTTTAGCTTGCGTCACTGAGTTGCGTGCGCTCTTTAGCGCAGCGCAGTCCGATCCATACGCTGCCTTTTGGGAGCGTATGTCTTGCATACGCTCACTTGGGTGACAAGGAGTCGTATGGAGTCCATACGCTGCCTTTTGGGAGCGTATGTCTTGCATACGCTCACTTGGGTGACAAGGAGTCGTATGGAGTCCATACGTTGCCTTTTGGGAGCGTATGTCTTGCATACGCTCACTTGGGTGACAAGGAGTCGTATGGAGTCCATACGCTGCCTTTTGGAAGCGTATGTCTTGCATACGCTGACCTGAGCGTAGGCTGACCTGAGCGTAGGCTGACCTGAGCGTACGCTGACCTGAGCGTACGCTGACCTGAGCGTAGGTTGATCTGAGCGTAGGCTGACCTGAGCGTAGGCTGACCTGAGCGTAGGCTAACCTGAGCGTAGCCTGACTTGAGCGCGCTCTGACCTGGACTCCCCTATACCTTATATTTTTATATGTATATATTATATTGTATATATACATGTAAATGTTTGTGTATGCTATATATCCTTACGCCTTTTGTCCTGAGCATGATGTGAGCACTAATGTGACCCCGGTGAACAAAGTGTTCCTACCTGATACTTGTACCTGAATGTCCCAGTTCTCGTTCATGCTCGACAAATGACTCGTAACTCCACGTGGCATATTTGCAATGATGCATTACACCAAGGAGGGTAGAACATGTTGACATACTGATTGACATGGATCCTCTTTGGGGTACTCGTACTTGAGTACGACATTTAGGAGGATAATCATGCAGGCCACAACATGTGAGTCCAAGATTTCACCTAGGGTTAAACTAGGCAACTAAATATACTAGATGCATGGGGAGGGCAGAATCTCGAGATCGTGTTACACCAGCCGCCTTGAGATATTGTCTTGACGCGCCGGCTGGTCTCCACGGATACTGTGTCATCCGCAACGTGTGGATGACTGTATCCGATTAATTCCTGCTATATATTATATGTCTTGGCAAGGTGGCCTTACGAGGGACCTGTGCTCAATGACACCTGTCTACGCGAACCCCTGGGTTGGCTAGCCTTGCTGGAAGGATACGATCTGAGGATTTTGAAATAACATGATGCGAGGATAACCTCGTCCCACTAGAAACTTGTAGACTTGATTGGCCGCGAAAATGACTTGCGTGTATCTTATTACCTTTCGTGAATAACTGAGGAAAGCGGACTGTCATGGTACGTGATCCAACCCATGTTTTTGTTTGATTGTTGGGTTGGTTATCGTACTGTGACAGGCTGTGGACTGAAGTTATGAACTGAAGACTTATTCTGGTTGTGAAGTGCTACTTCTGTGAATGACTGAGGAACATGGTCTATCATGGTACATGATCCAACCCATATTCTTGTTTGATTGTTGGGTTGGTTATTGTACTGCGATAGGCTATCGACCGAAGTCACGATCAGGAGATTTTATTGTTTATACCTTTTTACTTATGTGAAAGTTATAGGGTACGACACGTCCCGACTCCATGCGGCACCTTTTGTCCTTGTTTGGTTGTAAGGGTGCTATATGGGTTCGAGGATGTTGCGCTACCCTATAATAGTTGCATACGTATTACTATTATCAATCATTCTATTATCTGGGTTTTTAATCTTAACTCTTGTGCCCCTTTGGCGGTACTTGCTATTCGGGGCTGACCCCGCTGGTTTTGTTTGGCCAGATCTCGTAGCAGAGCCAGAGGACACGATCTTCCTCCCTGACATCCATGGTGCATACTAGGAGCATGGCGGTTCGGGGACTCGAGTGGATTTCTTCTCCACCACTCCTACTTATATTTTGTGCGGCATTTAGTCACCGGCACCTGTTAGCCGGATTACATGATATTTCGTGTCAGTACAGAATTGTAAATAAACAGACTGCAACTGTGTATAATTTTGTACTCCTGACTTTCTGAGATAGCTAAATTATAAAGCTAGTCTCTCATGATCATTTTGATGAAGCGTCAGGGACGCCTTACTGCTTTATCTTTAATATTCATTTAATTGCTGATGTGACTTGATTGATTGAGACATAGAACTCTGTGGGACCATAGGAGACTTGATTGTAGAATGTACCCCCTAGTCTCTCGACAGCCACGATCGCCGTATGACGTTACGTACCTCATATGGAGTAGCTGGCCTAGTCCGTCTCCGTATTTCGGTACTGGGACGTGACAGTTGTATTCCCAAGACCGGCGATGGCATTTGAAAAGAAAAGCGTCTTCATCTGAAGCATCTTCCGCTATGCCAGGTCCCATCAAAGACTTGTAGTACATTGCCAACCACCCCATCAAATAGTGGAAAGGCAGTTCTACACGCTCAAAATCCAACATCTTCTTGCGCGCAATGACCTTGGACGAAAAGGTTCGAAGACCATGGTGTATGCTACACACCATAGCAGGAAGAAGGGCCAGTCTAACTCCAAATACCAGTTTAACAGCAGGGAGAATGAAATGACGACCGATCCTCTCAATAGAACCCGCTCCTCCCGAGACTATGCAATTTCGCAGCCATATCATTAAAAATCCAGCCAGGACCGCCTTCTCTGACATCTTTGTGGTCCCATAGTAAAAATAGCTAAGAGAGTCAGTTTGACTCCCGAATATGTCGCTCTTGGATCGCGACTTCTTAACGCTTGACATCAGATCCCTTATCTCTCCATGCGTTCGAGGGGTTCGAGGAGTAACTTCGCCTGAAGGGTCAACTTTAAAAAGATAATTAATCCAGGATGTGGTGTGGGGAGCGGTCCCCTCGGAGCTATCCACCGTTTTTATAGCCATATGATGACAAGAACTATGGTGGCACAGCAACTCCCGATACACCGCAACAAAACCTGGGAGTCGTCGGTCCAAGTCCTCAAACTCCTCATTCGACGGGGTATACACCTCGAAAGGCTCATTCTTCCACGGAAGTTTGGAGACAGTATACATCTCATGGAGAGCAAGCCCCAACTCCCCTCCGGGTGCAAAGAACATCCCCGTTCGCTGGCTATACATCTCCAAGAGCGCCACGAACAGTAGCTTATTGATAGGAAGCCCATGACAAGTTCCCCGAATGGCCTGGTAAAGTCCCACCTCCCGCAAGAATGTTCCGTAGGTCTGCAGAACCCAAGTGGTCAACTGGGCCCACGTAGAAGTAGGGTTTATCCAGTTCGGCAGTGCCAGCCTACCAACGGGATAAGACTTCTTGCAAACAAGCTGATTCAGGAAGGTATCAGCTTGAGTAAGTGTGAAGTTGGGACCGTATACATTCATGAAAGAGCCCGGGGCCAGACCCATCATGTACCGGAGGACGGAATCCTTACCCGCATACGCTGACCGCATGTTCGGATTATAATGGATGTTGCCCATCAACATCCCTGATTGAGTAGGAGTTAAGTTACACACCATCTTCCTGTCCAGCAACACCATGTTGAACCACGACATAGGATAATGACGTTCCATGAGCGGAATATGGATTGCCACCCCATCCAAAGAAAAATTCCAGTTCTCGGAAATCTCTAAAACTCGGGGATTCTTGATGATTAAAGCATCTCCAAAAAGGAACGAAGGCTTCAGGTATTTTCCATCCAGCTTTCCAGTATTCATCATGGAACGGAGGTAATGGAGGGTCTGATTCTCGATGGCGTTCAACCTCTCCGAAGGCTCATCAGCAGGGAACTGATTCAACACATGCTTAATTAAGCCGTCAAGATTCACGCCCAGGGCGAATTGATTTGAACCCACTATAAGTTCCCCCGCAGGATTTACTGGCAGATTCACTGAAGAAAAAACAAAAGAAATAAGTCAAAAAGATAGCTGAAACACAAAACTACATCATACTTATGCGGCTCAGTATAGCCTCATGCGGCTCGGTTTAAAAGAGTTCATACAGGTCAGTCCAAATGAGCTTATGCGGCTCAATTTGAAAGAGCCCATGCGGTTCAGTTCGAATAAGCTTATGCGGTTCGGCTCGAAAGGAACTTATGCGGCTCAGTACGGATGAGCTTATGCGGTTCGAAAGGAGCATATGCGGATATGGTCCGATTCGAATAAGCTTATATAATTCGACTCGAAAAAGCTTATGCGGTCCAGCGAGGATGAGCTTATGCGGTCCAGTTCAAATATGCTTATGCGGTTCAGTTTGAAAGAGCTCATACGGTCCAGATGGGCTTATGCGGCCCTGATGATGAAGTAGTTATGCAAACAACTTTCATGCGGCTCAGGCCCGGGTCATATCCCATGCGGTCCGAACATGAGTCGGACACACAGCATACTTGGGAATATAGGCTCGCGCATAACATATACGGCGTAGCCATGGCAGTTCATATTGATGGTTCTACAAGCAATAGGCGGGTGAACGTCGGAGTGAAAAACAGGCACGCCAGCTGTTGGAGGAGCCGTCACGTTCGCCGCCGCAGTCGATGAAGACGCGGCCTTCTTGCCCTTCGCCGCCGCAGAAGATGACGCGACCTTCTTGCCCGTAGCAGCAGCAGTCTTCTTGGGAGCCATTGCCGATCGCTGATAGGAGAAGACAAAGAGGAAGTCTGCAACGAAGAGTTCGAGCAAAAGAGAGAAGGTAAAGAAACCCTCAAAGAATAAACTTACTCCTACTTATAGGCGAAGAAGGCTCGAAAAAAAGAAAACAAACGCCTCGATCTACGCGCCGCCTAAAAGTATAAACCGCTTCGGTCAAAATAAAACTGACCCTTGGGATCCTCCCCCAAGAGGCGGCGAATCAAGGGCATTTAATGCAGAAGATTTGCACACGTGGCTAAGACACGTGGCAAAAAGCTTATGCGGTCTCACAGCTCATACGGCCAGATAAATCCATGCGGCTGTACCATCTATGCGGTCAAAGGCCATGCTTCTTATTCAAAGTATTTCAATTTTGCAAATTGAAAACTTTGAAGGGGGTCTTGTAGAAGCATGGAAAATATCAGAACGATAATCTATGCGGCTCAGAACAGGAGAACCCCATACGGCTCATACAGGAGCAGTCCCATGCAGTTCAGAGAGACTCTTAGTCTCATGCGGCTCGGACAGGAGAGTCCATACGGCTTACATAGGGACAGCCCTGCGGTTCAAAGAGTCCCCCAGCCGCATGTGGTCCAAAAGTATATGCGGCTCAATGCCACGTGTATCCACGAAGCCCCTTCACACAGCTGGCCATTGAGCAGTCTACCTATTTAATGCTCGGTCATGATTTGACAGCTGACGGCTCTGACATAAAGTATCATAATGGCCCTGCCATAATGACAGACTCTTGGGAAATAGGAGAAAATCTTTGACGCGATTCGAGATTGACTCGTGGTTACTCCCATGCGGCTCCAGTGAAGAACAGCTTCATGCAGCTGGCAAGGATCGTCTTCCTGCGGCTCACCAAAAAGCCATCCCATGCGACTCGCTGTTACTACCCTTATGCGGTTCACCAAGGAACCATCTCATACGGCTCGCAAATACTATACCTATGCGGTTCGCCGAGGCGCTGTCTCATGCGGTTCATGGACGTCATGCGGCTTTGGCAGAGTCCATCATCAAGACACGTGGCAGAGATTCAATGACAGCTGGCAGCAAAGATGATTATAAGATGCAAAAATTTACCAGATCCCAATGACCATATCCTCATAATTAATGGGATCATGTCATATCATTCATAATCAAACCAATGGGACACGTAGTGGGAGATCCAAGCTACATAATCAATCATGGAGATTTAAAGCAATCAGCATTAATTACTCAAAAGATTTAGTGCTACCCTCATTAGTGGCCCAGATCCTTCATGCTCAAGATTAATGGTCCAGATTGATCATTTACCAGGCCGTCGCCACTTCGAGAATGGGCAATCATCCAAACCCTAATGATGCCCCCACTATTATAAATAGCAAGGTGCCATTCCCTTGTAAGAGATACATTATCAGAGACGCATACACATAGAGCTCCTCCCTAATAATCAGAGAGAAAATACACACAGAGAGAGAGAAGCCAGAAGAGCAACACGAGGAGAGCAAGAAGAGCATTTCTTCGTCAACTCCAACCATCTTCTCATAGGAGCCAAGGCTGCATACCGATCGTCCAAGGAGTAAGGCAGGGCTGCCGTCGCCTTCCCGAGCCTCTATCGTCACCCTCCAGAATCTAAAATAAACAATTGTACTTAGACTGCTGTACCTAGGTTTTCGTCCCTAGGCTTTCTTTGTACAAGCGAGTTTGTAACGTGAAGTAAAAGTCCGGTCCTCCGATAATTGTTCTCTTCTTTTATATTTCATGGCAAACAGCAGGCCGAAGCCCTGCACCAAAAAATACGATTGGCCAGTAACTAGTTCTAAATAATAATTAATATTATTAAATATAAATAAAAGAAAGGGTCTCAAACTTGGTCCAAAAAAAATCATGTTTGCAAATAGCTAATGCCTCAACGTCCGGAACAATGCCGGTTTCGTTTGCATTTCGCTAAGGTCCACAGACCGGTACGGTCGTCGCCGGAAAATAAAATCAACTAAATAATTTCTTTGCAAAATAACTGATTTTGGAAAGTATTTCAAAACTTTTTAAGAAAATTTGGGCAACATTTCCTCTATAACTGGGACAACCCAATACTGGGAAGATGCCGACAAACACCAAAAATAATTATCCTAAACCAGGGAAACCTACTGAAAATAATTCCATCCACAATTATACATAAAAACTAATTCGCAGAAATGTTTCCGAAGAATTATTCAGAAAACCCGAATTGGAAATCGAAAAACCCGAAACTCCTCGGAATTCCAGAAGCACAGAAGCAATCTTCAGAAGTAAATTCAGAGCTTCAGAAACCAATATCGAAAATCTAAGATCACTTCCGAAAGGAATTTGGAAAACCCAAAAATTTTTACAGAACCAAAAGAAGACTAAAAACTTCTCAGAACCAAAACCAACCCACGGAATTAAATTCGAAAGCCACAGAACAAACGAAACTAACAAAGAGAACTTCAGAAATTTCCGAAATCGATTTCGTCTAAACCGAATCCCGTAATGGGATCGGGGACCAAAATCATCATAGACTCGGGAGAGACGAACTACTCTGACTAACAGAAATTACCCAATATTCGTTGGTCGGGGAGCCGCGGGATAAACTCGAAAACAGAAACGAAGGTCGGGCCACGAAATTGGACTCGGAAACGAACAGCGAGTGGTGCACGGGACAGCGCACCCGAAGATAGTAGCTGGACGCGGCCGGAAAGCGGCGCACGGGGCGGATCGGGCATGCGGGGTCGGCCGGGGACAGCCGCGGTGAGGCCGCACGGATCGGGACGCGGTCGCCGGAGGTACGACGCGGTCGGGGTCGCCTGGGCGGAGCCTGCCTGGACTCGGACGGAGGGCGCCACTCGGGTTCGCCGAAAAATGGGGGGTTAGGGCACGAGAGATTTGGGGATGAAGATGGAATGGTGATGGGGAAAGAAGAAGTGGGGAGAGGGTTTTATAGGGATGAAGCTTGGGGGTTACCGGAAATGGAAAAACCAAGGGTCGCCGGACGTTACGGGGAGATGGAGGGATGGTCGACCGTTCGCGAGGAGGGAGGGGAGCGGCTCCATTTGGGAAGGGAAAGGAAAAGAAACCGATAGACTTCGAAATAACAGAGGGTAAAGAGAGAGAGAGAGTTTAATAACTCTCTGTAAGAAATAAATGAATGGAAATGGGATTCCATTAAAGCTTTTAATATATATATAAATATATATATAACAACTTAAAGAATTTTATACGAAATCGAGTTCGGTTTCGGAATTCGGTTTCGGGAATTAAGAACGGGTTCAGGTTCGGAATAAAACCAAAAATCTAATTATTTAATTTTGAAAATACTTTTCATAAATTCACTAATTAATTAATAATAATATTATTTTAGTAAAAATTTTATTTAGCCACACAATTTTAAAAAAATGTAATCTAAATTTACGGGTTTCACAATATATATATATATATATATATATAGAGAGAGAGAGAGAGAGAGTATAGAGTCATATAGATATATTTTATTCGTTTGTATATATGTATATATACATATATACATGGAGATATAGGAAACCCAATAGGCTGCAATGTTCACCAACCCATGACTTCAAACCGAACACAGCAGGCCCCAAGTCGACCCAAACAAAAAGCACACCCGAACTTTTCCAATATATAACGAGGGAGAGGAGTGGGAAATTCCTCGCAACCCTAACCCAAACCCTAGTCCAGTCTTGCGCCACCCCCAACCAGGCCGCCGCCACCGCGTATGGCCGCTGGAGCGCCGCTGGCAGGCCATACGGGCGACAGCAGCCGCGGGCAGCAGTAAACTGCTACAGCAGCAGTTGGCAGCAGGTACCCTGTTTCAACTTAAGTTTTCTCGCAATGTACTCGATTAAATTTTGATCTATAAATTCCTCCTAGAACTCCATATATACCTCTTCGAACCCCTTCAAAGGGAATTTGTTATAACCCCTTAGATCGATCAGAAAATCGACACAAAGTTGTCAAAAAACTTGTTCGAAAACAGAGTATATTCCAGTCCCAACACCTGTTTTGAAAGGCGATTCTTTGTCGATCCATGGACAGTTTCAAAAATCTATCTGAATAGATGTATAGACAACACATACGAGATGGCAATCCTATTTTTAGATTTATTTTTCATTGGTAATACTGCTGTTAAATTATTTTCAAAGTTTGGAAAAAAATCAGTTTCTAAAACTACAAAAGCTAGAAAATTTTCACCGATACGGTGTGCGCTCCGAAAAACCGGACGACGTGATCGCAATCTGTAAGCATCAAAAGGCGCGTACGGATGTTGCGGACATGTGAGATTCGACGGAACTCAATTTCGTTGTGTGTGCGACAAAATTTGTGCATAAAATCAGGGTCGGTTACATGCGCCAACCGTGCAGGACGCTTCGTATTCAAAGTATTCCAAATTTTGAAAATTTTCAAATTTGAAAACTTTGAAGGGTGTCTTGTAGAAACTTAAAAATGATAAATATCATCATGCGCTACCCATAAAAGGCGCTAAGGACAGAAATCACTAAATAGCGCAGGACACAAAAGGCGCATGACATCAAATGGTGCCAGCCTCAGTTGGCACAGGGCAATACGTAGCAGTCGTCCTGGAGAAGTCAAAGTGATTCTCATCATTTTCTGACACCACGACAGTCGAGAAAAATTTCCTCGAAAACAGAGCGCGCACCGCTGAAAAAGATTGTGTCAGGATCATTATGATATTTTGTCGTTTACTGTGCGCCATGCATTGTTGACGATAAAATTAATTCTATTATGATTTAAACAGATGGTGCGAGCTCGCGCCAATTGATCAATTATCACCCAAAGCAGTTAGATTACGTGGTGCACATGCCACTAATTTCGAAGAACGTGTACATGACACTGCCTACGACCACGCACATTTCTCTCACAGAATGCCATGCGTCCCATGCAGTTAAATTAACCGTTCACACGAAGGATGATGATGCGCCAAATGCTGTCTGCGCCAAGTTTATCAACCAGAAAATAGTTATTTTAAAACTCTATAAATAGAGTCTTAAAATACTTCTAAAGGGAGGAATGATCATAATCTTCTGACAAAGTGCTGCCCGTATTCTCCATAGGCTTGAGTCTTTGACATCACATAGTCCAAGGGATAAAGTAATCGTCTTCAGATTAGATTTCTATAGTTGTACTTCCCCAGAAATTAATTATACTTTTATACTCTTCTTAGTTTGTAAACAAGTTTTTGTTCCAAATAAAAACTTTTGTTCTCGTAAACAAAATGGCGACTCTACTGGGGACGACCTTCTCCTCTGACGAGAAGGTGACAACTCAATACGATGAAGCGTCAATCGGGACGACATGGAAGACACTGGTTGTGAAAGTCGACCAAACGGCCTATGAAGCGATGATAGGCACTGACAACACCAAGCGCACTTTCACTACTGCGGCCAAGAACAAGGCACATGCCATATGGACTCCCAAGTCCACGAAGACTGTTGCTGCGCTAACTAAGGGACAACACTCAGTGGTGGTTTTCTACTCTTCCCAGGCTCTGAACTCACTGAAGGGCGCACCATCTACTGTTCCAGTGCCAATTAAGAGACAACATCAAAAAGTCTCTTCTCACTCCTCTACAGTGCCTAACTTGGAGGAGGACATCACTGCCTTAGCGCAGAATGAAGGAAAACACTTCCCATCTTTTCCATATCTTTCCCCAGTTCCCAACTTGGTGGAAAACTCATCTAATGGCACTTCGGCGCCAATTGATAATACAACATTTCTGAGTAAGAATGCTACTTCTTTTGACAGGAAAGTACATTCTACTACTCGTATGTGCCATGCAAAGCATGCTGAAGCCAAACGCGCCGAAGCAAAATGAGCTGAAGTTATATGCGCAAAGCAATAGGGAATTCTACCCACTCCACATCAGTCTGGCCAGCGCCAGTCAAGCCACAGTCAGGACCTCCCTACCATACGCATAACAAGATCTAGTCAGGGAAAATTGATGGTGTCTCAGATAGACACACAATTGGTGCATTATTGCGCCAGGCACAGTATGCGCCAATCAGTAAACTGCACAAATTGAAAACTCCTATGATCAGGGATCCTCTCACCTATGCCAATCAACTTAGCACTTCCCTGTACACCAGAGGAACAAGGCATTTTAAGAACAAGAATCATGTTCGTAATATAATACATAAACATGTATCTTCATCTTCTTCTTCTTCTTATTATTATTATCCTGTTCATGTAAATGATCTTCGCGAAATCCTTGTACAAAAACGGAAGATCATGGGTCCATCTCATGTATCTACAACCCTACTTGTACAACATCCATGTAATCATGAGATTATGATGAAATATTGCTGTCAGGCAGTAAAACGGTCTGTCTTTGACCGTTTGAACTACTCTTAGTCTCCTAAGCGATCCGTCTTTAATCGCTTAAACCATACTCACTCTAGTGATGATGAAGTACTGTTTGCTTTAATTAATATGACATCCCGCAGTACTGGGGGTGGAAAACGTCCTAGGCATAATGCATCCCGTAATTCCAGCCAACAATATCTTGATCGGATTTGAGATGTCGGCGAAGGTGTCTACCAGAACACAAGATCCAGAGTTCGAGATTCAATCGGTCAAAGGAATCTTCCTGACTCTGATCGAGACTCTATCGCTCAAAGGAATTTTCCTTCTTTGCATCCTGGGGGTGGTTCTACGCATGACTTCGACGTTGATAGTGAAGACTCCGATCGGACAATCTTCTCCACTAGTTCATCTTCTGTAGCTAAGGAGGTAATAGCCTATGTTATCGCTGAGGATCAAGACGCTTCCAGTTCTACTAGTCAGGAACAGTGAATTGCTGCATTAAAAGATAAATTGAAGGCCATGACTGAAATAGTTGCGAGTATGTACACAATAATCGTAGCTCAACATACGGTTCCACCGGGTGCGAATCCAATTCCAACCCAAGAACCTGTAATGGCATCTGCTCCCATCAATATTAGCCCGGGGGTACAGTCTCCTCACACCGCTTCTATACCAGTTTAGGCTACTCCAAGTCAATCTGGTGCTGGGGGTGGTGCTTATCACGCAGTCCCTTCTCCTAATACCTCAAATCAATTTGCTGCTCCACAAGCATTGCGAGACACTAATAAGGCCGTGAAGCTTTTGCGTACTCAATTTGAAGCTTTCAAACAGAAGGACGGTTTACAAAAGCTTGGGATCAGACAACCTTATCCCATAGAGTGAAAAGAAGTTCAGTTCCCACCCAAATACAAACCTCCTACCATTATGCTGTCACGCCCTGATTCATAGAGTCATTTATTCACATATTTTATCTCTTGGAATCGACCGTCCTCGCTAAGACGTGATACCGTACAAGTCTGGTATTGCACTTGTACAAGGCAAATATGGTACATAATTGATTATCTTCAAATAGGAACACATCGCAGCGGCAAAAGCAGATAAATTGAAGTTAATAAGGACAATCTTTCTTATTGAATAGAAATACATCACTTCTTTATAGCAGCGGAGATAAAAGGATAACTTGAAGTCACACAGAGATATACAAAACTTTATTCTCTTTATTGATAATTGAAGAAGAGTACAAGACTTGTATTGAAGTACAATACTTACAACCAATCTAACTTTACTTTGAAAGCCAACTGAACAATGCTATACAGCTTACATTTGATACTTGGATACATTGGATTACAACTCGATATACCGACTTGGCTTACTACTCACTGGTACAACTGATTACAATGTTCCATACATTATGCCCTTTATAAACAGAAGACATCATCTTGTACAAGGAGCCTGCATGCCCAACAAATCTTTGATGTCGCGGGACCGATCAAGCCAATCTTCATGTACAGTACATCCCAAGCACGAGCACCTGCCCACAAGACGTGGGTCAGCACATCATCTATGTACTGGCGAGCAGAATCCAACCCACTCTCCTAAACCAACACTAACTGGTCAATTTTAGCAAGCATTTAATAGAATGATCTTTCTACTTGGGGCCTAGCATCAGTTTACAGTTCATGGGCAATAATCACAATGAAACATGTAAACTTGTTATCTTATTTCTTATGTAAAGGCAACAATAAAACATACTCAGTATTATCAAGTTCTGGCAGTGTACATTTAGAGGCATCTTTTAAGCGTCGATGAGTTAACATTAGCCAAATATGTTATAGGTATTCTTTTAGCAAGGCATCACTCCAGCATATTGCATTTAACATGTTGAGCATGTCATAGAGTTCTCTTTCAAAGGCAACAACATAACATCGTCTTGTTTAGCATGATTAAGCAGACAGTTCAACTAACATACGTTTCAAATATCACATTTAAGTGATTTCTTACCGGTATCCGATTCTGCGTACTTGCATAAGAATATAGGATAATATGATATACTTACTCTGTCTGCACAAAATATTCATTAGCATGCATCCTGACTACATGACCACTGGTGCTGCGCACCACTTAAGGACTTGCCATATAGGACTTCAAGGGTATCGACGCACCATTCACCCAGGTTGTAAGTCCGAAATGAATGTCTCGATACCAATCATGCCACCAAAGCATACTGTATTTTTTCCTAGGCCGAATCGGTCCCTAGGGCCCTAGGAACCGTCCGAGAAAACAATACCTTGTATACAAGTTTGCCTATGATCATGCGAATGCGTGTCCGACTCGATCGTATTCGAAGTCGCATGATAAATTATTAAGATAAGTAAAGGCAACATTTCATTATCTCATATTTCCAACATTACCACCTGTTCACTTGGTGATCTCAACGATCCCAAGCCTCATCATTTCTCATTGCATCAATTATTGCAATATTTCTCATATCATTCCTTTCTAAGAGGAACAAACAATATTTCATTCATCTCAATAGGACCTACAGCATTTCATTCATTTCATTAGGAACATTATTCTTTCTTTCGTTGCTTATAAGAAAACATGCAACATCAACAGTTATGCAGAAGGTACATGATTCAGGTGTTTCATTCAGTTCTTTGTGTTAATAGTACAACCAATTCATTTCTCATGTATCATTCACGTAGCGTCTCATTACTCAAGTATTTCATTGCTTAAGCAGTAGAAACAGAAGGGACGTTATCAATTCATTCTTATGCATCAAGTCACATTAGCAGTTCAAAGGTGATATTTAGTAGTTCAATGATCATGTGTTGTACATTTCAACATTAGGCAACTTAAGCATCTCATTTATCCAGTAACTAAAACACGGGACATTTAGGGACAATTTATAACATCATATTACTCCATTTTATTAAGCATGAAGGAGTAAGGAGAAGGGAGGACAGTCCCACTCACTTGCATAAAAGGGCCTTCTTATTCTGATTGCACACGTTCACACTAAGCGTAGCTCCACCAGCGAGCTATGTTCCAATACTCATACTGTTCAGCCAGCTAAGAGACTACAACAGTCCCAATTATCTCGATCTCCAACATAGGTCTTGGTTCAATATTCTGATAGCATCCAATAAGCCAACCAAATGCCTCGTACGGAGCGGGGCATTACATAATATACCACTCAGAAAAAGTTTCGTCTTCGAAACTTAAGGAAACAACTCATCTACTAGATTCACTGAGTCACAACAGGTTACTCATTCAGCTTCAATTCAATATTCAATTCATCATACTCGGCCATTTCGAAATAGCTATCCAACTGTACCACTTAATCCATCAACGATTCAATCCATCTTTCTCTTTTCCAAATACTTGCAACTTCTCTTTGATTCACCAACATTTTTCTTCATTTCTATCTTGGTCGCAACGTATTACTTCGTTTGGATCCATACACATATTTCAGGCGTCCCCAAAACATATGCATTTCAGCCAAAGTCCGTGCTAGTGCGATAAACTCCTTCCATAATGTTATCTCAGTCGCAACCTATCACTTCGGCTGGATCCATACACATATTTTAGGCGTCCCTAAAACATATGTACTTCAGCCAACTTCTATGTTAGTGCGATTCGATCAGCCACGATAAAATTCTCTTTTCCAAATTCGACTTAGCATCCTTTCAATTGACTTATTACTTTATTCACTTGCCACAATCACTATCTTTTAGGCTACAACGTACTTAACATCAGGGACAACTCGGGTAATCTCTCTATTCTAGCATAATATTTCTAACATTCGGTCAAGGGTCTAACTTAGAGCCAATCATATCGAGAGTTCACAACATGCAATCATATTCATTCCCAAATCCAACAATATTTCTCACCGAGGCAATTCATCTTTTCTAGAAGATACAATCCGACGTCACCCACTATCGATTACCCGAGTTAGGGTATAATTCTATGTAACATTCAAGGTTAACTTAGCTACCCGACTATAGGTACACTCAAGTCTTATCTTACGATTGTAATTCCTACTATAGGTCGACACGTAATCTCAAGGGTCAAACATCTCTAAGGTTCATATTGAAGCATATACTTACAACATATCATTCTTAGGTCATACTCATCACCATCTCTCGTCCAATACCAAAAGGTTATCCTACGGTCACCAATGGTCACCCTATTATCCGATCGAATCTCTATGGTTAGCTATACCGACAGCTAAACCTAATCATTCAGGTGACTCCCCTAGAGTGGATGGCTACCAGGGATCATACCAATTTCTTATTCTCAGGCCAACAGATAACCGACAGTTTGAGACAGCTCTATCCAAACCTATGGGATTCAACTTAGTCTGAACAACTAGTCGCCATTGTCAGCTAAGTCAACAACTGGTCATGCAGCCCACGATCGCTAGGGTCAAGTCTATCTATCCAGTGTCATCCTCAAGGAAATAATTTCTACAGAGGCTCATTCTAGACTTACCCAACGATCGACTAAGATCGATCTAGCAATATTATGGTCAAATCTCGACCCGACATACGATTCTCATCACTCTCATAATCCATCAAGTAAAATGTTCAATGATCCAATTTCTATTCCAATTCCTTTGTACCCACATGAACCCATAAGCCAAGGCTAACTATTCAAGGGTCATCGATTCCGTTAGTCTCAATAGGACTATGGAACCATACTATTCGGTCCGTATGACAAAGTCATACCACTAAGTCATAAGCCAATAATCTATGTCCCAACCGACAGCCATCAATACATCACACCATCTACTGATACTATCCAATATATTTCGTGATTCTAAATCTAATTCATTTTCCAGCCATCAAAATCTCATACGGACATTCTTAAAATTCCCTACCTCAAGGGTCGAGTAGTTCATTCCATTCAGTCCGACAATTCATGTATCAATTAACCATTCTCTATACAACATAAATATTCAGGGTTGCTACTTGTTACTTTTCTAGTACAATTTAATTTCGAGCATACATGCACATATGCAACGACTATCCTTTGGTGATCAAGATGGATTAACATCTATTACACCTTAGGATTAAGGCACAGATCTCTAATATTCCTTTGGTTCACCGACAATATTTCTAAAACTTTCAGCTTAGCAACCAACTTTGTCTTAACCATATATAATTTGCATCCAACCAATCGAAGTCAACATTCAGGTGTTCTAAGCCACAAAATTCTCCAGCCAAATCTATTTATCTATTGTATACTAACTGTCTTACTAGTCTGAGTCGTTACTCGACTAAACAATTTCTAACCAAGCCACTCGTTACAATTTCTAGAAATCTCATTAGCCAGCATAACATCACCGTCAAGGGGCACTCGAGTCATCAAACAACAATACATGACTCCCAGCTAAGTCTCAGCGCTACCCAATACCCACAGATAGTCTCCTTGCTATCCTATGGAAAGGGTCAACAACATCTAGTTCTGAGGTGGTAGAGACAATATACCACTCAGAAACGAAGCAATTTCCAAACCATACCAACTCAAATCTATTCCGGACATTCATGATCTATAATGATCACAACACTTAGCCAACATCTCGGGGTCTCAATATCACAAGCCAATATTCTTAGGGTCTCAAAAGCACTAGCCACCACACATGAGTCAACTCACCAGTTCCGTTGAACTCATCCGTCAATTGTTTCATTCCCAATTCTTTCCCAATATCACATAAAATTTTTAATTTGTTACAGCATACATAGCCATATTTCTCTATTCCCATATTCTGAACATCATTCACAACATAGCATACTATGGCATCGAGTCATTATTGGGTTATTTGTGTCCAAACCAACAACAATCATTCATTCAGGGGCATCATAATGTATATAGACTTATTGTATGGAACATCCAGTGAGCAGCCAAGATGGTCAATGAACTTTCAGACACAAACAACATAGGATGATTACAGAACAACAACAGCATAATCGCGGATGCAATCTTCGATTTAATCATGAAAGCAACGTTGAGTGATCGCGGAAGCAACTTTGGTTAATCGTCGATGCAACTTTGATTTGAAATGAATCAAAGAAGAGACCAAGGACGTAAAGCCGTGCTCTGATACCAATTTGTCACGCCCCGATTCATAGAGTCATTTATTCACATATTTTATCTCTTGGAATCGACCGTCCTTGCTAAGGCGTGATGCCGTACAAGTCTGGTATTGCACTTGTACAAGGCAAAGATGGTACATAATTGATTATCTTCAAATAGGAACACATCGTAGCGACAGAAGCAGATAAATTGAAGTTAATGAGGACAATCTTTCTTATTGAATAGAAATACATCACTTCTTTATAGCAGCGGAGATAAAAGGATAACTTGAAGTCACACAGAGATATACAGAACTTTATACTCTTTATTGATAATTGAAGAAGATTACAAGACTTGTATTGAAGTACAATGCTTACAACCAATCTCACTTTACATTGAAAGCCAACTGAACAATGCTATATAGCTTACATTTGATACTTGGATATATTGGATTACAACTCGATATACCGACTTGGCTTACTACTCACTGGTACAACTAATTACAATATTCCATACATTATGTCCTTTATAAACAGAAGACATCATCTTATACAAGGAGAGCTCCTGCATGTCCAACAAATCTGACCGATCAAGCCAATCTTCGTGTTTAGTACATCCCAAGCACGAGCACCTGCCCACAAGACGTGGGCCAGCACATCATCTATGTACTGGCGAGCAGAATCCAACCTACTCGCCTAAACCAACACTAACTGGTCAATTTTAGCAAGCATTTAATAGAATGATCTTTCTACTTGGGGCCTAGCATCAATTTACAGTTCATGGGCAATAATCATAATGAAACATGTAAACTTGTTACCTTATTTCTTATGTAAAGGCAACAATAAAACATACTCAGTATTATCAAGTTCTGGCAGTGTACATTTAGAGGCATCTTTTAAGCGTCGATGAGTTAACATTAGCCAAACATGTTATAGGTATTCTTTTAGCAAGGCAACACCCCAGCATATTGCATTTAACATGTTGAGCATGTCATAGAGTTCTCTTTTAAAGGCAACAACATAACATCGTCTTGTTTAGCATGATTAAGCAGACAGTTCAACCAACGTATGTTGCAAATATCACATTTAAGTAATTTCTTACCGGTATCCGATTCTGTGTACCTACATAAGAATACATGATAATATGATATACTTACTCTGTCTGCACAAAATATTCATTAGCATGCATCCTGACTATATGACCATTGGTGCTGCGCACCATTTAAGGACTTGCCATATAGGAGTTCAAGGGTATCGACGCACCATTTACCCGGGTTGCAAGCTCGAAATGAATGTCTCGATACCAATCATGCCACCAAAGCATGCTGTATTTCCTCCTAGGCCGAATCGGTCCCCAGGGCCCTAGGAACCGTCCGAGAAAACAATACCTTGTATACAAGTTTGCCCATGATCATGCGAATGCGTGTCCGACTCGATCGTGTTCGAAGTCGCATGATAAATTATTAAGATAAGTAAAGGCAATATTTCATTATCTCATATTTCTAACATTACTACCTGTTCACTTGGTGATCTCAACGATCCCAAGCCTCATTATTTCTCATTGCATCAATCATTGTAATATTTCTCATATTATTCCTTTCTAGGAGGAACAAACAATATTTTATTCATCTCAATAGGACCTGCAATATTTCATTCATTTCATTAGGAACATTATTCTTTCTTTCGTTGCTTATAAGGAAACAGGCAACATCAACAGTTATGCAGAAGGTACATGATTCAGGTGTTTCATTCAGTTCTTTGTATTAATAGTACAACCAGTTCATTTCTCATGTATCATTCACGTAGCATCTCATTACTCAAGTATTTCATTGCTTAAGCAGTATTAACAGAAGGAACGTTATCAATTCATTCTTAGGCATCAAGTCACATTAGAAGTTCAAAGGTGAAATTTAGTAGTTCAATGATCATGTGTTGTACATTTCAACATTAGGCAACTTAAGCATCTCATTTATCCAGTAACCAAAACACGGGACATTTAGGGACAATTCATAACATCATATTACTCCATTTTATTAAGCATGAAGGAGTAAGGGGAAGGGAGGACAGTCCCACTCACTTGTATAAAAGGGTCTTCTTATTCTGATTGCACACGTTCACACTAAGCATAGCTCCACCAGCGAGCCACGTTCCAATATTTATACTGTTCAGCCAGCTAAGAGACTGCATCAGTCCCAATTATCTCGATCTCCAACATAAGTCTCGGTTCAACATTTTGATAACATCCAACAAGCCGACCAAATGCCTCGTGCGGAGCAGGGCATTACGTTTGATGGCAGCACATCTCCAAGCCAGTACCTCAACCACTTCGAGGTAAGACTGATCAACTTCAGCCAAACGATGCTCTACTCACTAGAGTATTCGTAGGATGTTTAGCTGGGGCAGCTTATGACTAGTACCGTAGTTTGCCAGATGGTTGTATAACCTCTTTTGCTGGGTTTAAATAAATATTTCTGGAACAATTTTATGAGGGAACAAATTGTAGGTCCTAAAAATAAAGTTGCACCCATCAACAAAGTCATAAAGATCAAGAAAAGCATCCTTCAAATGAACTGCACAGACATCAGATTGCGTATCATTCAGATTGCGCATACTGGACTGCGTTTCCTCTCAACTGCGCATGCTGACGTGGGAAAAGTCATCATTACCTGACACAATCAAATCTTCTGACAACTGACAGCGTGTTTTATGAGGAGACTGTTCGTTTATTGCGCCGTACAGCGCTCGAGGACGGGTAGACAGCTGTACATGCAGCGCAATCTGCCAGCCTGTCTGTTGTGCAATCCAGTCCAGCACAATCCGAAGTCAGCGCAACTCATGTTGTGCACTCCATCATGATAACTGACAAAAGTATACGTGGCACTCATGCCATCAATTGCTCATTACGTGGCAACCGTCTATGCACGATCATGCGCATTTCAATCAAAAGATGCCGTGTGTCCAAGACAGTTGGCCCACGATCCAACAACTGCCTGCGCAGTCCATAGATGCACAATCCAATTCATGTGCAATCCAATATGCGCAGTTCAGAATAACTAAAAGTTAGTTATTTCCAAAACTCTATAAATAGAGTTTCAAGTCTTCATTCAGGGGATCAGACATTAAAGTTCAGAATTATTAGAGAGTTCAGGAGTTCTTGCCCAAGTGCTACTGCATTCTTCCGAGGCTTTTGTCTTCAATTCTCCGAGGCTTTTGCCTTCAAGTCAACTTCCGAGGCTACCGTCTTCAAAGTTCACATTGTCCAAGGGATAAAGCAATCGTCTTCTAGATTGGATTCCTACAGTTGTACCTTTCCCAGAATTCTTGTAATCTTTACAAAGTTTGTATCAATAAAGTTTCATACTTTTGTTTTTGCAAACAAAATGGCGACTCTGCTGGGGTCGACTTTCTCCTCCGACGAGGAAGTGACAACTCAATGTGACGTGGCGTCTATCGAGAAGACGCAGAAGACTCTGGTTGTGAAGGTCAACCAGACGACCTACGAAGCCATGATAAACTCCAAGACCACCCCCCGCACTATAACAACTTCTGCCACGAGCAAAGTACGCCTAGTGTGGGTCCCCAAGGCTGCTGCACAGTCTGGCAGTTCTGCCACCAAGGCTGCTGCGTAATCTGTGGCGCAATCTGCTTCAAAGACTGTTGCACAGTCTGCCAGCAAGACTGCTACACAGTCTGTCCATTCTGCCACCAAGCTTGGTGCGCAATCTGCTGTTTCAACTGCTGCACAATCTGTCTCAACTACTCATGCGCAGTCTGCTACTTCTTATGCTGCCTTGTCAAAGTATAAGACTACTATGCCCCTGGCGCAGTTAGCAGCAATTCTTCCTGCGCAAACCAACATTCCAGCAACTAGAGTGCATCCTAAACACTCTGAGGCAAGAACTCCTGATGCGCAAACTACAATCTCTGTGGCCAGAACCAGTGCACCCTCTGCCAGAGTTACTCATGCGCAAGTGGCCAGTGCGCCATCAACCCATGTGCAAACCATGCCTGCGCAATCCAAATGAGACAACCCTTTGGCTAATCTCTCTTCCTTTCACAACAAAGGCAAAAGCTCAGTTCCTCCTTTCAAGCACTCTGCTGCTCCTGCGTAATCCACTGGGGGTAGTCTTTTGGCTATTCCTCCTCCTCAGAACAAAGGAAAAAGGCCCTTTGGTCTTTTCTCAAACTTCTTTGTCTCATGACTTAGAAGACAACAGAGGGAAACGCTCTTTAGCTAACTCTTCTTCCCAAAACAAAGGAAAAGGCCCTTTGGTCTTTTCTCAATCTTTTTCGGTTTTTACCGTAGAAGATCAACCTGAACGTGCCTTGGCACCAGTCAGCACAAGAACTCCTTCAAACAAGGGTTCTTCTTCCCTTCATATCAAGAGAACTTGTACTGATCAAAGAGGTATTCTGCCTATCCCGGTAGCAAAATTTCAAGATCTTCCGACTCTCAAGATATCCCGGTCGAAATAGGGAAAATTGTTGGTGTCTCAAACCGAAACCCCTGGGGGTGAATTTGCTGATCTAAGAACTTATCTCAACAGACCAACTTCGGCAAAACGCAAACAGCCAATGCCGAAGACCAAACATCATCAGAAGCAAACTTCCAGGGTCAAGAACCCGACACCTATGCCAATAAAGTGAGCACTTCCCTGTATACTCAAGGGATAAAACATTTGAAAAACCGGAACCATGTTCCGAATATTGTCAAAGAACAGATCCCTCAATCTTTTGATCTCCGGGAACATCTCAGGCAAAAGAGGGATAATATCTCGACACCTCCAGTTCAATCATCTGATCATTATTGCAATCATAAAGTCATAATCCAGTGTTGTTGTCAAACAACAAAACGATCTGTCTTTGATCGTCTGAACTTTGTAAACCATGGACCTAAATCAGAGGATGATGACGAAGTGTTATACGCTTCTGTCAACATGACCTCTCGAGACACTGGGGGTAGGAAGTGCTCTAAGCACGACAAGCCTCGCCGTCCTAGTCAACGGTATTTAGATTTACTCCAGGAATCTTCTGAAGGAGTATTTCGACATACCCGATCTCGAAGCCGAGATACAATCAGTTAAAGGAATGTTCAAGATCCTTCAGGTCATTTTCTTCCTTCTCAGACAGGAGATGACTCTTTCTCCGACTATGATACATACAGTAAAAGCTCGGAACAAACGGTGTCTTCCACTGTACCAAGAGAAGTGACAGCTTATGTTGTCAATGAAGATCCAGATGCTTCAACTTCTGCAAATCAGGAACAGCGAATCGCTGCACTGGAAGACAAGCTGAAGACCATGGCTGAAATGGTCGCCAGTATGCATTCTATTATTGTGGCACAACATACCACACCATCGACCATACCTCCTGTAAATCCTGAAATCATAGCATCGTCGGTACCTGTCAACGCAGGACTGGGGGTAGTATCTCCTCAACTACCCCTTGTACAAGTTCAACCTACACCCAGTCAGTCAGGTGCTGGGGGTAGTACTTATCATGCTATTCCTCCTCCTAATACTCAGATTCCACCTGCTCCTTCTACATCAGTGGAAGATGCCACTGAAGCTGTCAAGTTGTTACGTACTCAGTTCGAGGCTTTCAAGGAGAAAGACAACTTGTAAAGGTTGGGGATCAAGCAACCATACCCAGTTGAATGGAAGGAAGTCCCATTTCCTCCTAAGTATAAAATCCCAACAATCTCTCTGTTTGATGGCAGTACCTCTCCAAGCCAGTTCATCAATCACTTTGAGGTAATGACTGTCCAACTTCAACCAAATGACGCTCTTCTTACCAGAGTGTTCGTCGGTTGTTTAGCCGGCGTAGCATACGACTGGTACAGAAGTTTGTCCGATGGTTGTATCACCTCCTTTTCAGGGCTCAAACAAATATTCCTGGAACGATTCTATGAGGGGATCAACGACATGACTATGTCAGCCCTCAATAAAATCAAACAGAAACACAATAAAACCGCTGAGAGTTTCATCGAACGGTTCCGCCGAGAAGCCTTGAAGATGCCTCCCGGAACTCCAGTTGCTGTCACTATTGATACTTATAAGGCAAATCTTTTGCCTATCATTAGTATATGGACATGATCTACTCAATTCCAAGATTGGCCCTCCTTCATTGTCAACGCTAAAGCAGCTGAAGTTAGCGCCGACAAATTCAAGCAGCTGGGGGTACAAATGTCTAACCCCGACCGGGATGAACACCAGACATCAGGTGGTGGCAACCGCCAGAACAACCGCAAAGCAAAAGAAACTTTGAACATCAATTTGAACAAGAATAAAGAATCTCTGGCGGTCAACGTAGCTCCTTCTACGTCCACTTCTACTCCTTCAGCACCTCCATCGAGGGAACCTCGTCCTAAAGTAGAATACTCTTTTGACGAGAATGACACTGCAAGCATCTTTGATTGTTTAATCAAAAGCAACAAGATCCAACTCCCAGACCCAAATAAGCCTGATGAAGTCGGTAAAACTGATCATCCCAAATATTGTGTCTATCACAGGTTCGTTGGGCATCCTACTCGAGCATGCTACGTGCTCAAAGGCAAGATACAAGAGTTGGTCAATGCTGGTGTTGTCACTCTACAACAAGATGAGAAGACTGTGACTGCAAACATGGTCTCAGTTCAATTCGGTGACTTCCCTCCGTAGATGGTGCAGCATGGCGTCATTCCTATCCCCAAAGCTATTCTAGAGATTGAGAATCTCCCTCCTCCACGAAATGAAGGTCTCGTTCCCTTGTCTCTTGACAATGGTGAGATTATATGGATTCATCCGGATCTTGCTTCAGAGTTCGAGCTTCCCTCTTCATCCAAGAATAAAGACCGCTCAAGGGTAAGACAAAGACTTGTAACATGGTGTCTTTTGACCCCATAGTTGACGAAGAATTCTTGTTGGGCACCAGATCAGGGAAAGCCTATCTGAAGGATTACCCTGAAACTCAAGAGAATCCTGCTTCTTCTTCCGAGCCTGCTCCAGAGCAGCCTGCTTCTATTGAAGATATTCCTACTGTACCCTCACCGGTTGTGGTACCCATTCCTCCCAAGCCGACAGCTGACAAAGGCAAACAACAAGTCCGCTTTGACAAGCCCTTAAAGAAGACATACCCCACAGGACCTGAGAAGCCTTACAACTTCGATATTTTGGCTCAATTAGCCAATACACCAGCCCGGTTGTCAATCTTTGAGCTCTTGCGTCTCTCCAAAGAGACTCGGGAATCTCTGAGTGAGGCTCTTATGCAAGCTGAAACTTGTCTAGCCCTTCTGAAGAAGCCTACAACAGAGCCAGTTTCTTGTCTTCATTGTCATAGTGGTCTGGAATTGATTCCAAACATAACTTTCATACAAGATGACATGCTGATGGAGGACAATAGGCACGACCGTCCTTTGTACTACACAGGATATGTCGACTCGATAAAAGTCGATCGAATTCTTATAGATCCAGGGTCTGCTCTCAGCATTATACCGAAGACAATGTTGGATGCGTTAAAGATTCTAGTGCATAGTCTTTCCAGTACAATCACCACCATTCTTGGATTCAACCAAGGGAGAAGCGAACCTTTGGGCAAGATTTGCCTAAAACTCCAAATAGGTAATTTTCGTACAAAAGTGACCTTCCACATCATTGACAATCATGGTTGTTCTTACAATGCTTTATTAGGGAGACCATTCTTACATGAGCACAATATTGTTCCTTCAACTCTCCATCAATGTTTTAAATACGTTGATGACAATGGAGAGGTACAAAAGGAGGTCGCTGATCTCTATCTTTTTAAAGGTGTCGAAGCATACTGCAACGATGCTCGTATGTATAAGGATGAATTCATGAAGGTGGTGTTGTCTCTGGACACTGAAGAAGAGCAAGAAGCAGTGCCTAAAGACACCCTTATCATACCTGTTAAAGGGCGAGTCTCTCATCCTCAGTGCTCTAAGCCACTGGCTATTCGCTAGCCAGCCCAGAAACAACCAATGGATGATGATAAAAGGGAGCTCACCTCTTCTGAGCCACTTGTTATCGATTTACGTCGTAACAAGGACAAAAAGTAGCTCACTTCTTCTGAGCCACTTGTTATTGATCTAACTCATAACAAGGACAAAAGGGAGCTCACCCCCTCTGAGCTACTTGTTATTGACCTCCGTTGTAACAAGGCCAATCCTCCTCCACGTTCTTCTTCTCCCCCTCTTGTAATTAATCTGACCAAGCCTGCTAAGGCTAAAGGTCCTGCTGTAAATATGAATGTACAGATCAATGAAAAAGCATCTACTTTCCAGTATATTGATGTCATTTATCATACTAAATTCTATTTGGATATGTTAGATAGCTTCCAATCATTTACAATGGGAGTTGTACAATCTCTTCAAACAGAAGTCTCATTTGAAAATCCAAAAGATTCATATCGTATTGTTCCTGCTCGAAAGAAAGGCGAGAGTCCAATACTTTTTAGTAAAGGACCGGAACAACAATTCAGTTATACGGATGATAGCAAAAGTAACGATACAGGACATCTCCAATTTCGACGTTACAGTCAACAATCAAAAGACATCATCCGAAAGATGGGTTATGACTTCAAGAGTGGCCTCAATTATGGCAAGGGTAGACGAACTCCTATCCGTACGACTGTTCCAGAAGGAAAATCAGAGATGTACTACAGTAAGACCAAAAGCGGTCTTGGATATGCTTCTCCTCCAGTACTATCCCCAGCAGTCTCCGACTCTGATAGTGAAGAACGTTCTAATTCTTCTGACTCCAGATCATGGGATTCTGATACCAGTATTGGTGAAGTCCATCGGCTGGTCGTATCTTCCAACATGGTCTCTGCTGAACTTCCAGAAGGCTATGACGAGGACATTGAAAAAAGTCTCGAAACAGATCCTTGGGCTCAACGAATGGATAATCAATGGGAACTCTGATTCGAACAGCGAGAACCTCCTACTGAAGATCAATTGGTTCAAATTGATGTAGGAGAGAACGGGTCACCTCGTCCAATATTCATTAGCAAGAATCTTCCAGAAGCAGATAAACAAGAGTTGATTCTTCTTATAAAAGAATATATTGATGTCTTTGCCTGGAGTTATGAAGATATGCCAGGTCTAGATCCCAAAGTTGCTACTCACAAATTGAACATTTTGCCCAATGCAAAACCAGTCAAGCAGCAACAGCGACGCTTCAAACCAGAAATGATGGATACGATCGATGATGAAGTCAAGAAGCTCATCGCTTGTGGCTTTATTCGAGAAGAGCAGTATCCTGATTGGATAGCCAATGTCGTCCCAGTTCTGAAGAAAACTGATAAAGTTCGAGTCTGCATCGACTTTCGGGATCTCAATGAAGCATGTCCAAAAGACGAATTTCCTCTCCCTATCACGGACGTCATGATTGACAATACCTGTGGGTTCGAGCGAATATCCTTTATGGATGGATTCTCCGGATTTGATCAAATTCGGATGAATCCTGAAGATGAAAAATATACTTCTTTTCGCACTCCTCGCGGAGTTTACTGCTATACTGTGATGCCATTTGGTCTCAAGAACGCTGGTGCAACTTATCAAAGAGCCATGAGTACTATCTTTCGAGATCATCTTCGCAAGACAGTTGAATGCTACGTTGACGATATCGCCGTCAAAAGTCGTCTGAAGGAAGATCACATCCAAGACTTGAGAACTATCTTCAATCTGATGCGCCAACATCAACTCAAAATGAATCCCACCAAGTCATTCTTGGGTGTCTCTAGTGGCAAGTTTTTCGGCTTCGTCATTACCTCTAAGGGTATACACGTGGATCCCGAGAAGAACAAAGCCATTCAAGAGATGCGTCCTCCACGCAACCTAGAAGAGCTACGAGGATTCCAAGGTCGTCTTGCGTACATCAGGAGATTCATTTCGAACTTGTCTGGACGCTGCAGACCATTCACTCAGCTGATGAAGAAGGGTGTCTCTTTCGTTTGGACCGAAGAATGTCAACGGGCATTCGACGACATCAAACGGTACCTCATGAACCCACCAGTCTTGGTGCCACCAATCTCGGGCATACCATTCTTAATGTATGTCCGTGCTATGGATCATTCAATAGGTGCTTTATTTGCCCAAAAGAACAAATAAGGCCATGAACAGGCCATCTATTATCTCAGTCGTACTATGATTGGTGCTGAACACCGTTATAGTCCAGTCGAAAAAGAATGCCTAGCTCTCATGTTTGCTGTTCAAAAGACAAGGCATTACATTATTGGCCAAACTATTCATGTCATATCCCGAGTTAATCCCCTTCGGGTATTGATGAAGAAGCCCGGTACACTCAATTCTCGGCTGGCTACATGGGCCATCCTGCTAGCCCAATATGACATGGTATATGTTCCACAAAAGTCTGTCAAAGGTCAAGCCCTGGCGGATTTCCTAGCGGCTCATCCTATGCTAGAAACATCCAAACTCTATGATGAAATTCCAGATGAGACATTAGAATTAAATATGATCTCTGAAGAATTTCCTACTTGGCGTCTATTCTTTGACGGTGCATCCAGAATCGGACCAAATGGTGCCATTGTAGCAGGAGTCAGAGTTGTTCCCGTTTCCCCAGACGGATCGACTATCCAAAGAGCTTACTCTCTAGATGAACCATGCTCCAACAATGTAGCAGAGTACAACGCTTTACTGATCGGCCTTCAGTTAGCTAGACAACTGGATGTTAAATATCTCGAAGTCTATGGCGACTCCAAGTTGGTTGTCAACCAGGTTAGAGGAACCTATGAAGTTGGCCATCAAGATCTGGTGCCTTATCATGAAGCGGCAATCAACATGGCTATATCATTCAAAGCTTTCTTCATCGACTATGTTCGCCGAGCTTGCAATAATGAAGCAGATGCCTTGGCCAACCTTGCAGCTGTCTTAGCTATCCCTATCAAAAGACAGCAGGTGGTGGTTGTCTCTAATCGTGAGTTGTTTTGTGTCGAAAACAATCGTAATATTGAGTTCAGTAATCTTACTGAAGTCAATGTTATCGATGAAGACTGGAGAACTCCTTTTATCGACTTCGTAGTTCATGACATACTTCCTGAAGATCCTAAGGAGGCTACGAGTATTCGTCGACGGTCTCTACGATTCTATTACAATCAAACCACCAAAACTCTCTATCGGCAGACTTATGACGGTCTTCTCTTGCGCTGTCTCGCTGGTGATGAAGCGAAGCAAGTGTTGCGTGAAGCTCACGATGGTGTTTATGGAGCACATCAACCTGGTCCTAAGTTACAGGATCGCATCCGACGAATGGGTTACTACTGGCCCTCTATGGTATCAGATGCCATCGAATATGCAAGGAAATGTCGTACTTGTCAAATCCATGTCGATTTCATTCACCAGCCTTCAGAATTCTTGCATCCGACTGCTGCTTCTTGGCCTTTTGAAGCTTGGGGCATGGACATTATAGGTCCCATCAATCCTCCTTTTTCTAGAGGACATCGGTTCTTATTAGCAATAACCGATTACTTCTCTAAGTGGGCTGAAGCTATACCTTTGGCTGAAGTCAAAACCAGCAGTGTCATCAACTTTGTCAAACACCATGTCATCTACAGATTTGGTGTACCTCGAAGGATCATTCATGACAATGGACCACAATTTATCAGCCAGAAGTTCACAAGATTCTGTGATGATCACCGGATTGACAATGTTGCTTCTACAGCTTATAATCCTGTCGCTAATGGCTTGGCTGAAGCCTTCAACAAAACTATCATCAAGCTCCCTAAGAAGTTTGTATCTACTAACAAACGGAACTGGAGTGAAAAGCTTGGTGAATGTCTATGGGCCTACCGTACTACGGTCCGTAACCCTACAGGTTTTACACCTTTCTCTCTGGTATATGGCTGTGAAGCAGTTCTTCCTCTGGAACTTCAAATCCCATCCTTAAGGATCGCCATTGCTAACGAGCTCACTACAGAGAACAACGATCTTCTTCGACTTCAAGAATTAGAAGTGCTCGATAAAAAGCGGTTATTGGCTCAACATCATATTGAGTTATATCAAGCCCGCATCTCGAAGACTTTTAATCGTAAAGTTAAAATCAGAGCTTTTCAACAAGGAGAACTCGTTCTAACGGTCAGACATCCTATGACTATGACTCACATGAGCAAAGGCAAATTTGATGCAAAATGGGAAGGACTCTATGTTGTTAGCAAAGTCTTCTCAAATGGAGCCTATCAACTCTCAGAGCTGGATGGTCGAGTTGCAATGATGCCCATCAATGGCAAATTCCTCAAAAAATATTATGTATAAATGTAATAGAGATTTTATGTAAATATGATCAGACAATTCATAAATAAAGTTTGATTTTTATTTCATCATAAACGATGTTACATGATATCAAGGAAGGTCACTATCATCCTTCTCAACATTGGGGCGTGGGCCACTGCCATCCTTATCAAAGATATAATCAGCAAAAGAGCCGATAACATCTTTGCTGGAACCCACCAGGAACTTGCAAGCAGCCATCCTTATGGCTTCTTCCTCTTCAGTCTTTCCTGGTTCAAGCAGGAAGTCCAGGATATCCCTTGGTGGCTTGGGTGCAGACGAACCTTCGCCTGCTTCTGTCTGCTTTGGCTGGACTGGTTCGACAGGACGTTCTTCGATGCCCGATTCAACCTTCGGGGCAATTTCAGCCTTCTTGGATGTATTTTCAGACGACATCTTTATGTTGAAAAGTGGAAATGATCATTCTTTTCAGATTTCTGTTCTATTTATAGGCAGAGATTCTCCAACCAACGAAGCGACACATTCATCCGACGGTTCATCCGTTCATTCAATTCATCTGACGGTTCACCCGTTCATCATTATCATCCGACGGTTTACCCGTTCATTCAATTTATCTGACGGTTCACCTGTTCATTATCATCCGACGGTTTACCTATTCATTTAATTCATCTGACGGTTCACCCGTTCATTATCATCATCCGACGGTTTATCCGTTCATCCATTCATTACGACGATTCATTTCGTTCACACCATTTTGATGATTCATTATCGTTCATCATCCATATCAGCAACTTGTCATCCTTGATTAAGTTGTCTATTGAAATAATAATATTTGACAAATTATACTTTGCCATGTCCACATTACCTCTGAGCAAATATAATGAATATAATTATTTTCTACAAAATCATCAAGAAATATATCATGTCCTATACCTCTGAATATATTTTCTATCGCTATTATTTATATCTGAATAAGTTATGCAAGAAATAATAGAGCCACAACAAAATGTCTTTTATTGATCAAAATTTAAGACATTACAATCGTAAAGAAAGACAAGAAGATACAAGATATCTTTCTACTAAGATGGAGGTGTCATCAGATTGGCGATTTGTTGCTTCAGAAGTTGCAGACGCTCTTCGCGAGATGCCATCACTCTCCTTCTGGCCTCTTCCATTCCAGATTCTTCATTGAAAGTGGGCATGGTTACCATTCGGCGAGTGATTTTAGCATTATGAGCTACCACATATTCCTCTCTTTCTTGAGTTAGAGTATTGAATTGTTGGATTGCAGTCTGGTGTTCGGTGATCTCATTCTCTAGTTCTTCTTGGAGGCGGGTAATCTCCGCTCTCAGTTCAGCAATTCTTCTCTCTTTTCTTTCAGCAGTAGATGCTACCGATTCCACTTTGGAATTGTATTCAGCAGATTTAGTAGAAAAGGCATCCAAGAGATTCTGGAGGTTTACTCTTTCAACTGCAGCTGCCTGAGCCATCTGTTCAAATTCTGCCTGAACTAAGGGTTCTACTTCCCCCTTATTGAGCTCTTTATAGTTCTTTATTGAAGTCTCCAGCTCATTTAATATATGGTCAAAGAAAGTGGCCTGAGGCTCGTCACCTTGCTCCCGGATAGCATTTACTAAAAAAGAGATCAGACCTCTAACCGTGTAAAAATTAGCGTCTTCTTTTTCCATCACTCTAGTGATCAGAGGCCCCAAAGACTCAAAGAAGCATTTGGTGAATGATTGGATGACAAACTGATTAGTCGCCAGAGCACCAGGAGTCGCAGCTACTCCTGTTGATGACGAGGCAGCAGGCCGTTCAGTCTCTTGTATTGGGACAGAGGGCTCTTTGAATAATGGAACTAAAGAGGAGCTGGTGGCCCCTCCTGGTTGTTCCTCTGCAAAATTAAATATTGTTATTTTGCCTGTCATTTGCTAATGTCAAAGAGAATCAAAAGTAAAAACAGTCTTACCATGGTTTGATCCGGCGACTGGCCTATCATCTGTTGGAACAGATTCTAGCTGAGCAGAAGTAGCCTCAGACACTATCGCCTGACTACTTCCTGCTTCGGAGCCACATGATAAATGGCGACTGCTACTAGCAATTGTCGTCGCCAGTACTATGTCCATGCATGCTAGAGGAGCGGAAGAAGATCCGGGTTCTGTATGGATAAGAATAAAAATGTTAGCTGTCAATCTATTAAAAGAAAACTGCTAATTTCATGCTATACCTTGGGGAGCAACAACTAGAGTTTCCTCCAAAGACACTTCTTTATCTGCAGTCTTCTCTAGAGATATCGGCACCTCAGTCTCCTTTTCAGGATTTAGAGTGTCATCAACAGCTCGAGGAGATGGCTGGATCTCAACATCCTCTTCCGAATTTTGTGTCTCATCAACAGCTTCTGATGAGGTGCTCTCCTCGTCCTCACTGTCCTCAGGAACCTCTTCACTAGCAGCAGCAGTGGCATGATCAGTTTCTTCTTGATAATCAAAGTCACAATCATTCAGTGCCTCGATCATGAGACGATCTTCCTCCTCACGGGCTGCTCTCGGTGTAACAGGAAGATGAGTCGTTACTGCCATTGGTGAAGGTGATCGTACAGCTTCCTCTTCTCGGGGCTCCGCAGCTTCTTCTCTTTGCTCAATTTCTTCTCTGGGCTCTGTTGCCTCCTCTCTTTGCTCAATCTCCTCTCCCTGTTTTGGACTGGGAGTTCTATGCCCAGACTCAGAAACAGGAGTGGGAGATGACATGGTGACTCCAGCTGCAGCGTTCATCACCACCGAAGACAAAATTTGCCTTGGAGGAGAAACAGTTCTCTTCTGTCTTCTATGGGCGAATTTCTTTCTATGCAGTAGCCTCTCAGGACTCTCTACATTTATTACCTCAGTCTGTTTTTGAACAGAGGTTGGTGTAGCTGCTTCATCTCGGGTTGTCTCGGCCTGCTGTCGAGATTGTGATCTTGTAGTAACTTTCTCTGAAGAATGTTCCAAGATTAATTTCTTCTTCATAACAGGGGAAGAAGGCTCTTCTCTCCTTCTCTTCTTCTCTTTGACCGGAGGCTTAACAACCTTCAGAGAAATTCTTAAAGGTTGGTTAACTTCCTCAGGGAAATTGATTTCTCTTGAAGCTTCCAATGGGTCGTCCACTGGCTCATGTTCTTCGTCGTTATTAAGAGCTGATGTGGCAGTCGCTCCTTTCCTCAGACGATTTGCTATTGCAAAACTATCAACTAGGCTATAGTTTTCAGCAAATGTATTTACAGCTGTGTAAAACTGTGAATAAGTATACAACATTCTAGGACCAGCATCAGTTCTGTTTGGCATCGAGAACACAGTCTTTGTGTCTCGAGCATTATAGTAAGCCCATGCTCTCGCACCGTCAATCAGGTACCCCGTCCCTTGCAGGCAAGTTATGGCGTTGCCCACATGGAACTGGTCATATCCAAACTGACGAGCGAAGCGGCTCGGCAGATATGGCTCAAGGAAGCATTCCTCTCAAATCTATGCACTAGATGAGATGGTCTGATTGTCTTCAGCCATTCAAAAGATACTCGACCTATTGGTTGCCTCCCAAGGTCAATCAAATTTGCTGTCATATGCTCATAACCAGTTGGAGGGGGAGAGCAAAGAAAATTCCATCCTTTGCCGAGGTTCAGAGTTCGTCTGCAGTCCCTCAAACTCGTGTATATCCATCGGCTCTGTGAGAATCTGCACAAAAAACTGCCCCCAACTGCTCCCATGGCAGGGTTCATCAAGGATGGATGATGTAAGAGCAACCATCCGAACAAGTAGGTATAGGGTAACTCCACTCTAGGAAAGACACCCTTATCACCCTTGTTCTTGAGCATAGAATCAACATACAGACGGAGACCTGCGTTTATCCTACAGGTCATTGCTGATAGTAAGTCCATCCGGTAGCCAAAAACTAACCGGACAGCAGCAAAAAGAACCCCACGATGAAAGCGGTCTACATCACTTGCTCCAGGCATGACGAAGCGACGTAGCCAGTACGTCAGAAATCCTGCCAGCTGGGCGTGTTTAGACATGGACCTGTAGCCCATTCTTATAAAGCTCTCCACAAATTCTCCAGCCTTAAGAGGAGGATATTGGTGTTCATCCTCAACTTCGATATCCATTCTGTTATTCTCCTCCACCAGCTTCATCACTTCACTATTGCTGAGGGGATGGAAGAAATCAGGGTTACATGAATCATGATCTTTTGTGTTTTTCTCGATAATGCGGTTGAGAAAAAGATAAGTCAACCATTTGGACGAATAGCATGTGCCAGCAGAGCCACTTTGGTAATACAAAGAGCAGATATATTTATAATGGCACAGAAGCTCATCAAAGACTTCCACCATCTTTAAATTCTCTCGACGAAGTCTATCTAACTCGTCGTTGCTCGGGACGTACTCCTCGTAAGGCAACTCACCCATTGGTAAATATGAGATATACTTCATCTCATGTAGAGCCAAGCCCATCTCCCCGCAGGGCGTCATAAACGTCCCTGTCCTGTAGTTGTACCTCTCTGCTAGAGCCAAAAACAGATAAGGATTTGGAAAGAAGCCGTATACAGTAGCGTGTACTGCATTATACAGCTCAATTTCTTTGAGTTTATCTTTAAACTGGACCAGTATCCAGTTGGCAATACAGCTCCATCTTTTGATCTCTGGATTTACTAGACCTGTCAACCGGATGTCTTGATCCGGATAACGGCCTTCTGCCTTGGCATACTCATTGGCAAAAACTGGTGTTCTTACCGGTAGCAATAAAGATGAGTTCTCAGGAGGGATGCAACCCGGCTTCAACCCTCTCAATAAAGTGCTGTGTCGTTCGGAAGAACTGTAGAACATATCCCTGTTGTTCGGACCTTTCTTAACACAGATTTTTTCGGTCCGTGCCTGTTGCAAAGGAGTGATGTCCCATTCCATCCTCCTAGGATGGCTAGCATGAAGATATCTTGCTAGTGGAAGGCATCTAGCTATGACTGGCAACTGAATCAATTTCTCCTTCCAATGGAAAGTTCTCAATTCAACTCTGGGTCTTGGTTGAGAACTTTTATCAATGGCGTCTCTGAAGAGGAACATGGGCTTCTTATGAGTGACAGCATCAGCAGATTGCAAAGGCTGTCCATTTATCAAGCTTAGCAGAGTCTCGTTATCTTATGCTATCAAAATAGCCTGACGAGATGATGGAAGGGTATACTGTGGAAATAGTACATGAGAGAAATCTTCTTTAAAATCTGGCTCCGATAAAGTTCCTACAAATGTTTCATATTCAGGATCTTCTCTGGTATCAACTGCATCCAACAGAAGAAAGCAGAATTTAGTACAAGTCAAAGTCAGAAATTCTGTCATCAGATTGCGCAGATATCAGATTGTACAAGCATCAGATTGTGCAGATATCAGACTGTGCAAGCATCAGATTGTGCAGATGTCAGATCGCTCAAACATCAGATTGCGCTGACAATCTCGTACAAATCAGCCGATTGCGCTGACTTTTGCCAGCACAATTCAACCGATTGCGCGAGAAGGTATTCTTCATAAAAATGAAGAATAATGTGTTCGTGCAACCAAAACCCTAAAAAGGGTGGCGCAGTATGATCACATCTCTAAAAAGAGATGGATTTTAAAGATCCAGCAAAGTCGAAAAACTCTAAAAAGAGTTTTCGATCGAGTTATCTACCTCGTAAAGTAGGGTGCGCAGTCTCATGACGAGAAGGACGAGGCGCTACACGAGCCGAAGACTCGGCGGGGGCCTTGCCCTTGGCGGCGGCGGAGGATCGCTTGGGGGCCATGGAGTTCGACGGAGGAGGAAGTCGGAGTAGGCTCGAGGATCTCTTTCTCTCAAACACAACGAAAGCAAAGTAAAGAATAAATTGAAGGATCGAGAGAACTATTTATAGTTTTTCAAGGAGCAACGGCCGCCTGAGATTGCGCCGAAAAAGTAGGACTGATTCATCCGATTGCGCAGACAGCTCAACACATGCACAACTTGATTTAAAATTTCAAAATTCAAAGTATTTCGAAAGATTGAATAAGTTCAACTTTCGAAAACTTTGAAGGGGGTCTTGTGGGTCCTAAAAATCAAGTTGTACCCATAAAAAAAGTCATAAAGATCAAGAAAAGCATCCTTCAAATGAACTGTGCAGACATCAGATTGCGCATCATTCAGATTGCGCATACTGGACTGCGCTTCCTCTCAACTGTGCATGCTGACGTGGCAAAAGTCATCATTACCTGACACAATCAAATCTTCTGACAACTGACAGCGTGTTTTACGAGGAGACTTTTCGTTTATTGTGCTGCACAGCGCTCGAGGACGGGTAGACAGCTGTACATGCAGCACAATCTGCCAGCCTGTCTGCTGCGCAATCCAGCCCAACTCATGTTGCGCACTCCATCATAATAACTGACAAAAGTACACGTGGCACTCATGCCATCAATTGCTCATTACATGGCAACCGTCTATGCACGATCATGCGCATTTCAATCAAAAGATGCCATGTGTCCAAGACAGTTGGCCCACGATCCAATAACTGCCTGCGCAGTCCACAGATGCATAATCCAATTCATGCGCAATCCAATATGCGCAGTTCAGAATAACTAAAAGTTAGTTATTTCCAGAACTCTATAAATAGAGTTTTAAGTCTTCATTCAGGGGATCAGACTTGAAAGTTCAGAATTATTAGAGAGTTCAGGAGTTCTTGCCCAAGTGCTGCTGCATTCTTCCGAGGCTTTTGCCTTCAATTCTCCGAGGCTTTTGCCTTCAAGTCAACTTCCGAGGCTACCGTCTTCAAAGTTCATATTGTCCAAGGGATAAAGCAATCGTCTTCTAGATTGGATTCCTACAGTTGTACCTTTCCCAGAATTCTTGTAATCTTTATAAAGTTTGTATCAATAAAGTTTCATACTTTTGTTTTTGCAAACACAACTGACATGACCATGTCAGCCCTCATCAAAATCAAACAACGATCCAATGAAACTACCGAACGTTTCATTGAACGATTCTGTCGTGAGGCACTCAAAATGCCTTTAGGAACGTCGGATGCTCTACTATAGACACATGTAGATCAATTTTTTTGCCTATAATCAGCATGTGGACTGGGTATAAACAATTCCAGGATTGACCTTCCTTTATAGTAAATACCAAGGCAGCGGAATAAAGTACCGACTGTAGAAGCATGGAAAATAATAAAGAAGGACCCATGCGGCCAGAAAACCCTATGCGGCTCAGAAAGTCCATACGGCTCAGAGATTCATGCGGCACAAGGGGCTATGCGGCTCTATGATCTCCATGCGGCTCAAAGAGAAGTGCCACGTAGCATACAAACAACTCTTCCCTTACTGCATTAATTGCCTTGACGGCTGACAGCTCTGACAAGATGACAGTCCTGACACAAAGATGTAATTATGGCTCTATCATAATGACAGACTCCTAGGAAAACGAAGGAGATCTCTTACACAATCTCCCGAGATCCAGAAAATGCCACGCAGCCTTGACACATGGACAGTCATATGCGGCTCGAGCGGAGACTCCCCATGCGGCTCAGGCCGAAGTTGCCCGATACGGCCCAGATCGAAACAACCCTATGCGGCTCAAGCAGAGGCTCCCCCTATGTGGCTCAAGAGGACGCTCACCCATGCGGCTCACGAGGACCATCTCCATGCGGCTCACGAATGAGTTACACATTATGCGGCCACCTACGTCCATGCGGCCCAGATTATCATGTGATTCGAAGGTTCGGGGGCCACTCCCCAAGCAGCCTTGACACGTGGCCGGGCTTATGCAGCTCAATCCTCATACGACTCAGATCCCCTCAGTGGCTCCCAGGACACGTGTCATGAAGCCAATCAATTTCCCAGATTTACTGCAATCAAAGATTGGGTCAAATCCCAATAATCTGGGACACGTGACAGGAGAATGAATTAAACTTATTCATTCAGATTCGCAGACATCAGCAGATCATCATAAGGGAGATTTATTCCAATCAGCATTAATTACTGAGAGGATTTGGTGCAATTTACATTAAATGGCCCAGATTCATCACACTCAAGATTAATGGCCCAGATTGATCAATCAACAGGCCGCCGCCACTCTAAGGGGCAATCATTGCAAACCCTAATGATTGCATTCCCTTCTTATAAATAGCAAGGTGCCATTCCCTTACAAGAGGACCCTTTTTTCGAGATTAGAGAGCACCAGAATACTTGGAGAGAAAGAGCCGAAAGAGAGAGCAAAGAGAGCATTTCTTCAACGCTAAGCAATCTTCTGGAGCCAAGGCTGCATACCGATCGTCCAAGGAGTATGGCAGAGCTGCCATAGCTTTCTCGAGCCTCTATCGTCACCCCCCAGAATCTAAAATAAACAATTGTACTTAGATTGCTGTACCTAGGTTTTCGTCCCTAGGTTTTCTTTGTACAAGCGAGTTTGTAACATGAAGTAAAAGTCCAGTCCTCCGATAATTGTTCTGTCCTTTTATATTTCATGGCAAACACGATGGCGACTCTGCTGGGGACAAACTTCTCCACGGCTGAGGAGTTGGTGACGCAATCGGATGCAGCCAAACTTGGCTCCATGCAATAGAAGATGGTCGTCCGTTTCGACCAACAGGCATTTGAAGAAATGCTCTCTGAAGGAAGCGCTGGCCCGGTCCAGAAGCGAACCCGCACAAAGAAAGCTCGTTGCGAGTGGAGGCCAAAATCATTTGCTCCTCTATAAGCTCTGGATGGGATACTCTCGGCTACCCAAGACGACGAAGGCGACTCTCATACGGCTCCACTTCGAGCCGTAGAGAACTCTGCTGTCCCCAAGTTCGGCAGAGAAAAGCACTATGATATTGGACTTGCAGGGACAAAGAGTGATTCTACGTGCCCCAAGAAGAAGCCGAACGCTCATGCGGCCAAGTCTGCCAACCGCATGCAGGATGCTCATGCGGTTGAGTCTGCCAGCCGCATAAAGAAGGTCTATGCGGCCAGATCATCCAGCCGCATGAAGAAAACTCATGCGGCCGAAGCTTCCAGCCGCATGAAGAAAACCTATGCGGCTACGCCTGCCAGCCGCATAAAGGTTATTGATGACAGCCGTGTGATGCCTACTCCACGTGGCTCTGTCTTCGACCGTCTCTCCTATGGTCCTGATCTCTTGTGCTCCCAAGAAGATATGTCTGACTCTCTCCAGCATCACCTAGACTCTTCCTACTATGTGCCCTTACGCACTAGAGCGAAGAAGTCTAGGACAGCGTGAGCTTGGCAAGCTTGGTCCGCTGATCTGATCTCTGACCGTCCGAGCGTACCGCATACTGTTATGCGGGCCTCAGATGGGAAGTTATACAGAACCACTCGAGCCCAGCCCCCGGCGGCACACGGACAGAGAGGTTCGTAAAAGTCTTCCGAAATCCAGGGAGCGAATATGGTCGATCCAGACCCATCTGACTTGCGTGAGGCCATCCTCCACAAACGCAAGAAAAGAGAAGATGCACCGGGGTGCAAAGAGTCCTCCTACGGATGTCACTGCACCCAAGTCATCGTCAACTGCTGCTGTAACAACGCGACGATACAAAAAGACCGGCGGTCCGCCTTTCAAAGACTGCAACGACCAAGCTCAGAAGACGAGGTGCCTCCCGTCGTCTCTTACAACTCTGCCCAAAAAGACCCCAACGATGGGAGAGGGAAGAAGACAAATGTTCCCAGTCCAAAAATTTCAACAACTTTGACCAAAAGACTGTCGTCTAAGCGGGTGCCCACTACCGAAGTTTTCCAAGGCACCCGTTCTAAGACGAAATCTGCTACAGTGGGAGATTCGTCGTCCACAACTGGGGGTTGCTGGCACTGGGGGTAGCACTCCTCCGAACCTCCATGATAATCCGATATTCCAAGAAGACAAGCCGGGGGAAACAACTCTCCCATCAGATGCAACAAACCCTGACGTCCCCGACGACATCCACAACTTCCAAGACAAGGCAAACTCGGAGATTGGGGGTACTGTTCCTTTCGAGTCCGAACCAGAGGAGAATTTCCCACATATCCCGATGACTTCTCACTACAGGGGTATGATTCGGAGGGCGCTTCCTCTACCTCTCCATCCATCTCTCCTCACGTAAGGACGGTATTCATGACGGACAGTAACCAAGGTGGTTCCAGTGATCGCCAACGCATCGACACTCTGGAGGCCATACTGCTTGCCTTGGTCAAATCTGTAGACGAGATCAAAGCGGCTCTTCCAACTCTGCAGGGAGGAACGCCTGGCCAAACAAGTACGGGTCCCGCGGTCAAGGCGGACTCGAATTCAGCGGCACCGAACCCGGACAACAATCCTCCTGAAGGAACAGCCCCCACCGTCGTAGATGAAGCCCGCGAAGCGAGAAGAGAGGTCCAGGAGCTCCGAGCTATGTTTCACGCTCGAGAAAATTCTCAAGACCTCAGAATACGGCAACCGTATCCTGCTGCCTGGAGGGATGTTCTATTCCCACCAAGATATAAACCATTCAATATCAATTCTTATGATGGCAAGACCTCAGCAAGTCGGTACATCACTTACTTCGAGGTCACCACCGACCATCTGCCCCATGACGATGCCATTCTCACACGATTATTCATCGGGGCATTGGAAGGGGTCGCCTTCGACTGGTATCGTAACCTTCCAGACAACTGCATCCACTCCTTCGCCGGCTTCAAGCGCATGTTCTTGGAGAGATTCTACGAAGTAGGGAAGGACATCACAATGTCCACCCTCATGGACGTCGTCCAAGGGGAGAAAGAGCTGACAAGGAATTACATTGAGCGGTTTCGCCAAACCGCGATGAAGCTGCCATCTGGAAATTCGGATTCCTCCCTAATTAAAATTTGCCAAAAGAGACTGCTCCCAACAATCAGTCTCTAGATGGGCAAAAGTCAGTTCAAGGACTGGAAGACATTTATCATCAGTGCCACTAGCGCCGAAGAACGATTGAAGAAGGCTCGCCAACTGGGATTGCACATCTCGGACGGAAAGAACAAGAGAAAGCGTCCTAACACCAACAACGACAATGGGGGTAGCCCCTCCAACAATCGGGACAGCAGGGGTAAGCAGGATATGGTGGCCGATACAGCACAGAAACCTGAGCCAAAGTCGGCAGACAAACAATGGCCGCAAATTACTTACTCCTTCGAAGACGGTCACGTCAAGCCCATCTTGGACATGCTCACACAAGGAGACAGAATTCAGCTTCCTCCACCAAGACGGGAACCTCGGCCGACAGACATGGAGAATCCAAAGTACTGCCATTACCACCGCTACATCCACCATGCCACATACGACTGCTACCAACTAAAACGGTACATCCAAAATCTCATCGATTCGAACGCTCTGGCCATCGACTTCGAAGAGGTAACTGTGGCAGCCAATATGGTGTTAGTACAATTTGGCAGCTTCCCTCCAACCGAGGCTCAAGATGGGGTGGTACCCATCCCTCTGGCGACAATAGAGATTGCTAACCTTCCACCTCCCCGAGATCAGGCTGCTGGGCTAGTGTCCCTCACCACATCACGAGGGAAGGTCATGTGGGTCCATCCAGACTTGGTATCAGAAGTGACTCAGCCCACACCATCCTCCATTCGCCAGAAGAAAAGTAGAAAAGTTAGGTCCTGTCGTACAATCTTGGCAGATATCAAAGAAGCTACAGCCGTCTTCACTCGGTCTGGGGCACAATCCCAACATGTGGCTGATAACTCGACTGAAGATCATCAGCCCGCTACAATTGACGCTCCGGGACCGGCTCAGCCTCCGACGACCGACAAGCCTAGGCCGAAGGAGACTCACTTTGATAAATCCCTCCAAAAAGAGGCACCTCAGGGGCTGGAGAGGCCCTACAACTTCGACATCTTGGCGCAATTGGCCAAAACACCGGCCAAGTTGTCATTATACGAGCTTCAGAGTCTCTCAAAAGATGTTCGTACGGCTTTGAGCGATGCACTCTAAAATGCCGACGTGTACCTGGCTCAGGTCAACATCACGGGAGAAAACCCGCCTGCAGATCTCCAAGACAGCGCTTGCACGGGAGCGATGCCCAACATTGTCTTCACCCCGCAGGACATGCTCATCAAAACCAACCTGCACGATCGCCCGTTATACTACATTGGATACATCGGCGACGTAAAGGTGGATCAGATGCACATTGATTCTGGGTCTTTCATAAGCATCATTCTGAAGGGTCTGCTACATCATCTCCGCATCCCAATGCATCGCCTGACGCCTACAAGCACCGCCATCAGCGGTTTCAATTCGGGCAGGAGCTACCCAATTGGGAAGATTCGTCTGAAGTGTCAGATTGGCGATCTCCAATCAGAAGTCACCTGCTACGTCATAGATGCAGATACTTCTTACAACATCCTCTTGGGGCGCCTTTGGATACACGATTATATGATCGTGCCTTCCACGCTGCACCAGTACTTCAAATGTGTCGACAAACACGGCTTCGTGAGGACAGAATTTGCTGATATTGATTCCTTCAAAGGGGTCGAATCCTACTACTCAGACTCCTGCCTGTACGAAAAGTCGAAGAAGCACCTCGGTTTAGGAGATGTGCAAGCTCGTACCGAGACAACCACAGGATCAGAAGAACCTCTGACGATCCACCTCCAAGCTCGCAAACCTGGCAAGTCCGCACCCCTTACAGCCACTCTGCGTAAGGACGCAATCAGCCTCTCGGCGAAAGAAGAGCAGATGATAATCCGGCTGCCAAGGTCTGGCCAAGTGCCAAAACTCACAACGGAGCCACTGACAATCAGGCTGCCGAGAGTCGGCCAGCCGCAAACGGAGAAGCTCAATCCCTCCGATAAGCCGATGACGGTACGTCTTCCCAAGAAGAGTCATCATCCCGATGTAAGGTTTGGGACTTCTAGCGAACCAACCACTCCCCGCCCAACATCAAGTATCAAGCTGGGGGTCGTTAGCCTGCCAACAACTCCATGCTCTGCTTCACCAGCTGAACCTCTGACGATCAAACTGCCCAGGTCGTCCTCCCAGTCTTCGTTTATACAGGGGGTAGCCGAAGAGAAACTGGAGCTAGCCAAGTATGTGGTTGCCCACACTGATGTTTCCTCCGCAGATGATGTAATCCCCCTAGAAAAGATATCTTACTTCATCAATAAAGGGCTATCTTTGAACTACCTCGAGCTCAATAAGCTATGTACAATGTATGCTATAGAACATGGTATAGGCAATCACCTACACACACAAGTGACAAATGTGCACACCATAATCCAGCTTATTCCAGAGGAAGACGCTTACCGCATAATCGAGGGAGAGGATCATCCAATCATCTTCGGCCGGAAGGACGATCCGTATTCCTTCACCATAGAAGAAGTCGACCTTGGGTCAGACGCCGGGAGACTGCCTCTGTATCTTTATAACCCCCAATCCAAATATCTCATGCAAAAACAAGGGTACGATCTGGAGACTACGCCAGGCTTGAACTACGGCACCGGGCGACGATTACCTTTGAAGCCACTGGTCCCGGCTGGCAAACCACGAGACTACTATAGCAAAACTCGATGTGGATTAGGGTATGTAACACCCACGACGACCCCTGAGAGTTCAGATGAAGAATGTTACTGGCAGTCACATTCAACCGGGTCACCAACTTCTGACTCGGATACCAGCATCAGAGACATATTCAGACAAGTCCTGTCAGTCAACATGACATTCGCCGACGCCTATGAGGAAGATGAAAACATTCCTGAAATCCTCGAGCTAGAGCCGTGGGCCCAACAGTTGGATGCACAATGGGAAAAATGGTTTGAACTGAGAGAATCCCCTACTGAAGATGAGGTTATACAGGTGGATCTCGGTAGCGAATCTTCTCCAAAACCAATCTTCGTCAGTAAAAGCCTAACAGAAGAAGAGCGAGAATCGCTGCTGGAACTTGTCAAAGAATATATTGATGTGTTCGCATGGAGCTATGAAGACATGCCGGGATTAGATCCCGATATTGCTCTCCACAAACTCAACATTCGGCCAGATGCAAAGCCGATCAAGCAACAACAGCGACGCTTCCGCCCAGGCATCATGGATGCGATCGAAGCCGAAGTCAACAAACTAATAGCCAGCGGCTTCATTCGTGAGGAGCAACATCCTGACTGGGTCGCCAACATAGTTTCGGTCCTCAAAAAGAACGGGAAGATCCGAATCTGCATCGACTTCCACAATCTGAATGAGGCATGTCCAAAAGATGAATTCCCCCTCCATATTACAGACATCATGATCGACAACACATACGGCTTCGAACGTATGTCAATCATGGATGGCTTCTCGGGGTACAACCAAATCAAGATGTCTCCTGACGACGAAAAGTATACATCATTCCGAACACCGATTGGCACATACTGTTACACAGTCATGCCTTTTGGTTTAAAGAATGCCGGTGCCACATATCAAAGAGCCATGAGTATCATCTTCAGAGACCACTTGCGCAAGACTGTGGAGTGTTATGTTGATGATATCGCCGTCATGAGTCGCTGTAAGGGAGACCATCTGCAGGATCTGAAGACGGTATTCAATCTGATGCGAGCGCACAATTTGAAAATGAACCCTACGAAGTCCTTCCTGGGCGTATCCAGCGAGAAGTTCTTGGGTTTTATCATCACGGCCCAGGGTATCCATATAGACCCTGAGAAGACGAAGGCAATTTTGGAGATGGGTCCCCCGAGAAATCTCCGCGAACTCAGAGGCCTCCAAGGGAGGCTAGCTTACATCAGGAGGTTCATTTCTAACCTCTCCGGGCGATGTCGACCATTCACCCATCTTATGAAGAAAGGCGTCACATACGTATGGGACGAAGAATGCGAACGTGCCTTCGACAGCCTCAAAGAATATTTGTCGAACCCTCCGGTCCTGGTGGCTCCGGTTGCTGGAAAACCATTCCTGCTCTACGTACGAGCCATGGAACATTCCCTCGGGGCTCTGCTGGCACAAAACAATGATGCAGGCCATGAACAGGCCATATATTACCTCAGTCGAATGATGGTTGGGCCAGAGCACCGATACACCACCATGGAGAAGGAATGCCTCGCCCTGGTGTTCACCATTCAAAAGATGCGACACTATGTCGCAGGACAAACCATACATGTTATCTCACGAGTCAATCCTCTCAGGGTCCTCATGACGAAACCAGGGGCACTCAGCTTCCGCCTCGCTACATGGGCAATATTGCTGTCCCCTTATCATATGATCTTCGTCCCGCAAAAGGCTGTCAAAGGTCAAGCCCTGGCAGACTTTTTGGCAGCCCACCCGGGCTCGAAGTCGTCCAAAATATATGCAGAGATCCCAGATGAGGTCGCCGACTTGCATACAACCTCTCACGATGATATATGGCGAATGTTCTTCGACGGTGCTTTGAGAACTGGACCCAAGGGCAACATCATCGTCGGAGTCGGGGTGGTGCTGGTTTCTCCTTTTGGATTGGTGATCAATCACGCTTACTCTCTCACAGAACCCTGCTCTAACAATGTGGCCGAGTACAACGCTTTGGTCATTGGCCTCCAACTTGCAAGAGAGCTGGAGGTAGAATACCTTGAAGCATACGGCGATTCTCAGTTAATCGTCAATCAGATCCGGCACTCATACGAGGTTCGCCACGAAGACATGATCCCCTATCACCAAATAGCGATCAACATCATCACATCGTTCGAGGGGTTCTTCATCGAACATGTTCCCAGACTCCGAAATATCGAAGCCGATGCCCTAGCTGGCCTTGCCACTTCCTTAGCGGTTCCAAACTATGCTCATCAATCGGTGGATGTGATAGGCCACGAACTGGTCTGTCCCAAGAACAATGTTCAGTTTGTGGCGAGTTATTCCGCTCAGACGGTCGACGAAGCGCCGGACTGGAGACAACCATTCATAGACTTCGTTGTCTACGACATCCTGCCCGAGAACCCAAAGGAAGCCACTTCCATCAGAAGGCGTTCTCTCAGATTCTTCTACGATACAGAGACAAAAATGCTGTATCGTCGATCTTATGATGGATTATTACTTCAGTGTCTGTCAAACGCAGAAGCCAAAGAAGCCGTACGCGAAGCTCATGACGGTGTCTGTGGGGCCCATCAGCCTGGCCCTAAATTGCAAGACCGTCTTTGCCGAATGGGCTACTACTGGCCCACAATGGTAGTAGATGCGATAGATTATGCAAGGAAATACAAGGCTTGCCAAGTCCACGCGGACTTCATCCACCAACCATCCGAATTTCTACATCCGACAGTGGCGTCCTGGCCATTCGAAGCATAGGGAATGGATATCATCGGTCCGATAGCTCCACATTCCTTCCGAGGACATCGCTTCATACTTGCAATCACGAATTATTTCTCTAAATGGGCGGAAGCTGTTCCGCTTGCAGAAGTCAAAACTTCGAATGTGATCAGCTTCCTCAAGCATCACGTCATCTATCGCTTTGGACTGCCCCGAAGGATCATCCACGATAATGGTCTGCAGTTTGCAAGCCACGTCTTTTATCGGTTCTGCGACAAGCACTACATCCAGAATATTGCTTCGACACTATACAATCCAGCAGCGAATGGGTTGATTCAATAAAACCATCATCAAGTTACTCAAGAAGTTCGTATCGTACAACAAACGCGACTGAAACGAGAAGCTTGGTGAATGCTTATGGGCGTACCGTACCACGGTCCGAATAGCCATAGGGAACACACCATTCTTTCTGGTGTACGGGAGTGAGGCAGTTCTCCCATTAGAGACTCAAATACCCTCACTTCGCGTCGCCCTCACTTATCAATTGACGACGGATGATAACTACCGTCGCCGGCTACAAGAGTTAGAGGCCTTAGATGAGAAGCGCCTCCTGGCTCAGCAAAGGATCGAGCTATACCAAGCACGCATCTCTGGAGCCTTCAACAAGAAGGTCAAAATCAGAACATTCCAAGCGGGCGATCTCGTTGTGGCAGTCTGGAGGCCGATGGTCATGACTCACAAGACCGCTGGTGCCGCTGAACTCGCATCTTCAACACATTCCAGATTATCAGTCATGTACCCGCTAGTACCGCTGAACTCACATCCACAAACATTTTCCAGATCATCGAGTTACGTACCCGCTGGTGCCGCTGAACTCACACTTTCATAATACTCCAAATTATCGAGTCATGTACCCGCTGGTACCTCTGATCTCACATCCCGGTCACTCTTTCAGATAGTAAGTCATGTATGATCATACCTCTGAACTTTCTTCCTGGAAGAAATCCTCCCTCATGATCCACTACCCGCACTTTCAGTGCACAAAAAGGGTAACAGATCCACAAATTTCCAAAACGGCCATGTCCTCATTACCTCTGAGTCGTTCCACTTCCGCCAAAAACAAATCACCCCTTACATAGAACTTCCATGTCCTCATTACCTCTGAGTCATTCTATGTACCCTCCTTCATTGAGCCCACTCTTGCCATGTCCTCATTACCTCTGAGTGGGAAGGCTCTGTCGAAGAAACCTTCATGCTTACCATGTCCTCATTACCTCTGAGTAAGTCTGAAGATTCCCTTTCGACTTTTTATCTGTACCCACAACCGGAGTACGCCAAGGATAATAGGTCCATAAATATTCCCCGCTGAGTCCATACCTGCCATATCCTCATTACCTCTGAGCAGGAAGACTCTACGGTAAAACCTCCGTACTTACCATGTCCTCATTACCTCTGAGTAAGTGTGTCGGTCCTCTCTTGTCTTATTATCCGTACCCTGAACCAGGGTATGCCAAGGGTAATAGACCCACAAATGTCCTCTGTTGACCACAAATATCCTCAGTTGAGTCCATTTCTGCCATGTCCTCATTACCTCTGAGTAGGAAGACTCTACGGTAAAACCCTCATACTTGCCATGTCCTCGTTACCTCTGAGTAAGTATGTTGGTTCCCCTTTTTCATCCTATTATCCGTATCCTAACCCAGGGTACGCCAGGGATAATAGGCCCACAAATGTCCTTTGCTAAATCTCTTAGTACAGGCCCACCATTCCTCATCATGCCCCGGGAGCCCAGCTGCTCCATGGCATTCTATCCCCCGATACCCAGAACATCCATGACCACCTTACCGTGGAACTGTTCTAGGTATCTCCAATCGAACTTGTTATCCGTACCTAAAACCAAGGTATGCCAGGGGTAACAGGTCCACAAAAAAGTCCCCCATGCAGGGCAAACACTACCACAATACCACAGGAACAACAAGCAATACAAATGAAGGGTAGAATCGAAAGTACTCTTTATTTGAAGGAAGAAAAAAGCGCTACAGGTGTTGGACCATGTCCCTATCATAAAAAAAAAGAAATAGAAACAAAAGAAGGAAAGGCCGACTATAGTTCGACATTACACAATTCCAAAAGGCGATTCTTCACTGAGATGGCCTCCTGTTCGAGCCGCTGTTTGGCTCGACGCTCAGCCTCCTCGGATAACCGCTCCTCATCATCCAAGCCCATGAGCTCCTGCCAGTCATCTTCCAACTTCTTCAGGGCAATTTCCAGGTCGGTCGAAGCTTGATTGACTCTGTCAGCCTCCTGAATAATCAGCTCCCTGTCAATACGGGCAGCCTCAAGATCAGACTCCAAGAAAGTCAACTTCCTCTGAAGCTCAAGGATCTGCACCCGCGTGTTAGCGATCCCACGGGAGGCAGCCGCTTCCCGAGCCGTGACCTCTTCACTCTTGTGGCTCAACTGATCATATCGATCAAACAGATCGCGGAGGTCCTTCAGTACAGCTGGCTTGGTTTTATCTTGAGCAGCCCTTGTCTTCTCTATAGTAGCAGTGAGAGAGCCGCATTCCCGATCTATAACAGCAGACAGATCAGCCTGTCGCAGCACCTGAAGCTGGGCCACCAGCTGCTCAGTCTCTAACAACTTTGCCTCCAAGAGCACAGCCAGCCCTGCACCACCAAGAAGAGTCTTAAGGATTTCAATTTGACCCTGGGTGTATTGCTGGGACAAGACGAAAGAGGTCCCTCTTTCCACAGCAGCCGTTATTCCCCTCCTCAAGTGACGATGAAAGCTGTCAACCACGTCCTGTAACGCGTCGTCCAGGACCTCTGTAGAGGACGGCGTCAGAGAAAGCGTGGCCGACAATATCAGAGGAGTGATGCTAAAACTTGCCCCCAGGGGGATAGAGTCCGAGAAGAACGACGTGCAGATAGCGGATAACTCTTCCTCCACCACCAGAAGAGGCTGGATACTCGGCAGGGCAGAAAGGTCGATTCTCTGGGCCGCCCGAGCAGAGAAAGAAGCGAGGAACATCGTCCTTTGCCCCGATTGTCCCATCACCGGACTTGTCGAACTCGAGCCCGCAAAAGGACCATCAAGGTGAGCCGGAGGGGGAGGAGGTACCCCCTTCTCCGCCAGTGTCCGTTCGACAGAGTCTGGCTCAACAAGGTCCATCCTCGGCACGGGAGGGACAGGACCTGCATGTCTATGACAATGATCAATCGACGTGACCCGAAAGATGTGATCATAGAGCAGATAGGCCTCCTCGCAAGTTAAGATTCGGCTTATCTTACCAGGAGAGGAGCATCGAGACTGCAGCTCGTTCGTAGCTGGCAGGGTCTCCTCACCCACGATCTCTAAATTCAAGTTGGCCAGCTCCTCTGACCCAGCTACCTCAGAGAGAAAGGCAACTTGATCAGCATCACCTGGACGGAATTCAATAATTTTGGGGGCAGGCTCACCGGAGCCCCCGTCATCCTAAGATACGACCTCGACAAAACGAGAATCTTCTTCTTCTGACGCCTACAAGAAGTAAGGAAGATGATTAAAATCATAGCTAGAAGAAAGGAAGGACCGGTAGTAACTTATTTACCTCTGACGCGGGGTCAACTTCGTAGCCCCTTTCCTTTATAGTTACTCCACGGTGTCGGGTCACAGCCAGTTTTCGAGAGCGAGAAACGCCGCCGACAGGAGAAAGTTGCCTGCTACGCTTTCGTGCAGGATCGGGTGCAACGGATAACGGATCTACCACCATCTCATCTGGCAAAACAGGTGGCTGATCTGTTGACACAAAGTCACAGTCAACCAAATATTGACTACATTGACTAAATAATATCTGTATAAATTCAATACGACACACGACGTCTGCTTTCAGTTCGGGACAAACGACAGCTCAGTTTCCGACTCTCAGTATATTTTCGAGTCTGTACTTTTATATTTCATTGAGTCTAGAAGTATGTACTCTGAGTTATACTGAGCTCTTGGAACTTGGTCTACAAGCCTACCCAAAATCCCAAGCTCCACCAAAACAAAATTGCCCACAAGTCCCACTTAGAATCACTCTGTGCTCTGGAGACAGAGTTCGGGCCGAACTCTGCCTCCACACAGAGTTCGGGCCGAACTCTGTCCCCTAGAAATCAGGAACCCTAATTTTAGGGTTAGCTGGTTGCTAGCTGTCCAACGGCCAAATTTTTGAATTCTCCTACCCGAATTCTGGCCGAATTCTGCCTCAAAAATCAGTATAAATAGGGCATGAATTCTCTCATTTTAAAATACTCAATCTTCTCTTCTCTTCTCTTCTACAAGCTCTATAAGCCATACCCTTCCCATCTACTACCCACAAGCCTCCTAAGTCTCGAGTGCTCAGCATCTCTCAGTTAGGATTCTTGTGCAAGAGTGAAGAAATCGCTTGGACAATTCCAAGCAATCGCCACTGCGATTCTCTGTAAGAAGTTGACGTGCTCTTCTGAAGTAAAGGCACGGGTTGTAAGCTACTATTTCACAAATAGTGGATTTAATCCTGAGCTAGAGTTCTCAGGCCTGGACTAGTCCTCCACGAGGGAAACCAGGTTAAAATTGCTGTGTTTGCGTATGCTCTCTTGTCTTTCATTTACATTCCGCATTTTACTCTGATTATTCATTGTTCGTAAAAGAGTAATTTTTTAATTGGTCATTATATATATATATACTCTATTCACCCCCCCTCTAGAGTTGCCAAACTGTTCTTCAATTGGTATCAGAGCTCTGTTCTCTTTATAAGGACTAACATCCTAAGAGTTGATCCATGGCAACCACACAATCCTTGATCTCCAATCATGGTGAAGGTCAGTCCACTCATAGGCCTCCCCTATTTGATGGAACTAACTACACATATTGGAAAACAAGGATGAGTTTTTATCTGAAGTCTCTAGACTTTGACCTGTGGACTGTCGTAACTGACGGTTACAAAAAGCCCGCCAGAATAGTTGTCGATGGTGACCTCACTGAGAAACCACACGACAAATATTCTATCGAGGAGAAGAAACAGGCAAGTCTAGATGCTAGGGCTATTAATGCTTTATTCTGTGCTATAGACAGGAACGAGTTTAACAGGGTCTCTACATGCACCACTGCTCATGAAGTATGGAGACTTCTGGAAGTGATGCATGAAGGAACCACTCAAGTCAAGGAATCAAAGATAAGCCGTCTCACTCAAGAGTACGAAGCCTTCAAGATGAAGCCAAATGAGACGATCACTCAAATGTTTACAAGATTCCTCGACATCATCAACCCGTTATCCTCGCTTGGTAAGCAGTACTCAAACCATGAGAAGATCCGCAAGCTACTCAGAGGGCTACCAAAGATTTGGAACCCTAAGGTGACAGCCATCATAGAAGGAAATGATCTCACAAGTATGTCTATGGAGACTTTGATGGGCAAGCTCATGACTCACGAGCTTGACCTCAAGGACTTCGAAGAGCCTGCTCCGAAGACCAGGGAGATCGCACTCAAAGTTCATCGACGAAAGGTTGATCATGATGAGACTGAAGACGATATCTCAGATGATGAAGACCAAGCTCTCATGGTACGTAACTTCAAGAAATTCCTTCGCTTCAATCAAAGAAAGAAGGAACCACAAGAAGACGATGAAGAAGAGCCAACCTGCTATGGTTGCAAAAAGACTGGACACGTCAGAAGAGACTGTCCGCTCTTAAAGAAAAGCAACCGGTATGAAAAGCCCTACAAGAAGAACTCATCAAAAAGGTATGCCAACACAAGCATTTGGCATGAAAGCGAAGCAAGTGACTCCGAGGAAGAAAAGAACTCTCCTCAAGACAAAGCAAATGTGTGCCTCATGGCAAATTCCACCAAGGTATCAAACGAAACTTTAGATGACTTCTCTTTTGATGAACTTGGCGATGCTTTCACCGATTTACTTGATGATCACAAAAAGGTTATCGGTAAATACAAGCATGCCAAGGACAAAATCAAAAGTCTAGAAGATGAGATACAAAGAATTTCTTTACTTCTTGATAATGTTAGAAACACATCACCCACAAATGACACTGATGAAGTATCCAAGCTTAAATTAAGCTTACATGATGCTGAAGCACGCATTGAGCAACAAACTCAAGAAATCACTACTCTCAACACGTTGCTTGCTGAAGAAAAGAGTAGACACAAGATTTCCATGACTAAGATTTATGGCTTAAATATCAAGATTGATGAACTGCAAGCTATGTCTAAAAGATTAGAAACCAAATTGGGTAAACAGGTTGTTCAACCTCAAACCCAATCACATGGGCACAACACCACTCATACTAGTCAACCATGTCATTCTCATGCAGCACATAACCATGTATTTATGTACACAAACTTTCACAAACCACGTGCACGTAAGAATATTCCTTATACTCATTATACTGCACAAAGACACAACCAATATCACTCTACACATAGACAAAGTCATCATATCATGCCACAGCATCACACTATGCCATATAGACAATCTCAGCATGCCACTCCTCACAGTCAATATCATCATGCTATGCCACACAGACATCATCATCATGCCACTCACTCTATGCATAGTCATTATTACCATGCTAACTCTCCATATCATCCTCATCCTATTGCTTATAGATATCATTCTCATACTCCCAGTATAAATAAAAATGCTATCTGTACTTACTGTGGAATACATGGACACATCTCACCACAGTGTAGAGTTAGAAGATTGGTAGACAAGAAAATATATGCTTGGTTTCCAAAAACTAACTTTTCAGGACCCTCAAGAAAATGGGTACCAAAGGTCACATCTACTCTTGATGTAGGTGGACCTTCCCTCCTCAACTGAGAGTAAGTGGATTCTCGATAGTGGATGCTCGCGACATATGACGGGAGACGCAAATCTTTTTGCATCACTATCGATGAAAAGAGAAGGATACGTATCCTTCGGTAACAATCTCAAAGGGCACATAATAGGTAACGGTATCATTGGTCATCCTCCTTCTCCTGTTATAAAGGATGTCTGCCTAGTGACCGAGTTAAAGCATAACCTGCTCAGCATTAGCCATCTTGCTGATCATGGATATGATATTAACTTTGGACAAAACTGTTGCTATATCTATGATAGGTCAACAGGAGACATTGCTTTTGAAGGGAAAAGAGAGGACAATATCTATATTTTCTATCTCTCTATAAATACTAACCATGCAGGTAGATGTTTATATGCCCACAAAGACGAACGACTACTTTGGCACCAGCGTCTCGGTCATGCCAACATGGATGCTATATCCAGGCTTTCTACCAAGAAGCTAGTGAGAGGATTGCCTGACATCACATTCAAAAAGGACACGGTATGTGCCGAATGTGAACTAAACAAGGCAACTAAATCCTCATTTCATTCCATCAACTCTGTAAGTACTACTAGACCCTTGCAATTACTTCATATGGATTTATTTGGTCCTAGTAGAATAGCTAGCCTTGGTGGCAAACTTTATGCTTTTGTTATTGTTGATGATTTTTCGAGATTTACTTGGGTTTTCTTTCTCGCTAATAAGAGCGACGCTATCTCTGTTTTCAAAGTTTTTGTAAATAAAGTTCAAAACGAAAAAGGCTACATGATTACTCGAATCCGAAGTGATCATGGAGGCGAATTCGTAAATTCAGATTTTGAAAGTTTTTGTAATGCAAATGGTTTTGATCATGAATTTTCTTGTCCTAGAACTCCTCAACAAAATGGTGTTGTGGAGCGGAAGAATAGGACTCTTGGCGATATGGCTAGAGTCATGTTGAATAAATTTTCTCTTCCGAAATATTTTTGGGCAGAGGCTGTAAGTACAGCATGCCACATTTTGAATAGGGTGCTTATTCGTCCCATTTCGAAGAAAACACCCTATGAGCTTTGGTTTGGGAGAACCCCAAATGTTTCTTATTTTAGAGTTTTTGGCTGCAGATGTTTTATCCTTAACACCAAAGACAACTTAGGCAAATTTGATGCCAAAGCTGACGATGGTATCTTTCTTGGTTATGCCGCCAAGAGTAAGAGATATAGAGTTTTCAATAAACGCTCACTTATTGTGGAAGAGTCAACAAATGTGACTTTTGATGAAGACAACAGTACAGCAAATACTCTTAATGATGACATTGAGCCATCAACTTCTACTCCAATGAATACTTCAACCGAAACTAATTCTCTGGAGGGTTTGCCTAAGAAATTCTCTTTCAAACCTTCTCATCCAGAAAATTTAGTCATAGGTGAAGTTTCACGTGGAGTTACTACTAGATCATCATTAAGAGACTCTGTTGCTAGCACTGCCTTCATTTCACAAGTAGAGCCTAAAAATATTTCTGAAGCTTTTACTGATGAATTTTGGATCTCTGCTATGCAAGAAGAACTCAACCAATTTGAGAGAAGCCAAGTATGGGAACTAGTTCCTAAACCGGCTAATCACTCAATAATTGGTACCAAATGGGTGTTTAGAAACAAAGTAAGTGAAGATGGTTCAGTCACACGTAACAAAGCTCGTCTAGTAGCTCAAGGATACAACCAAGAGGAAGGTATCGACTACGATGAGACATATGCTCCTGTTGCTAGACTAGAATCCATTCGGATGCTTTGTGCTTTTGCCAATCATCAGAACTTTAAATTATTTCAAATGGATGTTAAAAGTGCTTTCTTGAATGGCTTTATTAAGGAGGAAGTTTATGTCAAACAACCCCCTGGCTTTGAAAATCACAAATTTCCCGACCACGTGTTCAAGCTAAAGAAAGCGCTTTATGGCCTTAAACAAGCCCCCAGAGCTTGGTATGAAAGGCTAAGCAGCTTCTTGCTTGAGAAAGGTTTTTCTAAAGGGAAAATTGATACTACACTATTTATCAAATCTTTCAAAGACACCATTCTATTAATTCAGATTTATGTTGATGATATTATTTTTGGGTCTACTGATGAAACTCTTTGTCAAGAATTTGCCAAGTGTATGCAGACGGAATTTGAGATGAGCATGATGGGAGAGCTCAACTACTTTCTTGGTCTGCAAGTAAAACAACTGGCTAATGGAACTTTCATCTGCCAATCAAAGTACACCAAGGACATGCTGAAAAAGTTCGATCTTGACAACATCAAACCAATCAGCACGCCAATGGCCACTTCAACCAAACTCGAACCAGATGAGAGCGGCAAACCTGTTGATCAACGTAAGTATCGAGGTATGATAGGCAGCTTACTTTATTTAACTGCTAGTCGTCCCGATATCATGTTCAGTGTTTGCCTATGTGCTAGATATCAAGCTAATCCTAAGGAATCACACATGAGCGCAGCTAAGCGTATCTTTAGATACCTTAAGGGTACGGTTACAGTAGGACTATGGTATCCCAAGTCAACATCATTTGATCTTATTGGTTACTCTGATGCTGACTTTGCTGGATGCAAGGTCGACCGTAAAAGTACGAGCGGCACGTGTCATTTATTAGGAAAAGCTTTAGTCTCCTGGTTTAGCAAGAAACAGAACTCTGTTGCACTATCCACAACAGAAGCTGAATACATAGCAGCTGGGCGTTGTTGTGCACAAATTCTGTAGATGAAGCAAATCCTGGAAGACTATAAGTTATCTTTCATGCATATTCCTATATTCTGTGACAATACTAGTGCCATCAATTTGACTAAGAACCCTGTATGCCACTCACGCACTAAACACATTGAGATCAGACACCACTTTTTGCGTGATCATCAGCAAAATGGCACGATTAACTTAGAATTTATTGACACTGATCATCAGCTGGCAGATTTCTTTACTAAGCCACTATCCGAAGAGCGTTTCAATTTTCTTTGTCGTGAACTTGGAATCTTAGATGAAGCAGTCATAAATTGAAACTCACCTGCGTAAATATCGAGTATATTGTAATTCTTTTACGAAGAATTTGGTATGGATACAAGCCGAAAGGGTCCTTCTGACAACAAGGCGTAAAAGCCTAAGCGACACGGTGCACTAGTCCTCAGGACTACCGCTAGCTGGGATCCGGCCCCTGCAGCTAACCCATGGCAAATTTGGACTATTGAACTACAATATATATCCTTATTTATTATATGGCTCGTTTCGATTTAATATTGCCTAATTGATATTTTCTAAAAAGTTCATTCTGTTTTCTGTGTACCTCTCCTTCTCTATCTATTCTATTCTCTTTGGTGTCCTCAACTTTCTTTTGTTTAACTCTTAAATCTTTTTCTTTGTTATCATTTCTTGTTATTCTTCAACTTTTGTTTTCTTTTTAGCCTTTGTTCTGTTCTGGACCAATGATCCAGAACTCGGGCCGAACTCTGCTCCTATCCGAGTTCGGGCCGAGTTCGGTCCCTTGGTTCCAGGGTCGGGATCTGGCTCTGCCGTTGGATCTATTCTAATCCAATGGTCAATATTTCACCCGACCAAAGACAAAACCCTACTTTATGTCGGGATTCTTTCTCTCTCCTTCACTATTACCATATTTTCTCACCTATACACACTCTTTCCTTGAAACCCTAACCCTAGTCTTTGATCTAGAGTGCCTCATTGCTTCTCAAATCAAGAAAAAAGTGTCTCCTCTCCATTCTCCTCCATTGTTCTTTACCTGTTTGAGGTACCATATTTTTTAAATCTTTTAATGGCTCCTTGCTTGTTCAATCGTGGGAAGAGGATTCGAGTTGAGAGTATTTCCTCTTCGGATTCTCCTCCATCAATTGAATAAATCATTGAACAACTTCAACCACCTCACCCTTTGTTCAATCCACCTCGTCCTCAACATCCTTCCACTTATGACAATAGACTTTTTGTCTCACTTGATGCATCAAACAACTGGTTTAGTGACTTTCAGAATCGTCAGGTATTCACAGGACATCCTATCAATTTTTCCATATTCTCTCAATATGATTCTTTATTCCATGACCTCTATATTGATGAACTAGTCACTACATCTTCTGCTATTTATCGTCATGCCGTTCAAATGTTCTACTGCAACTTAACCTTTGATGACCTTCGTATTTATTCACGAGTTGCTGGTATCGATATCTCGTTTGATGACTTTGAACTAGCCGAATATCTTGATCTTCTTGAGCCAAGTTCTTGGGAAAGGCTTGTTGATGCTCGCTCGTTCCGTTTTCCCAACGGACTTTCACTTGAAAGCTTCAAGGACGATTTGTGCACACCATACACACGTCCTCGAAAGCTCATGACGAAATATCTCAACCCATATTTTTCTGATCTTCATTGGATCATCTCTAATACCATTCTACCCAAGATCGGTTCCCCTGATGAAATCACTTATCTTGACATTTCTGCTCTTTATCATCTTCACTTTGGAATTCATTTCAATCTTCCACGTACTATGATGGACTGGATGATTCGCTGTAGGAGGAAACCACGAGCTTTGGTTTATCCTCTGTATCTTCCTATGATCTTTCGTGCTTTTCGTATACCACTTGATGCTTGTCCGTTCCTGCCGGCACCTACCTTTCTATCTAAGGTACGACGCCTTCAGCCTGTTGCTACTACTGAGTTGTCTGCTGATGAGGAGCCTGACGCCCCTCCGCTCGGTCAGACTGCACCTCCTGCCAACCTGGATTCGCTTCAGACTATGCTTCGCGATCGTTTTGCTATTGAGGATGATCGCTGGACGCAGCAGGATTACCGTACCACTCTGCAGATTAGTGCCCTTGGGAACTCTCTGCATGATATGCAGTATTCGCTTGCTCGTCATCCTGATTTGCATGTTCCTATTGAGCGGGATCCACATCGCTCGGGTCATCGTCTAGACGATCCGTGGGTCATGCAGTATATGGATCCAGATGATACTTTTGTGGATCTTCAGATGTTCCAGGACCTTTTCGTTGGCCCTTTCCCTGGTCCTTCAGATGTTCCAGGACCTTCTGGTGCTCCGTGATGGAGACTGGCTTGTTATGCTGCTGCCACTGCTGATGGTCTTAGTTGCTTTATATTTTTAGTTATTTAGTTATGGATTTATGTACTGGATTTTTATCTTAGAACCCTGATGATGTGTTTGACATTCTGGTTGGTGGATATCATTTTATGCTATTTCTCGTAGTTTCTTTTATGCCAATGCACTCTCTTGTCTAGTATTATACTATTTTTTTCTCTTGGTGTGGTTGCATTACTATTCATTGCTTATTTATATTGCTAACTGCCAAAAGGGGGAGAAACATATGTATATTTTTGTGCTGGCTTGTTTTGGGAAACTATTACAGGTTCTATGCAGGTTCTATGCATTCATCTGTGTATATCTGTGCTCGTTCTGGGAATATGTTATCTATCAGGTTACAGGGTATATGCACTGTTTACGGGGGAGAGCTACTACTTCTAGCTCGGAACCGTTCACTGATTACGGGAGAGCTATCCGATTCTAGCTCTGCATCAGTTATGGGGGAGCTATGTTGTAATCAACTGTGTCAAGGTATGAATATTGAAATATACATATATTATTTTGTCAATTATCAATATGGGGGAGATTGTTGACACAAAGTCACAGTCAACCAAATATTGACTACATTGACTAAATAATATCTGTATAAATTCAATACGACACACGACGTCTGCTTTCAGTTCGGGACAAACGACAGCTCAGTTTCCGACTCTCAGTATATTTTCGAGTCTGTACTTTTACATTTCATTGAGTCTAGAAGTATGTACTCTGAGTTATGCTGAGCTCTTGGAACTTGGTCTACAAGCCTACCCAAAATCCCAAGCTCCACCAAAACAAAATTGCCCACAAGTCCCACTTAGAATCACTCTGTGCTCTGGAGACAGAGTTCGGGCCGAACTCTGCCTCCACACAGAGTTCGGGCCGAACTCTGTCCCCTAGAAATCAGGAACCCTAATTTTAGGGTTAGCTGGTTGCTAGCTGTCCAACGGCCAAATTTTTGAATTCTCCTACCCGAATTCTGGCCGAATTCTGCCTCAAAAATCAGTATAAATAGGGCATGAATTCTCTCATTTTAAAACACTCAATCTTCTCTTCTCTTCTCTCCTACAAGCTCTATAAGCCATACCCTTCCCATCTACTAGCCACAAGCCTCCTAAGTCTCGAGTGCTCAGCATCTCTCAGTTAGGATTCTTGTGCAAGAGTGAAGAAATCGCTTGGACAATTCCAAGCAATCGCCACTGCGATTCTCTGTAAGAAGTTGACGTGCTCTTCTGAAGTAAAGGCACGGGTTGTAAGCTACTATTTCACAAATAGTGGATTTAATCCTGAGCTAGAGTTCTCAGGCCTGGACTAGTCCTCCACGAGGGAAACCAGGTTAAAATTGCTGTGTTTGCGTATGCTCTCTTGTCTTTCATTTACATTCCACATTTTACTCTGATTATTCATTGTTCGTGAAAGAGTAATTTTTTAATTGGTCATTATATATATATATACTCTATTCACCCCCCCTCTAGAGTTGCCAAACTGTTCTTCATGATTGGCCCCTACTTCTGCCCCCGGAAGGGAGGAGTCATCCCCATCATGCTCGTCGCCTTCGTCATCTGCAACAGCGGAGTCCGAATCTGGCACTTCGACTCTGTTCTTCATCTTCTTTGACTTGGCCCCCTGCGAACCCTCATCCAGGCCGGTACCAACGATGAAACTGATACCCGGGCTAAAACCAACGGGAGGCTTGTTCGCCATTACGTGGTACAAAGCTGCCATATACAAGATCTCTACCGACGCTTTGATAGCAGGAACGGAGAAAACGGTACGGGTATGGAATGTGTCATAGTAATGCCAGGCTCTGATACCATCAAGAAGGCTGCCTTCAAATCCCAGACAAGGGCTGGGACTCTCTAGAAAAAGCTGACTGTATCCAAACTGCCGGGTAAACCTGCTAGGCAGATAAGGTTCCAGATAGACAGTATTACGGTTGCGACACCAGATGAGCAGGGCGGATGTTACGCAGCCACAAAAGCATCTGGCAGTCCAGAAGTTGAGGGGGCCCGATACCGTCAAGATGGACAGCCGCTATCTCCTCATCAGTAAAACGAGGGACAGATACGAAAATGTTGTACATGTCCGTCCTCGCCAGTGCCATCCGACAAGCACGCATGGTCTCGAATTCCCAAGACTCATTACGATAGCGAAAGATAAAAGTGTCGTCATTAGTTACGCCATCTTCAGAGCCCGGCCTCATCAAAGACGGATAATGCATCAACAGCCACCCCATCAGATAATGATAGGACAGCTCAGTCTGTTCAAAATCTTTCATCACGTTGCGGGCAATGACCTTGGATGTGAAAATACGAAGACTACGGTGTATGCTGCACACCATGGCCGGGAGGAGAGCTAGCCGGACTCGCAGAACCAACTTCACAGCCGGAAGGATAAAATTGCGACTAATACTCTCGATAGAACCTGCTCCTCCCGAGACTACACAATTGTGCAACCATATCATCAGAAATCCCGCCAGGAGTGCCTTCTCTGACAGTTTTTGGGTATCCTGATAAAAATAACAAAAAGAGTCGATTTGACTCCCAAATCGGTCATTAGTAGTGGTCACCCTCTTGGTCGACGACATCAAGGCTTTAACCGCCTCCCGAGACTGAGGACGTCAGGAAGTAACTTGGCCAGAAGCATCCACTGGGAAGAGATAGCGTACCCAATCCTTAGTATGGGGGGCATTCCCTTCAGAGCTGCTTTCCTTCTTGGCTATTTGCTGACACGTGCTATAGTGGCACAATTCCTCTTGATAAAGAGCCGCGAAGCCTGGATACCGTCCTTCCAATTCTTTGAACTCCTCATTCGTGGGAGTATATGCCTCAAAAGCTTTGTCCCCCCAGGGAAGCTTGGAGATCACATGCATTTCGTGGAGCGCAAGCCCCATCTCCCCTACGGGTGTATAGAAGGTTCCCGTACGATGGTTATACATCTCCACCAGAGATATAAATAATCTCTTTTTGATGGGCAAGCCATGGCTGGTACCCCGAATCGTATGGTAAAGACCTATCTCACACAGAAAGGCCTCATACTTCTGCAAGATCCACATAGACAGATCGGTCCACGAGGGAATGAGATGTATCCAACTGGGAAGCATCAGTCTGCCAATGGGATAAGAGCCCTTCCGAGCAAGTTGGTTTATGAAAGTGTCGGCTGTCGAAAATGTGAAGTTGGGACCCGGCACATTCAAGAAAGTACCTGGAGCTAGTCCCATAACAGAACAACTGGTGTGCACCTTGCCCGCGCACACCGACTTCAGGCTGTTGTTGTAATGGATGTCTCCCACAAACATCCTACTGCGGGTAGGAGTTAAAGACTCTTCCATCTTCTGGTCCAGTGGGAGCATATTGAACCAGGATAACGGAAAGTGACGCTCCATTTGGGGGATACGGATCGCCATCCCGTTAGAAACGAAATACCAGTTCTCTGACACCTCCAGAAGCTGACTATTCTTCACAGTCAAGGCGTCTCCGAAGAAGAACGCAGGTTTCAAGTATTCCCCTTCGAATTTCCCTGAGGTCATCAAAGCATTGAGAAAATAGAAAGGCTGGTTCTTGATGGCCTTCAACCTCGCCGGAGGCTCGTCACTAGGAAACTGATCCAACACACGTCTAACTATATGATCGTACCTATAGCCCAGAGCAGATTGGGCACGACCCACCAAGGGCTCTCCAGCAGCATTAACCGGCAAATTCACTGAGAAGAAGACAGAAAGAGATAAGTTAAAAAGGATGGACAAAAAGAATTGATGAGGTGTTAGCGAGCTTATGCGGCTCCAACTCAATAGAGACTCATGCGGCTTAAGAGAACGTTCATGCAGCTCCAACTTAATGAAGCCTCATGCGGCTCAACCTCAGAGGAACACTTATGCGGCCCCGTTCAGTGAAAGCTTATGCGACAGTGCTCTCATAAGACCCTCAGGGCTCGAATAAAATTTGTACTGACCGCGTGACAGACAAGATCTGTGCGAATCTATGCGGCTCAGTGTAGTTCATGCAGCTTCGTCGGCGAAGCACGCATGCGCTCACAGTGGTTATTCTTATGCGGCTCGCAATTCGGCCATAGGACAAGCATGCGGCTCACGAAGGCTCGTACATAAAGTATGCGATGTAGCCATTGCAGTTAGGGTTCTTTAACTCGTGCAAAGTCCTTACCAGCAATAGGGGGATGAACGTCGGGGTGAGCCACAGGGATGACGATCGGTGGTGGAGCAGCCGCAGTCGAAGTAGAAGCCGTTTTGCCCTTCGACGAAGACACTGCCTTCTTCGCTGCAACAGTCTTCTTGGAAGCCATTTGCTAATCAAAGAAGAAGATGAAGATCGAAACAGGAAAGATTTGAAGTAAAAGAGAGAGTAAAGAAGTTCTCTCTCTACAACTCCTCTTATTTATAGGAGGACGAGAGGGGGAGGACACGTGGACTAATAACCGCCTCGTAAAAGGCGAAACCGACTCCTCGGATTTCGTCTCCGAGATTCACCCATAGCATAAAATCCAAAGATTTAATGAGCCAACCCTTGAGATTTCCCCTAAAGACGGCACTAAAACGAATTTGAGGCAATTAAAGACCCGCACACGTGGCAAGGAGCTATGCGGCTGAGCCATCCATGCGGCTGAGATACCCCTGCGGCTCGAAAGTACCTGCGGCTAAGCCATCTATACGGCTGAAAAATCCATGCGACCAGGACCTCTTATGCGATTAGAAGAGCTTGCACACAGCCATGCTTCTTATTCAAAGTATTTCAATTTTGTAAATTGAAAACTTTGAAGGAGGTCTTGTAGAAGCATGGAAAATAATAAAGAAAGACCCATGCGGCCAGGAAATCCCATACGGCTCAGAAAGTCCATGCGGCTCAGAGATTCATGCGGCACAAGGGACTATACGGCTCTATGATCTCCATGCGGCTCAAAGAGAAGTGCCACGTAGCATACAAACAACTCTTCTCTTACTGCATTAATTGCCTTGACGGCTGACAGCTCTGACAAGATGACAGCCCTGACACAAAGATGTAATTATGGCTCTGTCATAATGACAGACTTCTAGGGAAACAAAGGAGATCTCTGACACAATCCCCCGAGATCTAGAAAATGCCACGTAGCTTAGACACGCGGACAGTCATATGCGGCTCGAGCGGAGACTCCCCATGCGGCTCAGGCCGAAGTTGCCCGATGCGGCCCAGATCGAAATAACCCTATGCGGCTCAAGCGGAGGCTCCCCCTATGCGGCTCAAGAGGACGCTCCCCCATGCGGCTCACGAGGACCATCTCCATGCGGCTCACGAATGAGTTACCCGTTATGCGGCCACCTACGTCCATGCGGCCCAGATTATCATGTGATTCGAAGGTTCGGGGGCCACTCCCCAAGCAGCCTTGACACGTGGCCGGGCTTATACGACTCAATCCTCATGCTGCTCAGATCCCCTCAGTGGCTCCCAGGACACGTGTCATGAAGCCAATTAATTTTCCAGATTTATTGCAATCAAAGATTGGGTCAAATCCCAATAATCTGGGATACGTGGCAGGAGAATGAATTAAACTTATTCATTCAGATTCGCAGACATCAGCAGATCATCATAAGGGAGATTTATTCCAATCAGCATTAATTACTGAGAGGATTTGGTGCAATCTACATTAAATGGCCCAGATTCATCACACTCAAGATTAATGGCCCAGATTGATCAATCAACAGGCCACCGCCACTCTAAGAGGCAATCATTACAAACCCTAATGATTGCATTCCTTTCTTATAAATAGCAAGGTCCTATTCCCTTGCAAGAGGATCCTTTTTTCGAGATCAGAGAGCACCAGAATACTTGGAGAGAAAGAGCCGAGAGAGAGAGCAAAGAGAGCATTTCTTCAACGCCAAGCAATCTTCTGGAGCCAAGGCTGCATACCGATCGTCCAAGGAGTAAGGCAGAGCCGCCGTCGCTTTCCCGAGCCTCTATCATCATCCCCCAGAATCTAAAATAAATAATTGTACTTAGATTGCTGTGCCTAGGTTTTCGTCCCTAGGCTTTCTTTGTACAAGCGAGTTTGTAACGTGAAGTAAAAGTCCATTCCTCCGATAATTGTTCTGTCCTTTTATATTTCATGGCAAACACCTACAAGTTCCAGCAATTAGGCATTCAGATGCCTAATCTTGACAGGGATGAACATTCTACATACAGTAGCAGTGGCCGTCAAAATAACCGTAAGGGCAGAGAGACTTTAGCCATTAATGTCAAAGGGAAAGAAACTTTGGCTATCGATGTGGATCAATTAACACCCGCAACAACGACGACACCCCTGAAACGGCCTAAGATCGAATACTCCTTCGATGAAGAAGATGTCATGTGTATATTCGATTGTTTACTCAAGAGCAACAAGCTTCAACTTCCTGAAGCTACGCCCAGAAGAAATATGTAATACTGACAACCCTAAATACTGTATGTATCACAGGATTTTGGGACATCCAACCAGGGCATGTTATGTGCTCAAAGGGAAGATTGAAGAGCTCATCAATTCTCAAGCAATCACTCTCCAACAGGATGAGAAGACTGTAACTGCAAATGTCGTCTCCGTGCAATTTGGTGATTTTCCTGCCCAGGAGGTTCAGATTGAAGTCGTCCCCATTCCAAAAGCTACTTTGGAGATCGTCAACCTTTCTCCTGCCAGAATGATGGCCTCGTACCTCTCTCTACTGACAAGTGAAAATCATGTGGATTCATCCTGACTTAGTTGTTGATTTTGAGCCAAAAGCACCAGCTCAATCTGTCAAATCAAAGAAAGCAACCAAATACAAGTCATGCCACATGACATCCCTTGTCGGTCAATCTCTACCATTACAAGATACATTTATCCCTGCAAGGGCTTTATCTTTTTCTTCTACTTCAATACCGTCAAAGTCAGATATTGATTATCAACCAGAATTCCACCGATACAGTCAACAGTACCATGAATTAATGACAAAAATGGGATATGACTTACAAAAAGCTCATGGTTTGAATGACGAAAGAGGATCTTCTATGCCTCTTTATCTACATCTTCAGCACAACCAATCTCGGGTCGGTTTAGGATTCTGGATGAATTTTTCATCTTTTCCAAAGGAGAAATCATCCAAAAGCAAGGCCCGAATGAAAACTTGCAATATGGTTTCTTTCTCACTGGTGCCAGAAGAAGAAGTCTTGACCGGTACCAGATTTGGAAGACTGTACCTTAGAAACTATCCAGAAGGAGAAGAAGGTGTTGTTGCTCCTCTTCCTGTTCCCGATGCCCTTCCTACATCTCTTCTTCCTGATACAAATGTGCTGTCGGTATCATCATCACCACAAGAACCAGTGCATCCAAAGTCAACAACAATGGACAAAGGCAAACAACTTGCCCATTTTGATAAGAGATTGAAGACAACATTTCAAGGTCTTAAGAAATCATACAACTTTGACATATTGTCGCAACTGGCCAATACTCCAGCAAGGTTATCAATCTTTGAACTGCTGTGTCTCTCAAAAGAAACTAGAGAGACATTAAGTGAAGCGTTAATACAGGCAGAAACTTGTCTAGCACATCTGAAGCAGTCAGATGAAGAACCAATGGCGTGTTCCCATTGCCGTAGTTTAATGGAAGTGATTCCTAACATCACTTTCACTCAAGAAGACATTCTATTGGAGGATAACCGACATGATCGTCCCCTCTACTTCACATGATATGTTGATACGATGAAGGTCAGTCGCATCCTGATTGATCCTGGGTCTGTACTCAATATCATGCCTAAGACCCTACTAGATGCATTGAAGATCCCAGTTCGTAGTCTTTCTACTACGGTGACAACCATTTTAGGATTCAATTCAGGAAAAGTGAACCATTGGGGAAGATTCGCTTGAAAGTTCAAATCGACAATCTTCGTACCGAAGTCACTTTTTATGTGATTGATGATCAAGGATCCTACAACGTATTGCTTGGAAGACCTTGGTTGCATGAGAACAACGTAGTCCCTTTTACCCTCCATCAATGCATCAAATATGTTGATGACAAAGGAGAAGTAAAGAAAGAAGTCGCTGATCTCAATCCTATCTAGAGTGTGGAAGTTTACTTCTCAGATGCCAGGATGTACAAAGAAGAGTACATGAAGGTAGTATTGGCTATGGATAAAGAAGAAAATCAAAGGGAAAACCTCGATGTTGTTTTGGTAATTCCAATCAAAGGACGTACCTTTTGTCCTTCATCTTCTCAACCACTGATTATTCATCTTCCTGCTTCTACTAAGCCTTCTACTGTTGAAAAAAGGAATATCGGGAGCTCACCTCTTCTGAGCCTCTTGTTATTGACCTTCGTCGTAACAAGCCTCCTTCTTCTCCCCCTTTGGTTATTAAGCTTAGCAAATCAACCACTAAAGGCACTGTTGCAAATACCAATACAAATATTAATAAAGAAGCATCTCCTTTGTAGTATACTAATGTTATTTATTATACTCAATGTTACTTAGAAATGCTAAATAACTTTGAACCACTTACAATAGGAGCAGTTCAATCTTTCCAAGACGAAGTATTACTGGAATCAGTTCACTTTTCTTTCTTTTTAGTTTCTTCACGAAAGAAAGATGAACTTCCTATACTTTCTAGCAAAGGAACAGAGCATAAGATCATGTCTGATAGTGACCCTGAGAATGACGATAAAGGGCGACTCCAACTACGTCATTATAGTCAACAATCAAAAGACATCATTTAAAAGATGGGTTAACTTTAGGGCCGATCTCAACGGTGGTAAAGGAAGGCGAACTCCTATTCGCATCCCAGTCCCAAAAGGAAATTCACTACAATACGATAGTAAATCAAAGCGAGGGTTAGGCTATACTTCACCGATTGCGACTCCAGATGCCTCTGAATCTGATAAAGAAGAGCGATCTAACTCTTTTAACTCCGTGTCATGGGATTCTGACACCAATATAGGGCACGTCCATCGAGTGACCCTATTCTCCAATATGGTGACCGTTGAGTTCTCAGAAGACGATGACTTTGCTGAAGCTCCCGAAGCAGATCCTTGGGCATAAAGGATGAATACTCAATGGAAACTTTGTTTCGAACAATGAGAATCTTCATCAGCAAAAGTCTCCCAGATGTAGACAAGCAAGAATTAATTCAGCTTATCCGAGAATACATCGATGTCTTCGCTTGGAGTTATGAGGATATTCCAGGACTAGATCCTCAGATCGCTATACACAGGCTCAACATTTTGCCTAATGCAAGGCCAGTCAAACAACAATAACGACAATTTTGACCTGACATGATGGATGCCATAGAAACTAAAGTCAAGAAACTCATTGCCTGTGGCTTCGTCAGAGAGGAACAACATTCTGATTTGGTGGCCAATGTCGTTCCTGTCATAAAGAAAACAGAGAAGGTCCAAGTTTGCATTGACTTCAGAGACCTCAACTATGCTTGTCCCAAGGATGAGTTTCCTCTTCCAATCACTGATGTCATGATCGACAATACTTGCGGGTTCGAATGAATGTATTTTATGGATGGATTCTCCGGTATAATCAGATCCGGATGAACCCTGAAGATGAGAAACATATATCATTCCATACTCCTTTGGGAGTTTACTGCTATACCGTCATACCATTCGGTCTTAAGAACGCTGGTGCAACCTATCAACGGGCTATGAGTACCATCTTTCGTGATCATTTACGAAAGACAGTCGAATGCTATGTCGACGATATTGCTGTCAAAAGTTGTCTAAAAGAAGACAACATCCAGGACTTGAGAACTATCTTCGATCTAATGTGCCAGCATCAACTCAAGATGAATCCCACTAAGTCATTCCTAGGAGTCTCTAGTGGCAAATTTCTCGGATTCGTTATTACCTCTAAAGGTATACATGTTGACCCTGAGAAGATCAAAGCCATTCAAAAGATGCATCCTCCACGTAACCTAAAAAAACTACGAGGATTCCAGGGAAGGCTTGTATACATCAGAAGATTTATTTCGAATCTGTCTGGACGTTGCAGACCGTTTACTCAATTGATGAAGAAAGGTGTGTATTTCATATGGACTGATGAATGTCAGCAAGCATTTGAAGATATAAAATAGCACTTGATGAACCCTCCAATGTTGGTGCCTCCAGTCTTAGGAATATCCTTCCTGATGTATGTTCGAGCAATGGATCATTCCTTGGGAGCCCTCTTATCACAAAAGAATAAAGAAGGTCATGAGCAAGCCATCTACTACCTCAGCTGAACAATGATCGGTATGCTGAACATCGATATAGTCCGGTAGAAAAAAAATATTTGGCTTTGATGTTTGTCGTCCAGAAAATACGACATACATCATAGGCTAAACCATTCATGTCATTTCTAGAGTCAATCCTCTATGAGTATTGATAAAAAAACCCAGCACACTTAATTCCAGGCTTGCTACTTGGGCCATATGGCTAGCACAATAAGATATGGTCTACATCCCGCAAAAGTCTGTCAAAGGCCAAGCCTTAGACGACTTCTTGGCTGCTTATCCAGTACCTGAAACCTCTAAACTCTATGATGAAATTCCCGATGAAACGCTGGAGTCTAATTTGATTTCAGAAGAATTTTCTACTTGGCGTCTATTTTTCGATGGTGCATCTAGAATTGGACCTAAAGGTGCTATTGTGGCTGGGGTAGGTATCGTTCTTGTATCGCCAAAAGGATTAGCTATTCAAAGGGCCTATTCTGTAGATAAACCATGCTCTAACAATGTTGCTGAACACAACTCTCTACTTATCGGCCTCAAATTAGCCAAACAACTGGATATAGAATATCTAGAAGTGTATGGTGACTCTAAACTGATCGTAAATCAGGTTAGAGGAACATATGAAGTTCGACATCAAGATCTTATTCCATATCATGAAGCAACAATCAAGTTCGCTACATCATCAAAGGCTTCTTCATTGAACATGTACGTATAGTATATGATACAGAGGCTGATGCACTTGCTAATCTTGCGGCAGTATTAGCCGTTCCAGTCAGAAGACAGCAAATGATTGTCATCACTAATAGAGAATTGTTCTGCATCAAGAATAACTTAAATATTGAGTTCATCAATTCAATTGAAATCAATACTGTTAGTGAAGACTGGAGGGCTTCTCTCATTAATTTCGTGGTACTTGATATTTTACCCACAGATCCTAAGGAAGCTACGATAATCCGTCGACGGTCGCTCAGATTATATTACAATCATACCACTAAGACACTCTATCGTCGAATATTTGACGGTTTACTTCTACGTTGTCTCGTGGGAGATGAAGCAAAATAAATACTTCGTGAAGCCCACGATGGTGTTTGTGGTGCACATCAGCCCGGTCCTAAACTACAGGATAACATTCGACGTATAAGCTATTACTGGCCCTCAATGGTATCAGATGCAATCGAGTATGTAAGAAAATACTGAGCATGTCAAATCCATGTAAATTTCATCCACCAACCATCAGAATTCCTTCACCCAACTGCAGCATCATGGCCCTTTGAAGCTTGGGGCATGGATATCATTGGTCCTATCAACCCATCGTCATCTAGAGTACATCGGTTTATACTGGCTATAACCGATTACTTCTTAAAGTGGGCAGAAGCTATACCTCTAACCGAAGTCAAAACCAGTAGTGTGGTTAATTTCATCAAGCATCATATGATCTATCGATTCAGAGTTCTACGATGAATCATTTATGATAATGGACCTCAATTTGTCAGTCAAAAATTTACTCGATTTTGTGACGACAATCGACTCAACAATGTTGCTTCTACAGTCTACAATCCTGCGGCTAACGGTTTGGCATAAGCATTCAATAAAATCATCGTCAAGCTTCTCAAGAAATTTTTTTATATTAATAAAAGGAACTGGAGCAAAAATCTTAAAAAATGTTTATGGACTTATCGTACTACCATACGTACTCCGACCGGTTGTTCACCTTTCTCCTTGGTGTATGGATACGAAGCCATTCTTCCATTGGAGATTCAGATCCCATCATTGAGAATAGCCCTTGCTAATGAACTAACATCAGAAAATAATGATCGTCTTCGACTTCAGGAGCTTGAAGCGCTTGATGAGAAACGACTACTAACTCAACAACACATCGAGCTATATCAAGCCCGTATCTCAAAAGCCTTAAACTGTAAAGTCAAAGTATGAGCATTTCAGAAAGAAGAACTAGTCCTTACTGTCAGACGTCCTATGACTATGATGCCTATGAGCAATGGCAAGTTTGAACCAAAATGGGAAGGTTCTTACGTTGTAAGCAAAGTTTTTCTCTAATGGAGCTTATCAATTGTCAGAGATGGATGACCGAATCGCCATGATGCCAATTAATGGCAAATTCTTGAAGAAATACCATGTTTAAAAATAATAATATATATGTGTATTATATTTCCTGATGCATATTGTATATATTTCAAATCCTTAAATCTCCAGCATATTTTATTTTAGATCATTTCTCACATTATCGTGAACCTAATCTTTTGGAGCCTAGGTGTTTTAAAAAAGATATCCTATTTTTGAACCCCAGCTGATTTAAATATAGTCATTAGATACTTGGATTTACGTCCACATTACTTCTGAATTCTACTATCTACATTAGCGACCTATCATGTCCACATTACCTCTGAAAAAGTCGTCTTTGAAATGATAGTATCTCAAAATTATATTCTGTCATGCCCATATTACCTCTGAACAGATATAATGAGCATTGTTACTTTCTAAGAAGTTATGTCATGTCTGGTACCTCTGAACATACTTTCTATCTATTACTTATACCTATGTAACAAGTAACGGAATAACAAAAAGACATTTTATTTCCATGATGCACAAAATATCAAAAGTACATACCATGCAAGAGATGGCAAAAAGTTGTTATGGGTGGCTTCATTTGGGGGGCTGAGTATAAAGATCGATTATCAGTTTCTTCAGAGCGTCAGCTCTTTCTATTCTGGAATCAAGTACTCTTTGCCTGGGCAGAGATCTTTCAAATTATGGATCGAAAGGTTGCAGGGAGATAGCCCGACGTTCAAGTTCTATAACCTGAGTTTGAATAAATTTGTCCCGTTGCCTCCTCAGATCATCCAACTGGCTCGCGGCAACTTGACGCATTTCCAACACTTCCTCTTCATGTCGCCGAGTTGCTTTGAGTTCTTCCTGAATCTGGGCCATCTCGGATTCTAACTCCTGGAGGCGGGTTTGACACTCAGTCGCTTCCTTCTCCTTCTCTGCGGCCTCAGTATTATAACGCTCAACGGAAGAGGTAATCTCGACAATGCTAGACTCTAGCTCTGCAGAACGTCGTGAGAAATTCATCACAGAAGCTTCGAAGTCAGCTTGTCGTGCCGCAAACTCGCGAGCCATCATTTCGTATTCAGCATCTATTAGCCCTTGGATGTTTCCCCTTATAAGATCTTGATAAGATTTGATAGATCCTTCAAGCGTGTCCAAGATGTGCTCCAAGTAGGAAGCCCTATCCAGATCACCACTTTTGCGAATAACTTCAATGATAAGAGAAGAAGGGCCCCTTACTGATTCAAATGGTTGGCCTTTTTCCAAGACCATCTCAACAAGAGTCCCCAGAAGAATGAAGAAAGCGTTGGTATAAGCTTCAACGACCATCCTGTTCATCGCTGATATACTAGGGGTAGCCACTTCTGTTTGTATCTCTCCTTCTTTAATAGCGGAAGGAATCACAGACTGTACATCGGAAGATTTTAGCACTGGCATTATTAAAGAGCTTCCTTCTCCAGTTTGAATTCCCATGTCCAGAGGAGCCATGGTCGAGGTGAAACTGAGAGCAGTAGATGGAGCTACTACAATTGTCCCTATGGGATTTTTTGTAAATTAAGAAACACAATTATGATATATTATCGAAAGAATTAGAGAAAATAAAGATCAGAAATTTACCTGAGCCTGGTGGTACATATAGAGTTTCGCGAAGCTCTATGTCTCGTACGGTGATGAGTCTCTCCATAGTATTTTCTGACACAGCTGCTGTAATGCCCCGCTTCGTACGGTGCATTATACTGATTCGTTGACTCGAAGATTCACATTGACCCGATTAGGTATCGATACGAATCGATACAAGAGTTACCTTGTCCCGAGAATGCATCGAGTCGGATTGATGCAAATAGTTACGTTGACCCGAGGAATGCATCGAGTAAGAACGATGCATCTGTTAAGTTGGCCCGAAAAAAAGCATTGAGTCGTCTCGAAGATTCTAAGAAATCGAATCGACGTAAGGCATTAGTCCGATTTGGACAAGTATTAATTTTAGTTGGTTTCGTGTGTAGGCTATACGTTTACGATGAAATATAAGAGGTCGAAATTTTGCCTTATTTGAAATGGTATTCGCAAAACCAAATCGCCGCCTTGCTACGGACTGAAACATAGGCATGGTAGGCCAAATTGCTTGGATAATTCAACGTAGCATGAAGTGCTCGAACGACTAAGTCATAAGAGTTGGCCGTGCAACAAGTTATGAAATCGAGCCGCATCGACTCTACGAAACGACAAGGCGTATGGATTAAGGTAGGGGGACCTTGGCTCTTCTTTTCTAGTCTGTCATGCTTAATTAAAATATACCATTGTATGCTAAGTTAACCTATCGAGTGCATGGGCGTGGCTCGATCGAGAGTTGAACATAGTGCGTGTCGAACACTAGATAGAGCAATTGAAATGAAATGTACATCAAATGTACGAGTACTATTGAACATTGAATATTACAAAGGCGAGCACCTCGGTGCGCAAGCCATAAGAACATTGAGATAACTGTATCGACGAGTGCCTCAACGCACAAGTCATTCATGCCCCCGTGCACAAGTTAGTATGCTAGAACATTGAAAGGCTATATCGGCGCCAGTGCCTCAGTGCACGAGCTATAGGACATTGAATACCCTATCGAGGCGTGCCTTAGTAGCATGAATCGGAGGAAAGGAACAAAAGTCTAACGCATTGAACACTAAGACGTAGAATATGGAAATACTAAATCGAGACGTGCATCGAATGCACGACACAATTGAATGTCGAATAACTGTATCAAAGCATGCGTACATGTACAAGACTTATGAAAGATGGCTTCATTGCGAAGAGAACAGTTGTGCCACGAATGTGGCAAAACTATTGAATGTGGCATGGTGCCTTCAAAATATTTATTGCCCTTGGGGGCGTTCGTTGATGAACAATAAGTTGGGGCATTGCGCCAATAGAAATAGAGATAGGCGAATTGCTTGGTTGTATGACTTTGACGCGTTGCATGGTCACGGACAACTTGTGCACAAGTTTTGTTATCCCTCGAACGTGGTAGAATTTTGCCGAAATCCGGTCGATCTAGAAAGGAAATTTGAGATGGGTATTATGTGGGGTATTTCAATCTATTAGGCTTGCGACCTACCATTGAAATAGAGCGTCACAAATACCGGTATTGTTCGGAAGGAGTACTTTAGGATGTAGAATTAGCACCCCAGGCTGAAGTAACTGTTCGTACCTTGATGTCCATTATGGTGTTAAAGCCAGTGACCTTCATATAGTTAAGGAACGACAGATCAAAAGTACAGGAACACAGAGCTCCCGCACAGAGCACTTATAACATTACATGGAAGGAATGAGGCGCATTCACCTTGCGTCGGTGCAAGGGCGAGTGTGTCAGTATTGGTAAGAAAGTCATGAAATAATACAAGATTGCTATTGGTTGCCTGTTTGCTTATGTGAATCGAAATAACATGCTTGTCATGATAACATGCTTACTACTTTCAAATATGCCATGAAACAGATCCTAAGGAGAACATAGAAAGATAATTAAATTATATGTTGCATGAATCAATACACAACAAATATCGATTTATTTAAGTGGGTCTTTGATCAGTACAATGAGGATGAAAGTACTAATTCCCTACTAGTTTGCTAGAAGGTTCAGGAAATGGTCTGCTCGCGGTAGAGCTTCACTTGATTGTGCTGAGGCATAAAATATCGTACCATTTGAAGCGTGCGATCGCATTGACGCTCGGACTTGCAATAGGATTGATGCGGTCGAGATATGGAAGGCATGAAGTATGGAACGATAAAATTCTTTGTGGACAAGAGAGAACTTGAGTATTGTAGCCAATCCGACAAATTCAGTTGGGCTATTAAAAGCCTTTGTAACCTCAGTTTGTTTATTGAATATAGCAAATTATTTCGTATGCTATATTTTCTTTTGTTGCTAATATCAAATCAAAGATAACCATTTGAGAACTTGTTATCTTACCTTATACGAGTGCAACTCCAGACTCGTATGGTATCACGCCCCAGCGAGGACGATGGTTTGGATAAATCGATGCAAGTATGAGCAATTTTTTGGGTCGGGACGTGACAAATTGGTATCAGAGCTCTAGGCTCAATTTTCTCAGGATGCTTGCTTAGTTTCAATTCTAAAAAGTTGTCCACCACCATGAAATGACTCATGACTCTACTTGATGCCACACTGGATGTTCTATACAATAAGTCTAATACAAATCGTGTAATTTTATCGCATGTGTTTTGAAAATTATATGATATTTGCTAAGAAATTCGTGAAATACTTGCTGCATCGAATGCAATAAGTCATGAAATAATTGTTGCTGCAAGCGCAATAAGTCACGAGATGTGAATCGAGATGTTTCTTGCTGCAAGTGCAACAAATTGAGAAATAATCAAAATCTTTGTTGTCTCAATGCAACGGTCGATATGGGAAATGTTGGTTGCATCGATACAATGAAAGTCGTAGGATATTGCTGCATCAATTGCTACGAGTTGATTATGAATGATGCGTTGCGATGAAAATAAAAGTTGATATTGTATGTGTTGAACGGATTCGAGCATTGGCTTTGCTCGTCCGAAATTAATCGTTGCACGAGGTGCAATGGATGTCAGAAAGTAATGTCTAAAATAAATTGTTGCACAATGTGTAACGGATGCGAAAATAAATTATTATACGAGGTACAACGCATGGAAAAGAAATCGTAATCGATAGAAATGAATCGGTTCGGTTGTGCACCGAGTTTGTGTTGGCAAATGAATACATTGGCCGAGTTGTTCAAATTTTGATTAATCAAAAGTTACAGTTGTGACCGGCATGATCACTGCAAAAATTGTGAGTCGGAATAGATTGTTGGTTTACACCGAGTATGATGCGAAAGAAATAGCTTGATTTCCGAGTGGTATATGCCATACCAGTATACGATAAATGACTCAATTCTGAGGGGTATATGCTATACCACTTGTGCCATGGATTCCATCGATACATTGCGTAATTTACGAAAGGTTTGTCCGTAATGGACGGAAGGATACCGAGACTCGATTAGAAATTTGTATGACGACATGTTGATGCCAGTGTTCTTCGAAAATCGGTTGGAACGTTAGGGCAAGGACTCGCATCAATGAATGATACGTTGGACGAAAATTTGTAAGTCGGTCAAACGATCGAGACCAACGAAACGATTACGCCTTGAAGCAATAATCGGATCGACGGGATAGGAAACTTGAACTTATAAATGAATCGTACGACTTGCGATCTCGATAGAAATGTTGGGCGAGGCAAATCGTAATTGAATCGTATGACTTACAATCTCAATAGAAATGCTGGACGATGCGAATTATAATCGGATCGCACGATGTGCGACTTTGGTGAAGAGTTGGTTGATGCGGGTAAATAATGTCTAAGAGATAGTTGGTTACGTTACGGCAAAACTCATTTGAATATGACTGAAACATGCAAAACTTAGAGGGCGTGATCGTATAACTCGAGGGTTCAATGTTGGATAATCGATAACTCGGTTACGCGATGAAAGTATAGCGGGATGTGGCGAATCAAAAAATGAGTTGATGTATAGGAAAAAGTTTGTAGTCAACTTGGATGTGTGCAATAGGAACTAAAGTCGACGTTGATGAAGATTCAAAGTTGACTCTCGTGCTATCAAAATTGATATGACATACCGAAATAAATACGCGAGAAAACGTAAGCAAAATTTGAGAATACAAACGGGACAGGCCTACGATATCAGAATTTTTGAAAATATCAATACGGAAGTGTCGAACTGGTTGATCGTAAACTTTATGATTGATCAGGGCGAGACTATAAAGTCATCGACGATTGTTTCAATATGTATAGCATCTCAGGTGCCGATCGTGGGTAGAAAGACGTGAACGCAATACGAGTAGATATTTCGTGAATTATGAATTTTTTGTGGTAGTGCATGGCTTTACTCAGAGGATAGTTGCACATCAGTTGCGCCGATAGAAATGATTTTTTCCAAAAATTGGGTAGTCGCATAAAAATCGTCGGAACGTAATTTGGATCCGAAATAATATAACATGGTTCGTAGTAACTGTCCTTCGTTAATGATCCACAATTATCGAGTGTAGCTTCGGGTCAGCTGGCCTTAGAAGGCATGACCGCCAAATCAAATTGAATGTTGCAGACCCTTAAGATGACCCATGTGATGTCGCATCTGAAATTGCATCGGTAACAAATATAATGTGGTGCATGTTGATGATAAGTCTAGGCGATTTGAGAATCGTGCTACGCACGAGAGCAAGCGGTAAGAGAATATCTTACGAGTTATATCGTTAGATTTGGATTCACCTTGCAATTGAGCTTACAAAAATCAAACTTATATTCAATGTTACGAGACGGACAAGTTGGAAATTTGGCTAGTGAATTTCCTACTTGTTAGGAATCAAACGTAAGACGTATCGTAGAGACTTTGAGTCAAAGTGATTGTTGCCTTGAGCACCGTCGCCTCGAGTAAATTTTTGTGTCGGATAGATTGTGGCCTTTGTGCAATGTCAATTTAAAGTTGCGCCGGGAGAATTTAAGCATGATATCTAGGTAAGTGACCTAGCGGGCGTAGTCCTGAATGTTGATGCATTTGCAAGTCAACAAAGGAAATCGTATCGAGATGAGTTACATAGCCAGACTTCGAAAATAGTTCGACAACGACTTTGAATGCATGGCATTGTGGAGGATCATTGCGATCGGATGCGCGACGGCTCAACGCGACGCATAGAATTGATGGTCCATATAAAACTTACAAAATAAGAAATATAATTTTGAATTGCATCGCATGCAGTGACTTTATTGAATGAATCACGTATGTATCGAATATACAAATGTGATAAAATTTTGAGAATAGTTGCTAAAGATAAGTCCAATCGAGAGTACGAGATTGCAAGCATTGGATTAAAATTTATCTGTCAGCTTTGTTCCAATTTTCTACCACTGGACTTGGCTGAAATACACATATTTTTGGGACGTCTTGAATAGGTGTACGATCCAAATCAAGTTGTATACTGAATTAAAATTGAGCTGCAGGAAACATTAAAAGTCATTGAAAGCTTGCACGAGTGTTTGAAATGAAACAATGATAGTTGGCGAGATCGTAAAGCGATCTAGAGAAAATACTTGGAATTGAGTGTTGGTTTTGGTTCGATGACGAACCTTGTTTTGAGTGGCATATTATGTAATATCCCACTCTGCATGGTACATTATGCTGAGTCGTTGACTCGAAGAGTCGCGTTGACCCGACTAGCTATCAATGCGAATCGATACAAGAGTTACCTTGTCCCGAGAATGCATCGAGTCGAATTGATGCAAAGAGTTACATTGACACGCGGAATGCATCGAGTAAGATCGTTGCAAGTGTTAAGTTGGCCTGAGAGAAAGCATTGAGTCGGCTTGAAGATTCTAAAAAATTGAATCGATGCAAGACATTAGTCCGATTTGGACAAGTATTGATTTTAGTTGGTTTCGTGTGCAGGCTATACGTCTATGTTGAAATATAAGAGGTCGATATTTTGCCTTATTTGAAATGGTGTCTGCAAAACCAATTCACCGCCTTGCTATGGACTGAAACATAGACACGGTAGGCCAAATCACTTGGATAATTCAACGTAGCATGAAGTGCTCGAACGGCGAAGTCATAAGGGTTGGCTGCACAACAACTTATGAAATCGAGCCGCATCGGCTCGACGAAACGACAAGGCGTATCGGCTTAAGGTGGGGGACTTTGGCACTTCTTTCCTAGTCCGTCATGCTTAATTAAAATGTACTATTGTATGCTAAGGTAACCTATTGAGTCCATGGGCATGGCTCGATCGAGAGATTAATATAGTACATGTCGAACACTAGATAGAACAATTAAAATAAAATATACATCAAATGTATGAGTCGCTATTGAACATTGAATATCACAAAAGCGAGCACCTCGGTGTGTAAGCCATAAGAACATTGGGATAACTATATCGATGAGTGCCTCAACGCACAAGTCATTCGTGCTCCCGTGTACTAGTTAGTATGCTAGAACATTGAAAAACTATATCGACGCGAGTGCCTCAGTACATGAGCTATAGGACATTGAATACCCTTTCGAGGCGTGCCTCAGTGGCATGAATCAGAGGGAAGGAACATAAGTCTAACGCATTGAACACTAAGGCGTAGAACATAAAAATTCTGAATCGAGACGTGCATCGAATGCACGACACAATTGAATGTCGAATAACTATGTCAAAGCGTGCATACGTGTACAAGACTTATGAAAGATGGCTTTGTTATGAAGAAAAGAACAGTTATGGCACGAATGTGGCATTGTGCCTTCGAAATGTTTATGGCCCTTGGGGTGTTCGTTGATGAACATTAAGTTGGGGTATTGTGCCAATAGAAATAGAGATAGAAGAATTGCTTGGTTGTATGACTTTGACGCGTTGCATGGTTACGGACAACTTGTGCACAAGTTTTGTCATCCCTCGACCGTGGTAGACGGTTGTCGGAACCCGTTCGATCTAGAAAGGGAATTTGAGATGGGTATTATGTGGGATATTTCAATCTGTTAGGCTTGTGACCTACAATTGAAATAGAGCGTCACAAATATCGGTATTATTCGAAAGGAGTACTTCAGGGTGTAGAATTAGCACCCCAGGCTGAAGTAGTCACTGTTCGTACCTTGATGTCCATTATAGTGTTAAAGCCAGTGACCTTCATATAGTTAAGGAACGACGGGTCAAAAGTACAGGAACACAGAGCTAATGCACAGAGCACTTATAACATGACAGGGAAGAAATTGGTCGTATTCAACTTGCGTCGGTGCAAAGGTGAGTGCGTCAGTATTGGTAAAAAAGTCACAAAATAACATAAGATTGCTATTGGTTGCATGTTTGCTTATGCGAATCGAAATAACATGCTTGTCATGATAACATGCTTACTACTTTCAATGTGCCATGAAACAGATCCTAAGAAGAACATAGAAAGATAACTAAATTTTATGTTACATGAATCAATACATAACAAATATTGGTTTATTTAATTGGGTCTTTGATCAGTACAGCGATGACGAAAGTACTAATCCCCCACTAGTTTGCTAGAGGTTCAGGGAATGGTCTGCTCACGGCAGAGCTTTGCTTGATCGCGCTGAGGCATAGAATGCCGTAGCGTTTGAAGAATGCGATCGTATTGACGCTCGGACTTGCAACAAGATTGATACGGCTGAGATATAGATGGCATGATGTATGGAACGGTAAAATCCTTTGTGGGCAAGAGAGAACTTGAGTGTTATAGCCAATCTGACAAATTTAGTTGGGCTATTAAAAGCCTTTGAAACCTCAGTTCGTTTATTAAATAAAGAATTGTTTCATATACTCTATTTTCTTCTGTTGCTAATATCAAATCAAAGATAACCATTTGAGAACTTGTCATCTTACCTTGTACGAGTGCAACTCCAGACTCGTACGACATCACACCCCAACGAGGACGATGATTCGAATAAATCGATGCGAGGACGAACGATTTTCTGGGTCGGGGCGTGACAGCTGCCTAACTACTTCCCGCTTCCGAGCCTTCCAAAATGAAATGACTGCTTCCAGCACCAGATTCGGTCCGGCCTTCCCAGGATTTATTCTGTGTTTCTTGGATTGGCTCAACAGAGGTCTGAATCTCCTCTGCAGTAATGATAGACTGATCGAATTTCTGAAGGCCCTCAGACTTTATTGCTTCTTCATTATCTGGGCTATCATCTCCCGTAATATCGACATCAGAGTCTTCGTCGCTTGGTAGCTCTTCAAAACTCTGATTAGCATCACTAGAGCTTTGATCGCCCTCATCTTCAGCTGGTTGTTGCTCACCCTCAGCAGGGATTGGGTTATCACTAGCCACAACATTTTGACTCTTTGGAGTCGTAGCCTGATTATGCTTTTAAGCTTCATTAGACTCTGAAGCAACATCAAGGGGGTCCTCTTCACAGCCCTATAAAGCTTCTATTATTTTTTTATTTATAGGAATGGAAACATCAGGAGCTTGAACTGCAGGGACGGTTGGAGTTTCTATGTCAGTAGTTCTAAATAATGAAGTTGGAATTTGCGTTCCCTTTATAATTGTGGTAGAAGCAGGTGTCTTCGATCCTAAAGCTATATTCGGAGGGATGTCCTTTGGGGATGTGGCAACTGTACTTACTAGTGTGTGTTCGGGAGATGAATGAACATCAATGCAAATCGCTACATGATCAACATTCATGATTTCTGATATAATTGCAAGATCTTTACCTGCTTGAGAAGGTGTGTCTCCTACAACAGACAGAGACTCTTATTGAGAAGGCAGATCGGGATCATCTAATAAGAGTCTTGATGTAACACTTTGTCTGGCACGACCGATCACTAACTTTTTTTACTGATCACTTGACTGAAGGGCGTGAAGAAGTTACTGGTACCTCGATTGGAATATGTTGTTCTTCAACAGGGCTAACAGATGGAGGTGGTACTTCACCAAGGGTAGACTATTGAGGTTGAATTCTTTCAACAACTGGTGGCCCTCTGTCTATGTCCTCCTTGATGTTCGGGACATTCTCTTGAGGAGGAGTGGAAGTTGATCCTGGAGTCAATCCTTTCAAAGATATGGTTGGTCCAGGTTAAAAATTAGCCTCTAGCTATTTTTGAAGCCTAGTCCTTGCTACAGGTTTCTCAACAACGACTACTTTCTTTGATTTCTTTTTCGTGGCAGGAGGAATAGCTGGGTCTTGAATAGAGACTTTGCGTTTCTTGGCCGCTTGTTTTGAAGGAGTAGCATCTTTGCGTTTCTTGAGAAGACCGCTCAATGGATCTTGAACTTCATCAGTCACCCCATATCCACAATGTCAAAAGGATCTTCAATATGAGCGTTTTCTTCAGCCTTGGTCAAATTAATGCCGACAGCCTCACCATCGAACGCCCTCTGCGTCCTAACAAAACTATCAGTTATCGAATAACCCTCGAAGAAGGTATTCGCTGAAGTATAAAAACGGGCATATGAGCACAGGATCCTCGGACCATTCTCAAGAGTGGCCAAAGGAATTGAAAATATAGCCCGAGTCCCTCTCTCACTGTAATATCTCCATCCACGAGCACCGTCGATCAAATGTCCTAAAGCTTTAAGACATGTCGTTGCATTTCTGACGTATAATTGGTCATAGCTGAATTGACGAGCAAAACGACTTGGTAAATACGGTTCTAAAAGCATTTGCTTTCAAAACGATATACCAAGTGAGAGGGTCTGATCATCTTCAACCAGATAAATGCATCAAGAGATAGACAAGAATTGGGGATTATCGAATCTTTCATAAGAAGTGGGAAGCCCTGATAACCCTGTAGAGAAGAGATGCAAAAAAATGTCCAATCCACACCCCTATTCAAAGCTTTCCTGCAGTTTCGTAAAGAATGAACATTCTATTTAGCCTTCGCGAATCTTCCGATGAAATTATCTACAAGATCTCCTCAAACTCCGAGATCAGGATTCATCAAAGAAGGATGATGCACTAGCAACCAGCCAAATAGGTAAGTATACGACATCTCAGTACGAGGATAATCATTCCGAGAATTCGGCTTCCCCATCAGATCAATTGTGAATTCTCGAAGACCAGCATTCAAACGACTGGTCATAGCTGAAAGGATATCCATTTTATATCCAAACACTAAACATACTGCTACAAAAAGTATACTTTGATGTAGTCGGTCTACTGCACTAGCACTCGGGACGACGAACCGTCATAACCATAACGAAAGAAAGCCAGCTAAGGTGGCTTCTGGTGATAATTCTTGACAACTCTGTCGGATGTAGCTTTTCACAAATATTTTGGTGGCATACCCCTTCCACGGTTTAGTAAGCTCGGAATCAACACGGCCCGACTCCTTTGTCAGTCGAGCAATGGTATGAGCATCTAATGGCTCAAAAGAGCTAGGCCTGCAGTCGGACTGCTCCTGTATTTTAGAATCAGTAGTATGACCTAAGAAAAGGTATACTAGCCATTTGGTCACATAGCATGCTGAACTGCTCTTGTATAGATGAGTATAAGTCGTGTAATGACACAATAGCTCATCAAATGTTGCCACCATTTCACTACACCAAAGCATGATATTTGTAACATTTTTTCCGTTCATTTGTCACGGTTATTACCGTGATAGAGTAGTCACAGTTATAACCATTACAATAAATAAAAAATCGTTACAAAAACATTAATTTTGTAATTTAATTACTTTAATATTGATTGTGATACTAAATACCGTTACAAATAATGTACCTGAAAATTTCCTGCGCAAAATTTCCCGCACCTTTTTTTTTGTTTTTCCCTCCGCTCTCTATTTTGCTGATAAAACCCCTCCTGTCTCTTTTGAGTCTCTCTCTCTCTCCTCTCTCTCTCGAGAAAACCCCTCCTGTCTCCCGCCTCCCGCCTCCCACCTCTCTCTCCAGAAAACTTTCTTTCGGCCTCTACACCTTCTCTAGAGAAATCGAGAGAGGGAGGAGGGGGTTCATTAGGGATGGTCATCCCGCGAAGAGTTGAAGGCCAGCCCGTGAAAAGAAATCGAGGGAAGGTACGTCCTTTCCTCTCTCTCTCTCATAATCTCGATTTGATTAGGGTTTGATTTCCATTTAATTAGGGTTTGGTTTTTCTCTTATCACTCACAATCTCGATTTCTCTTTGATTATGTTTCGATTAGGCTACCACAGCCGCTCCTCCAGCATCGTCGAAGCATAAGCTTACCGTCGGCCCACCCAAAGGTAATTTTTTTCGACCAGAAATTAAAGCTTAAAGATTTTAAAATTACTTGCTCCTGGTGTTCCTAGGAACTTGCTAGTTCTCTTTTTAGGGGCTGACCTTGCAAGGAAATTTTGGGTTTATTTCTCCGTGAGGATGTGGAAATTTTACACTAGTTTACCTATGCAACTGAATAATTACCTAATTGAAAGGAATGGTTTATTGCTCCTTGAAGATGATAATTTTTTTCTAAAATATAGTTTACCTATGCAACAAAATTAGTTACCTATTCATGTTAATTACAATTTCCAATCTCATGTTAGAATTGTGCTTATAGAATCGAATTGACATAGTTGTTGTTGCTACGAAGATGGTTAAACTATCCTTAGAATTGTATTTAATTTGTCAAATATATTATTGGACTTGCATTTGACTATTTGTTTCAATATGTTCTTTAACATTCTGGCATCTTAGTTAGCTCAGTTGAAAAGGGGAAAGAAAAGAAGAAAAGGCAAGTGGGACAAAATAAAAACTTCTTCATTCCGAATAAATCGAACACTCACTCCTACTTCCAATAGTAGGAATTGGTTTCTGTACGGGTTGGTAATGAACATTTAAAGATTTTTCTTTTTTTTTTTAAATTTCAAATTGTAAACGTTTTCCAAATGTCAACATATTCAATTTAAGAAGAGCAAAAAAATAATTAAATAAATAGTTGGTTCATTTTTCCAAGTATTAATATTTCTTGAATGCTACTTTGCAGTTGGTTGACCGACATTTTCTACTTCTAGAGTGAAGAACTCCTAAATTATCATTGAGACAAAAAGGTATTAAGTTTACTCTTTTTTAATTATAGTTATTTCAATTGAATCCAAATCCAAAAAAACTGTGGCATGAGCTTGATTTGATTTAGTATGATGTAACATTGCACCAGTCGAGTCACAATTGAGTGATGGGTTCGATCGAAAACTTTCGTCGAACTTCATGAGGGAGGGCCATCGTCTCCTAGACAACCTTTCTGTTGTGAAATAGCGGATGAGGGTTTTCTTATTTTGGAAGTGTCACAGATGCATTTTTTGTAAGCTATTATGCTTAACTTTAAGACACAAACATTCATGAAACTGAAATATTGTATTATTGAACTTATATGTAACTTTATTGGTCATGTCAACTTAACTTTTGTTGAACTTAATATTGTTGTAATAGCTTATATACTGTAGAACTTATAAGGATTATATACCTCAACTGCTGCATTGATACTTTGACATCTGCATTTATATTTCTTGGATCCTCAAGCAACATTCACTGCAGATGTTGGAACTATCTTCTCCAACATTTTACAGGTAGACTCATTTATTGATGCATTTTTAATGTATTTGTTGATACGATTGGCTTGCAATGATCCTCAAGCACAATTTCTGTTGTTTTTGGTACATGTTAAACGTGTTTGACTTTCTTTTGGTTGCACTGCAGAGGCAATGTACCAAACTGTGCTTATTACATCAGGACTGGCCTTTGCCAATTAAATAAACTACCTAATAGGAATCTGGTAAACCTCTGTCCGCTGATTGTGATTTTGTTGCACTTGTTTTGATGCGATTAACTTGATTATTTCTAGCAGTTATATTTTGTTCTTCCTTTTATTGCTTTCTTGTATTTATTATATTTTTATTATACTCAATTGACTTGATTATCTATATTGCTTCATGGTTTTTCTTTATTTCTGTTAAATCTGTTCTTGGGGAGGGGATATCATGAGCCAGCTTTCGGAGTTCTGCAATGAGATCAAGAAGTTGGCTGTTGGTAAGGAAAAGCCTACTACTACCAAATTAGAAGCGAAGGAGGAAGAGAGGAAGGTCTTACTGGACAAGCCCCCAAGATCTACAGCCCTTGTGAGCTCTCTATCTCAACTTCGTTAATTTGAATAACGTTTGTGTTCGGGGAGTCCCAGATGGTGGTGTGTAACGGTTTTTTTCTATATAATATAAGTAGGTTTAACAGTTGTTCAAGTTGTGAACGTAGGTATCTATCTACTAGAGAACATCATGAGGGAGGTGGAGATCACGAGGAACCTGTCACACCACCCAAACATCATGATTGTACAAGTATGATTCCAAAAGCTTTGGACAATTTCTTCATGTCAGTTGGTTCTATTCTTGACCTTATCAATTTAATGGCACTACAAGTTGTAATTGCACTATTATTCCCTTTCTTTCAGGTATTGGTCCCTCAAATGCTAATGGATAGGGTTATTATTGATTAATGCAAAAATTGAATGTAGTGGGCTTTGCATCTCTGATGTTTCCACTTATATCTTCCCCTTCTTTTCTTGTGCAGGCTACAACTACAGCTACAGTTATCCTATCTAGGCCCGATAGTGGTGGATTTCAATCTTTTTTTAGGACATATGGACATTTATGCTGTGCAATAGGTTAGAATCATTGCCTCTCATGCTTTTTAGTATTGAAACATATTAGAAACTAAAAAATAGACTTGATAATAAGTTATAGAAGAAGTTGATAGCTATTAAGACATGAGATTCTTTTTGAATGACATGTACTTTTTTAAGTTGTGTACATGACTTCTACCATGATTTAACATGACATTTTTTAAGATGTGAGTTAAAAACCTCTAGCCAAATGGATGTGAAGGACCTAGGGAGACATCCTCAGGTGTATGTATGACATGGGGAGACATCCTCAGTAGCACCAATGAGATTCAACCTTCAGTTGCGCTTTAAATCAATATGCAAAAGTTGTGAGTTGAATGAACAACAATCATCAGTTGAATAAAGAGTTCTTGCTTTTGTTTGAAAAGCTTGTATTAATCTTTTTATCTCGATTTTCTAGTAAGTTTATAGGTTTATTATATTTCCTGATACTTCTTATGACTGACTGCCATTGGCGTCTATTCACTTACCTCTGTTGCAATATGTTTTCTAGTTTGTGAATAATGGTTTTCAGTCCAACATTTACGTTTCAGTCCAACATTTACGTTTCCTAAGTTTTTGTTTGGTTTTGGCATCCATCACATGAACTCTAAATTTTTAACGTCACTCGAATCACACACCAGATAAACTATATAAAGGGTTAAGAACTCACTCAACAATTTTCCAAAATTTCATATTAGCAGGCCATGATAAATCTTCCTTGTTATAGGGTTTTTGGAAAAATCCTTGTATAAGACAATCTTAGGTAGGTAAATTTTAACTTGTTTGCATACACATTACATTTTTTATTGTATAATGACTAATGTAGTTATAAGGTCTTAGCATACATTGGTATGTTAATTTAAAGTCATGTACAAGACAGGACTACGACGAGTTTGGACTAATGTATTTCGTACATACATTAATATTTTGGAACTATCTAATCATGTAAAGAAACTTTGTTATGCAACAACTCAACACAGCTCAACACTTGGAATTGTATAAATCTGATGGAGATAAATGTCTATTAATTCAAATTCATTAAAACAATCCTTGGAGCTTTGGAGAGTACTCCCAGGGTACTTGTACAAACTTGTGCAGCTTACTGAGTGATATTTATAAACAAGATATTGTACGTGGCATAAGAGAGAGAACCTAATTAATATATTGAACCTAATATAACCGGTTCAACCAAATACAAGGGAAAACGTTTAAAGTAAAACATTAATCATGCAATCATATGTAATTAGCTTGCTTGTAAACTTATACATGATCAAGTTCATGCATGTGTTCTTCTGTAGGACATGCAAGAATGACCTCCCAAGTGATGTTATCATCAACATAGGAGAAATATCCTTCATCTTCACAAGGTATCTTTGTGTCCCCGTATCCATATCGTATCCTTATTCGTTTTTGTGTCTACATGTGCAACATAGATTTTTTTTTTATAGTTTCCTTTGCTCAGTAGGAGTGGTCTGCTGCAAATGATGATCAATGAGTTCCATATTCTGCAGATTCATGACCTCCCCGGAGAACCGAAGACGTTCGATCTCGTTGCAAAGTTCTGTTACGACCTTGAGCTCAACGTCCTCAATGCCGTCTCCCTGGGGTGTGTCGTCGACCACCGCCGTATGATCGAAGATCTGGTAAAAGGAAACCTTGTAGAATAGGCCGACCACTTACTCAGTGAAATCTTCGACAAGTATTGGAAGGACATGATGCGAGTCCTCAAGATGTACGAGCCCCAACTCCCCCTCGCCCAAGAGTTAGGCATTGTGTCGAGGTGCATCGATGCTGGCGGCCAAGGCCTGCGCCGACCTAACCATATTCAGTTAGCCCCTGGTCCTGCCGATGTACAAGCAGTTGATCCTGGGGATCAAATCGAAAGGCATGAGACCAGAAGCTATAGCAGGCTCACTGAAAAACTATGCTATGAAACATCTGCCACTAGTGAGCAGCGTGCTGCAGTCTACTTCAGTCTCGGCACTACCATTAAACTAACACGAGCTTAGAAGAAGACTAAAAAAGTGCTAAACTATCAGGAAATTCAAAGCCAGAGGAGTTTTTAGAGGAAATATTTTAGTGTTTTTGTTCTTTTGATATTTTCTTTTCATTTGTGAAACATTTTGAAGTAGTAGTCGAAGAAAAAATCTACTGTTGGAAAAATGTATGATGGTATTTATATTCTTACTCCTCTTCGTGGTATGAACTTTGTTGACTGCCATCCTCGTGTTTAACTGGTTTGATGTAGGTGAAAATTAATATATAGTTATTAGTTTGATGTAGGTTCTTACAAAATATATTAAAAAAATTAAAAAGAAAATATTTCTAACGGTTAACAATGTGACAAAAAACACATGGTAGAACGGTAATAACCGTGAATAAATTAGACTTTTGCCCCCCTAATGGTATAACCGTGACAAAATATTTGTATTGTAACGGTAATAACCGTTGTAAATATTTTATTTTATAATGGTTATAACCGTGACAATTATTTTATTTTGTAACGGTTATAACCGTGACAAAAAATCTGCCACGCTCTATTTGTTACGATTATTATCGTGACAAAAATTATTTGTCACGGTAATAACCGTGGGTAATTGTCTATTTTGGTGTAGTGTTTACGGATTCACCTTAGCTAGTTCTTCTAATTCTTTCTCTGTCGGAACATACTCTTCATATCGATTGTCCTCTATTGGCAAATATGACAGAAATTGCATCTCATGAAGAGCAAAGCCCAATTCACCATGAGGAGTAGCAAAGTTCCTATTCTGCTGTTGTATCTCTCCACTAATGCCAGGAACATGTTAGGATTATTCTAAATCCACATGAAGTTGTCAAGACAACATTGTATAAACCTAACTCATGCAATTTCTCGCAAAAGTTGTTCAAGGCCCATACAGAAAGCTTGTTCCAGCGAACAATTTTTGGATGCATCAAGCCAGTCAACCTCACAGTGACCTTTTGGGGATACTCTCCCTCAGCAGCAGCAAATAGGTAGGCGAATATGGGAATTCTGACAGGAAGTGTTATCGCTGCATCATCGGATGGAATGCTGCTCAGTCTCAAACCCCTCAAATGGGTACCGTATTGATTAGAGGAATAATAGAATACATCCTTACTTCCCACTCGTCTATGACAAATTGTGCCGATCCTAGCTTCATGAGCAGGGGTTAAATCCCAAACATCTTCCTAGTGTGGCTAGCATGAGCATAACGGGATAAAGAAAAATTCTTTAGCATCTCAGGATGGCACACAATAGAGTTTCCACTTAAAAAGATTCGGCGTTCTTTCTTGGACTTTGGTTGGGAACCTGCATTTATAGCTTCTCCAAAAAGAAAAGAGGGTTTCTTGAGAGGTTCATCTTCCACTGATAGAAATGGGGTGCTATTTATCAGACTTAACAAAGTTATATAATATTGGTCTGCCAGCAGGATCAGTCTATCCGATAGTCCATCAAAATAAGAAAAAGGTACATAAGACAGATCTTCTCTGTATTCAGACAATCGGAAAGCTGAAACCAATATCTCGACAATAGGTCTTCTCTCAGATTAACTGAACAAGAAAAAGCTGAAGTTAGAAAAAAATTACAAAGAAACATCTGGAGCCAACTATGAATATCGTAAGCAAAAGAATTCTTTCAGTTGGCGCAGAGCGCCATTTCTTCTGAGACTGTGAATGGCGCAAAGCAAAAATTTTAGATGGCGCAGAGCGCCATTCTTTCTAAAAAAATTCGAGTTGTGCTAGACACTCTAAAAAGATACGACGAATGGCGCAGAGCATCGATCAACACTCTGAAAGAGGCGATCGATGCTGGCCTTGCTTAGATGGCGCAATGCATCGACCAAACGCTCTGAAAGAGGTAGTCGATGCTGGCCTTAGTGATTCAAACATCTTCTTCACCTACATCAAGTTGCGCCACTCCATGTTACGCCAACCTTAAGTTGCGCGAGTGCCACGTGGTATGCTTCCTCGAGAAGCTGTAACGGCTGCCATCATTTCCTGACAACTGACAGCACAAATATCGAAAAAAATCCATTCGGATCCCATGCAACACGACGCTCGAAGAGATTTAGTTAAATTTTATGACAACTAGCAGTTTGCACAACATGTCAAGGTGATCGAGGTTGTGCGTAGGCGCAAGTTGCTACATTGTGCCCCCGTGCAACCTGATGAAGCTCGTGCAATGTGATCGTCCAGAGCAGGGTGACGTGGCACGCAAGCCACTAACTTCGCAAAATGTGTCCGCTACATTGCTTCCGACCATGCGCATCTTAATCAAACGATGCTACGTATATACAGCAGTTAGTCCAACCACTCGTGAAAGTTGCTGCATTGTGCCACCGCGCAACCTGATGAAGCTCACACAAGCTGATCAAACAGTGTTCAGAACAAGGTGACGTGGCGCGCAAGCCACTAACTTTACAGAACGTGACTACTACACTGCCCACGACCACGTGCATCTCAATCAAAAGATGCCACACGTCCACAGCAGTTGGTGTAACCGCTCATGCAAGTGAACATGAAGTGCGCAACCTGAAACGTGCGCAACGCAGAATAACTGCTAAACAGTTATTTCAAGAACTCTATAAATAGAGTTTCAAATCATCATGAATGATCATAATCTCCTGTTAAAGTGCTGTTTCATCCTCCATAGGCTCGTGTCTTCAATATCACATCGTCCAAGAGATAAAGTGATCGTCTTCTGATCAGATTCCTATAGTTGTACTTTCCCAAAAAACAATTGTACTTTTTTTGTACTCTTTCTCAGTTTGTAGAAATCAAAACATCTTTTGTTTTTTGCAAACAAAATGGCGACTCTGCTGGGGACGACTTTCTCCTCTAACGAGAAAGTGACAACTCAATGTGATACCGCGTCGATCGACAAGACGCAGAAGACCCTGGTCGTTCAAGTCAACTAGACAGCCTATGAGGCCATGATCAATGCTGGGAGTGCCAAGCGTACTACTGCCACTGCTAAGAGTATGACGTACTCTGTCTGGACTCCTAACTCCTCAACGGCACAACCTGCTGCCTCGGCACAACTTGCGCACATTACTACCTTGACACAACCGAAAGGAAACAACCTTTTGGCTAACTCCTCTACTTCTCCAATTCTGAAATCGAAGGAGACTTCGTCTCGACACACTGCTATCCAAAACAAAGAAAAGCGCCCTTTGGCTTTTTTCTTCCTGGCACAACCTGTGCTTGTCCCTGCTGCCTCGGCACAACTTGCGCACATTACTGCCTTGGCACAACCTAAAGGAAACAGCCTTTTGGCTAACTCCTCTAATTCTCCGATTCTGAAATCGAAGGAGGCTTCGTCTCGACACACTGCTGGACAAAATAAAGGAAAACGCCCTTTAGCCTTTTCTTCCCTGGCATAAGCTGTGCCTATTCCTGCTCTGGCGTAACATAAAGGAAACACTGTTTAGTGGTTCCCTCTCCGTCATCAAGCCAAAAACTTACTAAAAAGTCATTAAATCAAGGAAAATGCTCTTTCGCTTTTCCTCATTCTGCTCGAGTCGTTGACTGGGTAGAAAATACTGCTGGTTGCGCCTCTCAACACAAAAGTTGATTCAGATAGAAATCCTACTCTCCTTAACAGAGACAACCAAATCTCTGTCAGGAAGATGGGTTCCATTCAGAATGAACTTTCCACGCAAAAGGGTATTATACCTACTCCAAAGAGGTCAGGGCAGGATCTACCGACTCTACGTATCTCAAGATCCCGACAAGGCAAATTACTAGTATCTCAAATAGATGCACAAGTAGTACCCCTATCAGACTTGCACACCTATATCAACAGGTGACAATTAGGGTCAATGTAAGCCCCCTGAATTTTAGGGTTTATTTTTAATTTTTTTCTAAATGAATTATTTTCAATAAATGTTTTATTATTTAATTGTTTTGATTATTAATGTTCCTTTCCGTAACTTTGACTTCTGGAGCGTCAGAGATGCCAATCTCTGTAAACTCTCTTTACGAGTTTTGAAGTAAACAAGATTATCTTCGTTTTGATATATCATGTTCCACTTAAACTCGTTCTCTTGTGCTCTTTTTGTATTGCACAACTTCGGGTCAACTTAGACCAATTAACCGTTGAATAATTATTCCCACTTTTATCTTGGATCATCGTTTGTACATTACTGTGACTTTTAATTTAGGAGCACCAGACCAGTCATTTTCTTAGAACCAACTTCTCATGAATGATCTACTAGAGACGCTCTTCACCCATGACCTTCGTGTCCCACTCAGACACTCCATTTTGTGCTTCATTTCCTTCGCACAATTTTTGGGTCAATTTAGGCCAATTAATTATCTACCGTAAAACCTGATTTATTTTTCAATTTAATTTCGGGACCCGACATCGATCAAACCTAGTCGACCCAAAGTATGGACGTGGCCCACATGAAGCCTACTACCTACATGAAACTTGTGTCCCATTTATTTGAGTCCCTGCATATTATTTATTTACCCGTGATCATAAATACATATTTAATTTCATTATTTCACCCTGTCCGATTTCGACCCGACTCGGCTCGACCGAACCCGAACCCAAGCTCCATATTGTTCTCCCATGACTACCCAAATGCTCCACATAATTTCCCTATTTTCCCTATTTTAAATATCTATTTTTCTCTCTCCACTCTATAAATATCCTATATATATATATATACATATATATATATATATATATATATATATATATATATATATATATATATATATATATACATATAACTCTCTTTCTCTCTCCTAACACCTACACACACCACCTCACCCCTCCACCTCACAGCACAAACACCCCCCCTTGGCCGACCTCTCTCTCTCTCAAATATCTCTCTCTCTCTCTCTCTTCTATATATTACATATATACACACTTTCTCTCTCTTTATTATTTACACAACACACTCCACTTCTAGCCCCCTACATCCGAACTCCCCCCCTCACTGTCGACCACCACTCCACCACCCATGCCGAACACCCACAGCCTCCACCTCCATCTTCTTCTCCTCCTCTTCTTCACCATCTATATCACCAACCCCACCACCAACACTCTCACTCCCACCACCTTCACCTCACCCGCCGTCGTGGCCGGCCCCCAACAGCTGAGCGAGCCTCCGGCAAACCCTCCCTGGCCACCACCATCTTCTCTGACGTGCCGAATAGGCTATTCATGCGTTTTGAACGGAATCCCGTCGGCGCGCGCGAGTTTTGAACTCGGAAATGGCGCCCCGTCACAGCGACTTCACGTGGCTTTTTTGGTCGATCCGACCGTTGGATCAGTGAACTCTTTGCTCCGTCACAATCTCGGTATATCCATCTTCACTCCCCTCAATTTTCGTCCGTTAATTACGTCGTTTGATACCTCAAAACTGGCCACCAAGTTGACACTTTAAATTGAACTATTTTTGGACAGTTTTGTGGAGCCGACTTCGTCGACTCATAACTCCGCCGTCGCAGCTCCTGTTGGCGTGCTACTAGTTCTTGTGCGCAGCTGGTATAACCCTCTTCCTGCCCCTTAAGTTTTGTTTCATTGCGAACACGTTAGGTTGGTCGAATTTGACGCCAAAGTTGGCCGTCCGAATTCTTTAATTTGCACTTGTTAAATTCCATTTTTGAATTCGGGACTCCAGATTCAATTTCTGACACCACCAGTAGACTCTTGGCATCGTTTTGGTAAGTTTTCATATAAAGTTTGCTAGATTTGGAGAACGTTGGCCCTGGCACGCATTTCGGTGCAAAGCGGGTCCTACTTTTCGAGTCAACGGGTCACTTTGAGATCGGCTCATCGGAATCCAATTTTGGATATACCGTTGAGTTCGTATCGTCATTCTGGACTCGTTGACATATAATTTTTTAGTTTTGAAGACATTTGCTCTGGCACGCATTTCGGTGCAAACCGGATTCCAAATGTCCGCGTCAACGTGTCATTTTGAGATCGGCACATCGGAATCCAGTTCCGGATATACCGTTGAGTTCGTATCATCATTCTAAATTCATGGACATATAATTTGCTAGGTTTTGTAGACTTCTATCCTGACACATTTTTTGGTACAAAGTGTGTCCAACGACGGACATCATTTTGACCCGAAATTACCGTTTTGCTCCTGTGTCTAAATTGGACTTATGGGTAGGCTATCCTAGCTAATTTAACCGTTCTGGACATGTTGGTGATATTTATTTTATCATCCGACAACATCTGTAGATTTTGCTTATGTATCATCCTTAATTTGTAATTAATTATTTTTCCAGAAATTGTTACTTTTTGTTTTTGAATTTTTATATATATTTTAATTACTGTAAAGATCGGGGAAAAATTGTATATAAATACTATATTAATTTAGCTAATTTAATATAATTTTTCAAGAATTTAATAAGTACTTTTGGCATTTTATAAAAATGGGAAAATAGAACTCACTTTCAGGATACATCTGTTTGCTGATTTATAATAAATATTTATGAGGGTTTATAAATTCCAAAAAAATTAGTATAAATTTCTATAATTAACAAGGATCATTTTGGTACTTTATTTTATATAAAATTGAGCTTTTTGTCTATCTCAAAAATTGTTAGAACATAGTGTACAGTTTGATTTATTTATTGAGTAGTTACGACTTTCAATATTTTGTGTTGTTTTGAGTTATTGTAGTATTGGACCTCACCCTACACTAGTGTAAAGGCCCTAGAAAATTAGTTTGGATATAGTGGCACTCCACATTAGACTTTTATGCTAGGTCCCCACTTAGTTAGTGTCCAGTTAGGAGTCGTGTCTCACCACAAGTATAATATTGAACATAGCTTAGAACTGAGTTTGTATATCATTATTGATAGGACACCGGACATCTATATCTTTGTACTAGTATTATTGCTTTGCTCGAGACAAGTACATCTGCAAACTCATTTACTGTCTTTTAATGCTAGAACATGTATTAACCCTGTTAAAATACTGATCCTTGAGGTAGCAAGTTATATCTTCACCTGTTTCATACTACTCCCAGTACCTGCCATGCTTATACTGCTCCCAGTATCTCTCACATGTTTATAACGTTCTCGTATCTCCCACATGTTTTTACTATTCTCGTATCTCTCACATGTTAGAATATGGGTTATGGGAAAACTGACAGTTTAGTACGTGATCATGCCCCCACGCTACGACCTTGAGCCGTGTAAGGCTGACATTATGCATGTAGACCTTGCCATAGGCCAATATCCCGAGGCACTTGTACGTGTGTACATTTAGGCATGTACGGAAGTACATATTGTTCTTACCGGTACCACAGCACCATCACCTATTGACCGATCACGTACCTGCTCCAGTTTTAAACATTAGATATACATGTGTCACCTTGACAAATGTATTTTACCGTAATTCCAGTCATACCATGATTCCAGATATGCCATGTTCTCTATGTTACTATGATACTGTAATCCCAGTTGTACCATGAGGCCATGTTTCCAGTATTTCTTGTTTTATAGACTTATCACACCATGTTTCTTGTTGTACATCTCTTTCATTATATATTCAGTACTTTAGTTGTAGAGGTTGTACTTGCTCCCGTCCTGACAGGATAACGTTGTAGGTTCACTTTCGGAGGAGGAAATGCTATGTGATACGTGCTATGGCACTGATTTTGAGGACCTGGCCTTAGCTCCAGAAGAGGCCCCAGCGGGGAACCTTGCTTAGATATCTTCCTTGTATTTTGAGACTTAGACTTTGGTTTGAACTTATATTTGGATACTGGACTTTGTCTCCAGTTAGATACTTTGAAAGTGTATTATTAAGTCTGTACTTGTTTACTTTCGCTTATAAATGTTGTGTTGTGATGAACCTTTAAATGTGATATTATAACTGTTAGCTGCTTAGATCCTTTATTGTCTATTCTTAGAACAGCTTACTATGCTTTAACCAAGCGTAGGCTGGACATGGCTCGGCCCGGCCCAACAATTTGGGTAACGGGTCGTGACATGTTTTTAGTGGTGGCCCATGCAGGTCCAGACTTAAGTTGTTTGGTTACGTTATTGTACCAAGCATGCCTGCAATTAGGATCTAGGACAACTTGTTAACACTAGGGATAAACATTTAGAACACCTAGAGGATATCTAGGATTGCAACATAGGAGAACTCATCACAGCATAGGACCGTTAACTATATTTAGTCTCTTGTTTGAAATTCAGTGGATTACAATTTTGACCAGGATAGTGCCCTTGGGATGACCCCTGAGGATCTCACTCTAATCTTACCTCGAAATCTGTTTCCGATTATTTCCATTTACTCTTCTTTAATTCGTTGTTAAAGTTGATTTTGATTTCCGTTGTTGATTTTGATCTTGCATCGTGATAAATTTTGTGGATTGAATTGTGATATATCCTGATAAGGTAAACGTCTGCTTTATTAATAGAGTTTAGAATTTATCGCAGCCATATTAGCTGGTATGACAAAAACATAGGGCCTAATTTTGGGTATACTTATCTTAGTTATGGAATTTAGATTTTCTCGCAGCCATACCGGTTGACGTGGCAAGGATTCTAGATAAAATGATTATAGGGTGTATACCTTAGTTATGACTCTATCGTTTATTGCATATAAGCTTACTGGTGTGGCAAAAATTCTGGCAACATGATTTCAGGAAGACGTGTATGGTTATCAGATCATATCTCAACTTGGTTCACTTCGTTATGACCGAATGAGCAAGAATAAATTCTTATCATCATTCTTCCCCGTCTTGATTAACTCTGTCCTATCTACATCCACAACAAGGATTATAGGTTCTCTAGGACTCTCCAATAGGATTGCTTTCATGTTATCTTTTTGGACATAATTATTTTTGTGTTCCATCTTTCCTATGACTTGACTAAACTCTTCTTCGTTAACCTCTTGGGTAATTCTTTTTGTTATGCATCTCGTTGTCTTCGTACCATTCTAGGAGATATTCTGACGAACTTTTCTGTCTTGCTTGACCTTTTAACTTGTTTGGACACTATTATGGATTGCTTGACCCAGTCTTAGGCCTTATTACCTTCTACTTGATAGACGATCGAAATAGCCAAACCTTGTTAACTGATTCTATAGTATAATTATAAATGTATTGTGTGATTGTGATAAGTACTTTTCCTAGGGATTGGTTAGATTAAGCTTATAGGATAAGTATGGGTGACTGACTGTAGCAGACTTGAAAACCATTAAGAACGATTGTATTGATAGTATGACTTGATGATAGGGTATCTAAGATGGAATAATGAGATATTATATGGTTGTGACTATGGATTGAGGACTAGAATCTTGTGCTTAGCAGTTTGAGAATTTAGCATTTGTAGAATTTTGGTTGGTTATCTATAGCTAATTACATGTGATTAGAGGGTATATCGATATGTGGAATGATATAGAATAAGTCAATATGGCATCTCGAAGCACTCGGGTGGAAAACGTTCGAGACGTAATGCATCCCGTAATCCCAGTCAACAATACTTAGATCGGATTCAGGAATCCGGCGAAGGAGTATACCAATATACTAGATTAAGAAGCCGAGACACAATTGGTCAAAGGAATCTTCCTTCCGACCAAGAAATAATCGGTCAAAGGAATCTTCCATCCAACCAAGATTCTATCAGTCAACAGGACATCCCTATCACTTATTCTGGGGTGATTCCTTATATGACTATGATGCTGATCGTGAAAGTTTCGAAAGGACCATCTTTTCCACTAGCTCGTCTTCAATGATTAGAGAAGTGGCCGCTTATGTCGCCACAGAAGATCAAGATGCTTCCAGTTCTAACATTCAAGAGCAGAAAATTACTACTTTAGAGGCTAGTTTGAAGAACATGGCTGAGATGATGACAGGCATGCATGATGTAATTATGGCACAACATGCGGTTCCACCGGTTGTGAATCTGGTTCCGACTCAAGAACCTATAACAATATCAGCTTCCATTAATATTGATCTGGGGGTACAGTCTCCTCACACCACTTCCAAACCTGCACAGGCTATTCCAAGCCAATCTGGTGCCGAGGGTGGTACTTATCATGCAGTACCCCCTCCTAACATATCAAATCAATCTACTGCATCACAATCATTGGGAGATACCAATGAGGCCGTAAAAATTTTACGTACTCAATTTGAAGCTTTCAAACAGAAAGACGGTTTGCAGAAGCTTGGGATTAAGCAGCCTTATCCCATAGAATGAAAGGAAGTCAAATTTCCCCCCAAGTATAAATCCCCTATTATTATGTTGTTTGATGGCAGCACATCGCCAAGTCAATACCTCAATCATTTTAAGGTAGTGACTGATCAACTCCAGCGAAATGATGCTCTACTTACTAGAGTGTTTGTCGGATGTTTAGCAGGTGCAGCTTAGACTGGTACCGTAGTTTGCCAGATGGTTGTATAACCTCTTTCTCTGGATTCAAACAAATATTTCTGGAATGATTTTATGAGAGAACAAATGACATGACTATGTCTACTCTCATTAAAATTAAAGAGCGACATAATGAAACAACTGAATAGTTCATTGAACGATTCCGCCGTGAGGCACTCAAAATGCCTCTTGGAACTCCAGATGCTCTGACTATAGACACTTGCAAATCAAACCTATTGCCTATAATCAACACGTGGATCGGATCGACACAGTTCCCGGATTGGCCTTCATTCATAGCGAATGCTAAAGCGGCAGAAGAAAGTGCTGACAAGTTCAAACAATTAGGTATTCATGTAAATCATATTATCCTAATATTTTAGTATCATATTTTTTCTATTTTGATATTACTCTCTAATTAATAATTTTCTTAAGTCTTATTATCAAATGGTTTTTTTTTTGACTTATTAAAATTTTCTATTTTCTTGTTATTGGGCTGCTTTATCCAGCCCAATAACTAATCCTTTTCTTTTACTCTCAGCTGATGGGTTCTTCACCAACTAACTTTCTCATTTTCAGTTTTCCTCTCAGCAGTGGGAAGGAAGGGTACGGTGCCTTGCTCAATTTGATCGTTAGTATTCGAATTTCCAGTTTTCTCGCAGATTTCCTCAGACAGCTGTCATAACAAACTCCAACTGCCTATAAAACCCTATCGATTTCTTTTCCTTGCTACTCAGATCTAACCAATTATGCAGAGCAATTTCTTCCTCTTGCTCATTCCACATCGAGTCCTTCAGGAGGTCCAATAATGGCGTCGAAATTCTTCTTCGAGCGAGCTCTTCCTCGATCCATGAGTGACTCCTAGATTTGGGACGACGACGAAGAGATCCAGAGTTGATCGATTGACACCAGCTCCTCATCGACCAGGCGGTGTTGACGGATCCTTTGTTTTTCCTTCTTCCAGAGGCACGACAGTAGAAGGACGTTCCTCTATTATCCTTATACAAATCCATTCTGTTCAATTGAACAATTCATGTGAGTATTCAGAATCTCGAGCATATTTATTCTTCAATTTATTTTCTTTGATCTAATTTGAGTACATTGCACTGAGATTCGTGAACAGTTGGTTTCACTATGGGATCGCTCAGATCTGTTCTTGTTTGAAGTTCTTAATCGTTTAGAGGTGAGGATTATTTTCTTTTATGGTATTAAACCCTTGTTGTGAATTATTTCTAAAATTTTGTATCACTTTTGAATATCAGAGCATTCGAGTGATTGAGCATAGATCGGGTCTTATTCAATTGAGTAGTTGTTGCTGGTGAGTTGAATCCTAATCCTTCAACTGAGAGTATTTTCCATTTATGTGATTTTGCATGATTGATGATTAGGACCTTGATTCATTGATGTAGAGTGCTACTCAGTAAATGTCAGAATCATAAGGAGGGTATCCGTGTCTCTAGAATTCTAGCTTGAACATGTGAGTATCAGTAATCCTTATCTTCCAACTTTTCGATATGTTGATTGAAGGGTGTTATAATCAACTGGAAATATGGTTCCAGTGATCGTGCAGGACAATTATTCTCTCTCAAACACTTGAGCTCGATATTGGGAAGAAGCTCTATCAAGGTAAATTCCTAATCAAGTTTATATGTGTTGATTACAGTTCTTTCGAATCATTGTATCCTACTATTGTTAGGAACTGATACCCTTAGAGTTAAGTATTGGCTTGTAAGGTGGTGCCTCATTTTGAGTTTGTCTCAGTCTTGTGGTGATTTCAGTCAACCTATTAGTGCAGTCATTAATTCAGGATGCATATTTCTTTTAGGTTAGGATCCCAGAGTATCACAGTGTGCAGGAGGAATTTTGGTAGCATGGAAAATAGTTGAGGGTTACTCGAGGGGGTTGTATCCATCTTTATCAGATATTTGCATACTGACAGAGAGGTAACCTGAGATTATATCATGATTCTCAGGTCTCCACCTTTGTGACAGTGTTCAGATATGTGACTTTTTGGTGCTTTCACTTAATATATGGATGGATTGATCATTTGATGAGAGATAGGACAGTGATGTTCTGCTATTGAAGAGTGAGTTGAATTTGTGTTAGGGGACTTACTGCACACACTGTTCAGGACAGAGTGCAATTACTTGAGGTTGATTTTTGAGTGTTAGAAAGGAATGACCTACTGATAGATGAGTTGTATGCATGGAAGTATCGGATTATATTAGTTCAGTCTTTGGGTGGCAAATCCTATTGAAGGATTGACACTTGACTAATATTGGTGAATGATAGAAACTAAGGATTTTTGTTCCTCACTTATATCAGTCTAGGATGGATACTGACACCTTTGAGCATTTTAACTGATTAACAATATAACTTGTGGATGTTATCATAACCCTGTAGGAAGTTCTGAGTTTGAAATTCACTTCGAATTATGGGAGGTTGAGTGTTGAGTCGAGTTTCAGTTATAGATTGATCGCAATTTATTATCTTAACTCTGAATTTGATTTATGTCCTGTTGAAACTATTATCCCATGTCTGTTAAAGACTGAGGCAGGAATTCCTAGTTAGGATTTAATTCTTATGAAACCTGGGAGATTAAACCACAGATTATGTTGGACTGGTTTTGTAGGCTGGACTGTAACTGATTAGTTTTACAGTGTCATGTTAACTGAACTGTAGTAACAACTCTAAACCAGTATTGGATGTCTGTCCTGAGACTGAACTGTCCCATGCCTGGTCGAGGACTGATGTACCAGCTTGCTATTGATTGTTTCAGTCCAAATTAGGACTGAATGTATTTGAAGTTAGAAAACCATTCTTAAGAAATACAATTTGGAAAATAAAGACTGGTATAATTTTAGCCTAGGACTATTATGGTAGCAATGCTTCCAGAACTAAGATATTTCAGTATCCTAGCTAAGAGGCCTGTGATGGTTGGCTTGGACCCAATGGTTGGGCATCACCTGGGTTTGTGTATTAGACTGATACAGAAGTTCATTTTAAGGTTGACTGTTAATTTGATTGATACTATACCTTATATCAGTTTTACTGATAAGGATATCAACCCCATCCTAAGTCTGAATTATTATTCAAAAAACCAAGACTTGTTCAGTAGAATAGGTTTGCTTCAATGATGTTAGGATTGATCACCATAAATGCACCCTATATATTAGAATATGATAGCATTGAATTGAAGAGAAGTTAATGTAGACCTATCATTTGTTTTATAAAGCTCCTTGTTTAGGGCTAGCTATAAATTACTCAACTAAGTACTAGTTAACTATAAGTGTTCTTTGCAACCTAATGATTACTAGTTCATAGTATTTCCTTGTCAGTTATACAAATTCTTAGGAGGTTAGCCTAGTAACTTGTGCATTAAGGGTGAGAGTATTTTAGCTAGAAATTAGTTAGCTAGACTTATAGGAATTTTTGTATTAATATACCTTGTAATTAATCAACTTGTATACATTATTAAATACATGAGGACATCAAGCTCCGATCTTCACCCGTACTTCCTGAAGCAAGGCAAGTACACTCTATGGTCTTGTACATTTCATTATATCATGTGCTTCCTTGTTGACACACTGCGACACGACATATTTTTCTGGTGCTCATGTTTCTTGTTCTTATTACTTGTACCTGGGGTGGGAAAATATACTATTTATGTGACCAAACCCAAGAAATAACTCAGGTGTGTTTAGCTTAGACCCCGCATCGTGCACGCGGATCCTAAGCCGTACCATTCATGTGCTTTCATGTGCTTCATGTGTTTACCCCTAGCCGGTTACATACTTAGTTATATTTCAGATATTGTGCACACATGTTCAGGAGATTTATCTTGTACTTAGTTCCTGTGATTCCTGAGATACCATGTTCTTTCATGTTCGTACATACCATGTTCTTTCATGTGCTTATACACTATGTTCTTTCTTGTACTTTATATACCATGTTCTCTTGTACTTTTATATCATGATGTCTTGTTCATTACCTAGAACTGTACTTTGCTCCGCTCTTGAATAGGATATATTGCAGGTGAGTTGGAGGCCCTTTGCGACACATATTATGGCCGAGAGCCAGTTGATGCAGGAGAGCTAGCTGGAGTTGCTCTTGACTTAGAGGCTACAGAAGCCTAGAGATTCACCATTAGAACTTTACATTTTACCTTGTATTTGAGACTAGTAGACTCTATCTTTTATTTTGCTGGAATGTAATAAATTCTGAGACTTGTACCCTACTCTGGGTTTGGGATACATTTATAGATGCTGTGATTTCATACTTGTTCATGTTTATCTGGTTAGATTTCCTTAGTTTGGTACAGCTTACTTCGTCGTGTCTAACGACGAAGGCTGGGCGTGTCCGACTCGTGTCCGATTATTCGGGAGCAGGTCGTGACATGTTTTTAGTGGTGGCCCATACAGGTCTTTCCTAATGGTACCTAGGTCTTAGCATACTATTGGGGGACTTGATTATACTAGGGAAACTTTATCACAGTATAGAAAAATCGGGAAATAAGGGTATATCAGGTTTATCAGGTGCTTTAATATTATAAAAACATTGTTTATTACGTTTTAGGGTTTGTCAATCAATGAAGTTTCTTTCTATTGCAGGATGGTCACTACGAGAAAGACCGCAGATCAGCCCAGAGTTGTAGGCAGTTCGGATCAGGCCGCACCAGACGTTCCGGCAGATCAGCTTCCACCACCTTCTCCGATCTTTCCGCCACTGCCTTCGACGATGATGTTTGATGGCGCCCAGGTGATGGCTATGTTTCAGCAATTTATGGAGGCCCAGAATCACCTGGCTGTGCAGTTCATGGAGGCTCAGAGTCAGCAGGCCGTACAGTTCAGAGCGACTATCGTCGACGCACTCAGGACCAGAGAGCCGGCAGCGCCAGCACCAGCAGTACGTGCAGTACCAGCAGCACCGAGACCAGGGACAGCCAAGGAGTACCATAACCTCTGCCCGATGGACTTCTGGGGGAACGAGGGGATCGTCTATGCAGACAAATGGCTGGAGAATACGGAGAGGACCTTGAAGATGGCACAGATTTCGGATAACCTAAAGGTGGAGGTGGCTAGTATGCGACTCTTCGATTTGGCCAGAGCTTGTTACCGGGAGGAGCCCAGTTGGCAGAGCCTCAGGTGTCTTGGGCAGATTTTAAAACTCTGTTCAAGGAGAAGTTTTTTCCCGATGTGGAGCGGGATGAGCTGAGGATGCAGTTCAAGACGTTGCAGCCGGGGACGATGACAGTTGCACAGTACACTTCAGAGTTTACTAGATTCAGCAGGTTCGCGAAGAACCTAGTCAGAGCACCGGAGGACAGAGCTTGGAGATTCAAGAAGGGTCTCACCAGGGAGCTACGACATGCGATGGCGATTAGTCAGGCGACGACGTATGCGAGCATCCTCAAGATTGCTCAGGCTGTAAAGAAGAAAGCAGATCTAAAGCTGAAGAGGGACCGGGACATGGACAGCAGCAGTTTCCAGGCACCATCGAAGAGGGTCCAGACTCAGATTCAGACGAGGCCATAGCAGCAACAATATCATCGTCCGGCCAGAGCTTCTGCACATCCGCATCAGAGACAACATCTAGCGACTAGTTGTGCCTTTTGTCATCGCCCCGGACACCATATCGACGAGTGCCGCAAGAGGCTGGGACTTTGCCTCTTTTGTGGATCATATGCACACCAGATGAGGGACTGCGCTCAGGCTACAGCTCGACTAGCAGAAGGACCCCGAGGAGCTGGAGGACCACCACCTGCACCACCCAGAGCAGTACCAGTTGTACCACAGAAGGGACCGGCTTTACCCAATCAGTAGCAGCAGTTTGTACAGCGTCAGCAGAGGGGAGGACCGCAGCAGGGATGTGCTTACGTCATGGCCGCAGTCGAGGAGGATGAGGCAGTTTCAGATGTGATCACAGGTTCTATCCTTTTACATTCTTTTCCTGGCATTGCATTGTTTGATTCTGGAGCCACACATAGCTTTGTATCTTATGAGTTTCTGCATAGACACGGCTTGACACCTAAGCCCACTAGGAGAAACCGTCAGATTATGACAGGAGGAGGGGTAGTGCCAGTGAGTGAGATGGTGGACTGCCCTATCACTATAGCTGGGAGGGAGATTAGGGCTCGATTTCTAGTGATGCTATTGCCCGAATTTGATATAGTCCTCGGCATCGACTGGATGAGCGAGCAGTTTGCCATAATAGACTACGATGAGGGGAAGGTAATATTTAGCCCGCCAGGAGTTCCACCGTTCGAGATCAGCAGACGAGTTACAGAGAGGTCAGAGGGAGTCTACTTCAGAGCAGTCGCAGAAGACCAGGAGTTGCTATACCCGCTGATTGCAGAGTATCTCGCCGTCTTCTCCGAGGAGTTGCCAGGATTGCCGCCAGATCGAGATGTGGAGTTCAACATCGACCTAGTGCCCGGATCAGCGCCGAAGTCCCAGTATTGCTACAAGATCAACCCGAAGGAAGCTGCAGAGTTGAAGGCCCAAATTAATGAGTTGGAGGGCGAGGGTTTAATTCGGTCCAGTGCTTCACCATGGGGAGCATCGGTACTCTTCGTGCCCAAGAAGGATGGGACTGTGAGGATGTGTATTAATTACCGTACACTCAATAACATCACCATCAAGAATAAATACCTTTTGCCGCGGATTGATGAGCTGTTTGACCAGCTTAGTGGAGCCAAGGTCTTTTCCAAGATTGACCTTCGGTCGGGATACCATCAGATGAAGGTTCGGGATTAGGATATTCTGAAGACAGCTTTCAACACCCGATACGGCCAGTATGTGTTCCTGGTGATGCCGTTCGGACTCACCAATGCCCAAGCAGTGTTTATGAACTTGATGAATAAAGTTTTTCACAAGTATCTGGACAAGTTTGTCGTAGTCTTCATTAACGACATTCTGATCTATTCGAAGTTCGAGGAGGAACATGTGGAGCACCTGTGGATCGTGTTAGAGATTTTGTAGAAGGAGAAGCTGTACGAAAAACTCTCAAAATATGAGTTTTTCTTGGACAGAGTGGAGTTCCTAGGGCATGTGGTGACTGGAGGGGGGATTTCTGTGGATCCCAAGAAGATTGAAGCAGTGGAAGCATGGGCACCTCCCAAGTCAGTAGCTGAGATTCGTAGTTTCCTGGGTCTAGCAGGATACTATAGGAAGTTTGTGAAAGATTTTGCCAAGATCGCAGAGCCTATGACCAAGCTTACGCGGAAGGACGAAGAGTTCATTTGGAGCGACGCCTGCCAGTCAGCATTTGAAGAATTGAAGAGAAGACTCACGACAGCACCAGTTCTAGCTTTGCCATCTGGATCGGGAGGATTTGTCATCTATAGCGATGCTTTAGAAAATGGCTTGGGATGTGTGCTTGAGCAGAACAAGAGGGTCATTGTTTATGCTTCTAGACAGTTGAGGCCTCATGAGAAGAATTATCCCACACATGACTTGGAGCTTGCAGCAATCATATTTTCCTTGAAACTGTAGAAGCACTACTTGTATGGAGAGAGAGTGGACATCTTTACGGATCATAAAAGCCTAAAGTATGTATTTACTCAGAAGGAGCTGAATATGAGACAGCGTAGATGGCTGGAACTCATGAAGGATTTCGACATCAATCTGCAGTACCACCCTAAAAAGGTGAATGTGGTGGCATACGCTCTTAGCCGATATCCTGTTGCTATATTACTCACTATGGATCGGCATCTACTGGAGGATCTTGAGAGCCTTGGGATTGAGATTGTTCTTCCAGGAGTTGGAGGACAGCTGATGCACATGCAGATACAGTCGGGACTGTTAGAGAAGATCAAGGAGACCCAGTTTCTTGATGAGGGACTCCGATGTCTCAGAGGCCAGGCAGAGGCAGGATTGCTCGACGACTTCACTATTGCAGAAAATGGATCCCTGAGGCACGGGAACCAGTTGTGTGTGCCCAAGGATCTGCGGGAGGAAGTGATACAGGAGGTCCACCAGTCGCAGTAATCTATTCATCTTGGGTCTACCAAGATGTACAAGGATCTGCGAGAGTATGTTTGGTGGTATGGGATGAAGAGAGAGGTTGCCAGATTTGTTTCCAGATGCCTTGTGTGCTAGCAAGTCAAGGTGGAGCGTCAGAGACCAGCAGGATTACTCCAGCCTTTACCTATTCCGGAATGGAAGTGGGAGCATATCACCATGGACTTCGTCTCTGGATTGCCGCATACTCCCAGTGGCAAGGACGCTATTTGGGTGATCGTGGACAAACTAACAAAGTCTGCTCATTTTATTTCATTCATGGTTGGACTGTCGACCGAGAAGCTTACAGACCTCTACATGCGGCAGATTGTACGGATTCATGGAGTGCCGGTTAGCATCATTTCAGACAGAGACAACCGTTTCACATCACACTTCTGGAGGAGTCTACAACTGAGCTTGGGGTCGCAGTTGAAGTTCTGCACCGCTTATCAACCACAGACGGATGGGCAGTCCGAGAGGACCATTCAGACACTGGAAGACATGTTACGGGTTTGCGCACTTGATTTCGGCGGTTCGTAGGAGGATCATTTGCATCTAGTAGAGTTTGCCATTAATAACAGTTATCAGGCTAGCATTGAGATGACCCCGTTCGAGGCTTTATATGGGCGGAGATATCGCACGCCTTTATCTTGGGATGACGTTGGCGAGAGAGCTTTGCTTGGGCCGGAGATGGTGGTAGACTCAGCTGAGAAAGTCAGACTGATCAGGGAGCGTCTCAGAGTTACACAGGATCGACAGAAGCACTGGGAGGACAGCAACAGACGACCACTTGAGTTTGCGGTTGGAGATAGAGTATTCCTGAAGATCTCGTCGGCTAAGGGCGTCATCAGATTTGGCAGAGGCGGGAAGCTCAGTCCGAGATTCATCGGGCCTTTCGACGTGACTGCGCGGATTGGCGAGATGGCATATCGACTAGCGCTTCCAGCTAGCTTGGAGGGAGTACATGACGTTTTCCATGTGTCCTAGCTTCGATGTTACATTCCAGATCCAAGCCATGTGGTGGACTTTTCAGAGCTAGAGGTGGGACCGAGCTTGACCTACGAGGAGCAACCAGTGGAGATCCTTGATCGTAGGGAGAAGCGCTTGTGGAACCAGACTATTCCACTTGTTCGTTTCATGTGGAGACACCACTCTCTGGGAGAGTCCACATGGGAGCGCGAGGACGAGATGCGTGAGCGCTATCCTAGTTTGTTCACTTGATTGTATTTTTGTCTCAAATATACTTGAGTTCAATAAACAACTTGTTGGATTTACTATGTGGTGATTTCAATTTTGGGTCAACACTTTCATTCTAATTTCGAGGGCAAAATTTTTTAAGGGGGAGAGATTTGTAAATCCCATTATCCTAATATTTTAGTATCATATTTTTTCTATTTTGATATTACTCTCTAATTAATAATTTTCTTAAGTCTTATTATCAAATGGTTTTTTTTTTGACTTATTAAAATTTTCTATTTTCTTGTTATTGGGCTGCATTATCCAGCCCAATAACTAATCCTTTTCTTTTACTCTCAGCTGATGGGTTCTTCACCAACCAACTTTCTCATTTTCACTTTTTCTCTCAGCTGTGGGAAGGAAGGGTACAATGCCTTGCTCAATTTGATCGTTAGCATTCGAATTTCCAGTTTTCCAGTGGATTTCCTAAGACAGCTGTCGTAACAAACTCCAACCGCCTATAAAACCCTGTCGATTTCTTTTCCTTGGTACTCAGATCTAACCAATTCTGCAGAGCAATTTCTTCCTCTTGCTCATTCCACATCGAGTCCTTCAGGAGGTCCAATAATGGCTTCGAAATTCTTCTTCGAGCGAGCTCTTCCTCGATCCATGAGTGACTCCTAGATTTGGGACGACGACGAAGAGATCCAGAGTTGATCGATTGACACCAGCTCCTCATCGACCAGGCGGTGTTGACGGATCCTTTGTTTTTCCTTCTTTCAGAGCCACGACAGTAGAAGGACGTTCCTCTATTATCCTTACACAAATCCATTCCGTTCAATTGAACAATTCATGTGAGTATTCAGAATCTCGAGCATATTTATTCTCCAATTTATTTTCTTTGATCTAATTTGAGTACATTGTACTGAGATTCGTGAACAGTTGGTTTCACTATAGGATCGCTCAGATCTGTTCTTGTTTGAAGTTCTTAATCGTTTAGAGGTGAGGATTATTTTCTTTTATGAGATTAAACCCTTGTTGTGAATTTTTTCTAAAATTTTGTATCACTTTTGAATATCAGAGCATTCGAGTGATTGAGCATAGATCGGGTCTTGTTCAAATGAGTAGTTATTGCTGGTGAGTTGAATCCTAATCCTTCAACAGAGAGTATTTTCCATTTATGTGATTTTGCATGATTGATGATTAGGACCATGATTCATTGATGTAGAGTGCTACTCAGTAAATGTCAGGATCATAAGGAGGGTATCCGTGTCTCTAGAATTCTAGCTTGAACATGTGAGTATCAGTAATCCTTATCTCCCAACTTTTCGATATGTTGATTGAAGGGTGTTATAATCAACTGGGAATATGGTTCCAGTGATCGTGCAGGACAATTATTCTCTCTCAAACACTTGAGCTCGATATTGGGAAGAAGCTCTATCAAGGTAAATTCCTAATCCAGTTTATATGTGTTGATTACAGTTCCTTCGAATCATTGTATCCTACCATTGTTAGGAACTGATACCCTTAGAGTTAAGTATTGGCTTGTAAGGTGGTGCCTCATTTTGAGTTTGTCTCAGGCTTATGGTGATTTTAGTCAACCTATTAGTGCAGTCATTAATTTAGGATGCCTATTTCTTTTAGGTTTGGATCCCAGAGTATCACAGTGTGCAGGAGGAATTTTGGTAGCATGGAAAATAGTTGAGGGTTACTAGAGGGGGTTGTATCCATCTTTACCAGATATTTGCATACTGACAGAGAGGTAACCTGAGATTATATCATGATTCTCAGGTCTCCACCTTTGTGACAATGTTCAGATATGTGACTGTTTAGGTGCTTTCACTTAATATATGGATGGATTGATCATTTGATGAGAGATATGACATTGATGTTCTGCTATTGATGAATGAGTTGAATTTGTATTAGGGGACTGGCTGCACACCCTGTTCAGGACAGAGTGCAATTACTTGAGGTTGATTTTCGAGTGTTGGAAAGGAATGACCTACTGATAGATGAGGGTTGTATGCATGGAAGTATCGGATTATATTAGTTCAGTCTTTGGGTGGCAAATCCTATTGAAGGATTGACACTTGTCTGATATTGGTAAATGATAGAAACTAAGGATTTTTGTTCCTCACTTATATCAGTCTAGGATAGATACTGACACCTTTGAGCATTTTAACTGATTAGCAATATAATTTGTGGATGTCTTCATAGCCCTGTAGGAAGTTCTGAGTTTGAAATTCACTTCGAATTATGGGAGGTTGAGTGTTGAGTCGAGTTTCAGTTATATATTGATCGCCATTTTATTATCTTAACTCTGAATTTGATTTATGTCCTGTTGAAACCATTATCCCATGTCTGTTAAAGACTGAGGCAGGAATTCCTAGTTAGGATTTAACTCTTCTGAAACCTGGAAGATTAAACCATAGGTTATGTTGGACTGGTAGGCTGGAATGTAACTGATTGGTTTTACAGTGTCATGTTAACTGAACTGTAGTAACAACTCTAAACCTGTATTGGATGTCTGTCCTGAGACTGAACTGTCCCATGCCTGGTCGAGTACTGATGTACCATCTTGCTATTGATTATTTCAGTCCAAATTAGGACTGAATGTATCCGAAGTTAGAAGACCATTCTTAAGAAATACAATTTGGGAAATGAAGACTGGTATAATTTTAGCCTGGGACTATTATGGTAGCAATGCTTCCAGAACTAAGATATTTCAGTATCCTAGCTTAGAGGCCTATGATGGTTGGCTTGGACCCAATGGTTGGGCATCACCTGGGTTTGTGTATTAGACTGATACAATAATTCATCTTAAGGTTGACTGTTCATTTGATTGATACTATACCTTATATCAGTTTTACTGATAAGGATATCAACCCCATCCTAAGTCTGAATTATTATTCAGAAAACCAAGACTTGTTCAGTAGAATAGGTTTGCTTAAATGATGTTAGGATTGATCACCACAAATGCACCCTATATATTAGAATATGATAGCATTGAATTAAAGAGAAGTTAATGTAGACCTGTCATTTGTTTTATAAAGACCCTTGTTTAGGGCTAGCTATAAATTACTCAACTAAGTACTAGTTAACTATAAGTGTTCTTTGTAACCTAATGATTACTAGTTCATAGTATTTCCTTATCAGTTATACAAATTCTTAGGAGGTTAGCCTAGTAACTTGTGCATTAAGGGTGAGAGTATTTTAGCTAGAAATTAGTTAGCTAGACTTATAGGAATTTTTGTATTAATATATCTTGTAATTAATCAACTTGTACACATTATTAAATACATGAGGACATCTAGCTCCCATCTTCACCCGTACTTTCCTGGAGCAAGGCAAGTACACTCTATGGTCTTGTACTTTTCATTATATCATGTGCTTCCTTGTTGACACACTACGCCACGACATGTTTTTCTGGTGCTCATGTTCCTTGTTCTTATTACTTGTACCTGGGGTGGGGAAATATATTATTTATGTGACCAAACCCAAGAATCAACTCAGGTGTGTTTAGCTTAGACCCCGCATCGTGCACGCGGGTCCTAAGCCGTACCATTCATGTGCTTTCATGTGCTTCATGTGTTTACCCCTAGCCGGTCATATACTTAGTTATATTTCAGATATTGTGCACACATGTTCAAGAGATATATCTTGTACTTAGTTCCTGTGATTTCTGAGATACCATGTTCTTTCATGTTCTTACATACCATATTCTTTCATGTGCTTATAAACCATGTTCTTTCTTGTACTTTACATACCATGTTCCCTTGTACTTTCATATCATGATGTCTTGTTCATTATCTAGAACTGTACTTTGCTCCGCTCCTGAATAGGATATGTTACAGGTGAGTTGGAGGCCCTTTGCGACTCATATTATGGCCGAGAGCCAGTTGATGCAGGAGAGCTAGCTGGAGTTGCTCTTGACTTAGAAGATGCAGAAGCCTAGAGATTCACCATTAGCACTTTAAATTTTACTTTGTATTTGAGACTAGTAGACTCTATCTTTTATTTTGCTGGAATGTAATAAATTCTGAGACCTGTACTTTACTCTGGGTTTGGGATACATCTATAGATGCTATGATTTCATACTTGTTTATGTTTATCTGGTTAGATTTTCCTAGTTTGGTACAACTTACTTCATCATGTCTAACGACGATGGCTGGGTGTGTCCGACTCGTGTCCGATTATTCGGGAGCGGGTCGTGACAATTCACATGCCTAATCTTGACAAAGATGAACATGTTACACCTAATAATAGTGGCCGTCAGAACAACCGCAAGAGTAAAGAGACTTTGGCTATCAATATCAAAGGCAAAAAAACTCTAGTCGTGAACATAGGTCAATCAACACCTACTCCAACGGCACCACCACAGAAGGCACCACGTCCAAAAGAAGAATATTCTTTTGATGAAGATGATGTCATGAGTATCTTTGACTGTCTGATCAAAAGCAATAAACTTTAACTGCCAGAGACAAAATGGCCAGATAAAGTGGGTAAAACTGACCACCCCAAATATTGTGTTTACCACAAATTTATCGGACATCCGACTCGAGCATGCTATGTTCTTAAAGGCAAGATCCAGGAGATGGTTAATTCTGGCGCAATTACTCTCCAACAGATGAAAAGACTGTGACAACTAATGTCGTCTCTCTACAGTTTGGCGATTTTTCTCCTCAACTTGTGCAGGACGACGTCATTTCCATCCCGAGAACCACTTTGGAGATTGTTAATCTCCCACCTGCCCAAACTGATGGTCTTGTTCCTCTGTCTACTGATAAGAGAGAGATTATGTGGATCCATCCTGATTTGGTGGCTGACTTTGAAGCACCTTCTTCATCCACAAAGTCTAAGAAAGCAACCAAATACAAGTCATGTCACATGACTTCGTTGGGTGAACATTGTCCTCCACCTTTAACTACCACTTTCACTTCTGCTGCAGATCCTTCTTCTTTCTCCACTTTTGAGGCAATAATGTCAAAGCCAAGAGCTAAATATCAACCAGCTTTCCATCTATATAGTCCACAGTCACGTAAACTAATGACAAAGATGGGCTATGATCTACAAAAGGCTTCCGGCTTGAGTCACGGGAAAGGACCTCTAATACATCTTTCTCTAAGCCTCTCACATAACCAATATCGGGTTGGTTTGGGTTACAGGACGAACTCTTTATCTTGTTAAAAGAAACCTTCCAGAAGCAAAACCCAGGCAAAGAGTTACAATATGGTATCCTTCGAACCTGTATCTGAAGAAGAGGCCTTAACTGGTACCAGGTCTGGAAGAATTTACCTGAGAGACTACTCAGAAGGCCAGGAGAACCCTGCACTAGCTCCAGAGACTCCTCCAGCATCATCTTCTCCTGCTGTCAATGTTCCACTAGCTTTATCTCCTACAATGGAACCAACTCCTACCAAACCAACGACAGCTGACAAAGGAAAGCAGCATGTTCGCTTTGACAAAGTATTGAAAAAGACTCCAGTTCTAGGACTCGAGAAGTCATATAACTTTGATATACTGGCTCAACTGGATAATACCCCGGCAAGGTTATCAATTTTTGAACTACTGCATCTCTCAAAAAAAAAACTCGAGAGACATTGAGTGAAGCTTTGATGCAAGCTGATACTTGTCTAGAACTCCTTAAGAAGCCAGAGGAGGAGCCTATAACTTGCTTTCATTGTCATAGTGTGATGGAGCTGATGCCCAACATCACCTTTACAAAAGATGATATGTTGCTAGAAGATAATCGTCATGACCGACCCCTCTACTTCACAGGATATGTCGATACTATGAAGGTTGATCGCATCTTGATCGACCCTGGGTCTGCACTCAGCATCATGCCAAAGACTTTACTAGATGCCTTAAAGATGCATGTACATAATCTTGCAACAACTATCACGACAATCCTGGGATTTAATTCTGGAAGACGTGAACCTTTGGGAAAGATCCGCCTGAAAGTTCAAATAGGCAATCTTCATACACAGGTTACTTTCTATGTGATCAACAATCATGGCTCTTATAATGCTTTGCTGGGAAGACCCTTTCTACATGAGCATAATATTGTACCATCCACTCTACACCAATACTTCAAATATATAGACGTCAATGGAGAGGTCCAAAAGGAAGTAGCTGACCTAAATCCGTTTAAGGGCATTGAAGCATATTGTACTGATTCTCGGATGTACAAGGAAGAATTCATGAAGGTGGTATTAACGATGGATAGTGAGGAAGATCATAAAGATACTTCAAAAGATATTCTCACAATCCCTGTCAAAGGACGTACTACTCGTCCTTCTTTTTCTCAGGATTTGACTATCCATCTTTCCTTTCATAACAAACAACTTTCTGCTGTAGAAAAGGAACAAAAAGCGCTCACCTCTTCTGAGCCTCTTGTTATCGACCTTCGTCGTAACAAACCTTCTCCTTCTCCCTCTCTGGTTATCAACCTCCCTAAGCCTTCTGTTAAGGCCAAAAATCCTTCCTCTCCTCCTCTAGTTATCAACCTTACTAAGCCTTCTGTTAAGGCTATGAATCCTGTTGTAAATGATGATGTACAAATCAATAAAGTAGCATCTCCTTTACAGTATACTGATGCTATTTATTATGCTCGATGTTATTTAGAAATGCTAGATAAATTCGAACCACTTACCATAGGGGCAGTTCAACCTCTTCAAGACGAAGTATTACTCGAACCAATGCAGGACTCCTTCTTCTTAGTTCCTTCCAGAAAGAAAGATGAACTTCCTATACTTTTTAGTAAAGGAACAGAACAGAAGATCACGCCCAATGATGAAGAAGAAAATCACGATAACGGAAGACTTCAACTTCGTCGTTATAGTCAACAATCAAAAGATATCATTCAAAAGATGGGCTATAATTTTAAAGCTGGTCTCAATGGTGGTAAGGGAAGGCGAACTCCTATTCGTATCCCTGCTCCAAAAGGAAAATTACAACAATATTACAGCAAAATAAAGCGGGGATTGGGTTATACTTTACCAATTTTGACTCCAGAAGCCTCCGAATTCGATAAAGAAGAACGATCTAACTCTTCTGATTCTGTCTCATGGGATTCAGACACCAGTGTTGGGCACGTCCATCGAGTGACTCTATCTTCTAATATGGTAACTGTCGAGTTCTCGGAAGACGATGAAGACTTTGCCGAAGCCTCTGAATCTGATCCTTGGGCACAAAGATTGGATACTCAATGGGAGCTTCGCTTTGAGCAACATGAGCCTCCTACCGAAGATCAGTTGGTTCAGGTCGATGTTGGAGATGAAACTTTCTCAAAACCAATATTCGTCAGTAAAAGCCTCCCTGAAGTGGATAAACAAGAACTGATCCAACTCATTAGATACATTGATGTATTCGCTTGGAGCTATAAAGACATGTCGAGATTAGATCCCCAGATTGCTCCCCATAAACTCAATATTCTGCCGAATGCAAGGCCAGTCAAGCAACAACAGCATCGATTTTGACCTGACATGATGGATGCCATAGAAGCCAAAATCAAAAAGCTCATTGCCTGTGGCTTCATCAGAGAAGAACAACATCCGGACTTGGTAGCTAATGTTGCTCCAGTTTTGAAGAAAACATGGAAGGTTCGAGTCTGCATTGACTTCAGAGACCTTAATGAAGTTTGTCCCAAAGACGAATTTTCTCTTCCAATCACTGATGTCATGATCGACAATACTTGCGGATTTGAACGTATATCTTTTATGGATGGATTTTCAGGATATAATCAAATCAAGATGCATCCAGAAGATGATAAACATACATCTTTTCGCACTCCTCTTAGAGTCTATTGCTATACAGTCATGCCGTTTGGTCTCAAAAATACTGGTACAACTTATTAGCGGGACATGAGTACTATCTTTCGTGATCATTTGCGAAAGACGGTTTAATGCTATGTGGATGATATTTCTGTCAAAAGTCGTCTAAAAGAAGACCACATTCAAGACTTGAGAACTATATTCGATCTAATGCGCCAGCATCAACTCAAGATGAATCCCACCAAGTCATTCCTGGGAGTCTCTAGTGGCAAATTTCTTGGATTCGTTATTACCTCTAAAGGTATGCACGTTGACCCTGAGAAAATCAAAGACATTCAAGATATGCGTCCTCCACGCGACCTAAAAGAGCTACGAGGATTCTAGGGACGGCTTGCGTACATCAGGAGATTTATCTCAAATCTGTCTAGACGCTGTAGACCGTTCACTCAACTCATGAAGAAAGGTGTGCCTTTTATTTGGACTGAAGAATGTCAGCAAGCATTTGAAGACATAAAGCAGAACTTGATGAATCCTCCAGTTCTAGTACCTCTAGTTTCAGGAATACCCTTCCTGATGTATGTTCGAGCAATGGACCATTCATTAGGTGCTTTATTAGCTCAGAAGAATAAAGAAGGTCATGAACAGGCTATCTATTATCTTAGCCGTACAATGATTGGAGCTAAACATCGAAACACCCCAGTGGAAAAAGAATGTCTAGCTTTGATGTTTGCTGTTCAAAAGACGAGATATTATATCACTGGCCAAACCATTCATGTTATTTCTAGAGTTAACCCTCTCCGGGTCCTGATCAAGAAGCCTAGTACACTCAATTCCAGGCTTGCAACATGGGCAATATTGTTAGCACAATATGATATGGTTTATGTTCCTCAAAAGTCTGTTAAAGGTCAAGCCCTTGCTGACTTTCTGGCAGCTCATCCAATTCTCGAAACGTCTAAACTCTATGACGAGATTCCAAATAAAACTTTGGAGTCCAACATGATTTCAAAAAAAATTCTTACCTGGCGTCTATTCTTTGATGGTGCATCCAGAATCGGACCAAAAGTTGCTATTATCGCTGGAGTTGGAATCGTCCTCGTCTCACCAGAAGGGTTAGCTATTCAAAGAGCTTATTCTTTAGATAAGTAATGTTCCAATAATGTGGCTGAATACAATACTCTGCTCATTGGTCTCCAAATGGCTAAACAATTAGATATTGAGTATCTTAAAGTTTACGGAGACTCCAAACTGATTGTCAATCAAGTTAGAGGTACGTACGAAGTTCGACATTCAAGATCTGGTTCTATATCATGATACAACGATCAGGATGGCTACTTCATTCAAAGGCTTCTTCATCGAGCATGTACGCCGAGCGTGTAATACAGAGGCTGATGCACTCGCTAATCTTGCAGCAGTGTTAGCAATTCTAGCAAGAAGGCAACAAATGATTGTCATCACTAATAGAGAGTTATTTTGCATCGAGAATAACTTAAATATTGAAGTCAATAACTCAAACATGGAATTCAACAATTCGGTTGAAGTTTGTACTATCAGTGAAGATTGGAGGACTCCTTTCATAGACTTTGTGGTCCATGATATCTTACCCGATGATCCTAAGGAGGCTACAACAATTCGTCGGCGGTCACTCAGATTCTATTATAATCATGCTACAAAGACACTCTACCGACGAACATTTGACGGCTTACTCCTACGCTGTCTCGCAGGAGAGAAAGCAAAACAAATACTTCGTGAAGCTCATGATAGTGTTTGTGGCGCACATCAACCTGGTCCTAAACTACAGGATCGTATTCGCCGTATGGGCTACTATTGGCCCTCGATGATATCAGATGCAATCGAGTATGCAAGGAAGTGCAGAGCATGTCAAATCCATGCTGACTTCTTCACCCGATGGCAGCATCATGGCCCTTTGAAGCTTGGGGCATGAATGTCATTGGTCCTATTAACCCTCCCTTATCTCGAGGACATCCGTTCATATTGGCCATAATTGATTATTTCTTAAAGTGGGCTGAAGCTATACCTCTAGCTGAGGTCAAGACAAGCATTGTTATTAATTTTATTAAGCATCATGTGATCTACAGATTCAATGTTCCTTGGCGAATCATTCATGATAATGGGCCATAATTCATCAGTCAGAAGTTCACTCGATTCTGCGATGACAACAAGATCAATAATATTGCTTCTACAGCTTATATTCTTGTAGCTAACGGGTTGGCAAAAGCAGTTAACAAGACCATCATCAAACTCCTCAAGAAGTTTGTTTCTACCAACAAACAAAACTGGAGTGAAAAGCATGGAGAATGTCTGTGGGCTTACCGTACTACCGTACGTACTCCTATAGGCTGTACACCTTTTTCTTTGGTATATGGATTCGAGGCCGTCTTACTATTGGAAATCCAGATCCTTTCCCTAAGGATTGCCATAGCCAATAAACTCATAACCGAAAACAATGATCGTCTGAGACTTCAGGAGCTTGAAGCGCTTGACGAAAAACGACTCCTAGCTCAACAACACATTAAGTTATACCAAGCTCGTCTATTAAAAGCCTTCAACCGTAAAGTCAAAGTCTGTCACGACTCACACCTACTTCACGGGCGCGAGCTCGTGAACAAGCCAGCTATATATCGAGCGGACTCCAGTCCGACTCGAGTACGTATAAGCTCTCAAGATCATGGTATCATGTCTAATATGGTAATCTACAGTGTATCTCAATCCACAAGAATATATAAGACAAGAATGAACAAGTATGGGTCATGGTCTGCAGCCCACTAGTATATATGTCCGATTAGACTCCACGAATAATATGAGTCTATAAAAGCTAAGCTGATAAGCAGGATATATTCATAAAAGCACAGGAAGAATAATAAATCAATAACACTAACAAAAATACCTGAATCATGCAGATGAAGTCACTACCACATGCTCAGCTAACTAACCCCGTGCAATCAGCTACCTGAAGAGATCATCAGGTCCTCAGAGGACTAGCAAGATACATAAAACATGCCTACTAATATGATAATAAATAACATGTATGGAGGATAAGAACACTGCAGGAAGAACATCTGAGGACAACGAGTCGTGTGGAAATGTAGTACTAGACTTCGCTAACTATCAATCAGAACTCCTATAGCTTGTAGTACAATATAAGATAATCCCAATCTATAGTGTTTTAATTGACGTACAAAACATGATACTCTCAGTCGAGATTAGCCAATTCTAGTATCAATCTCCTCTCCTAAAGGATACAAGGTCAAGAAGACTCCTATAAATCGTAGTATAATGCAAGATACTCCCAATTCATAGTGTTGCAAATCAAGTCAATCAATCAATCAATATATGCTATAGGTCGTAGTACAATGTAAGATACTCCCAATCTATAGTATGTTTCAAGTCAAGTCAATCAAGCAATATCAAGATAAAAGAATCGGCTATAGGTCGTAGTACAATGTAAGGTACTCCCAATCTATAGTATATCTAGTACAATGCAAGATACTTCCAGTCAAGAATGGTTAAGTCAAGAACAAGATATAGAAACTGACAACTCAATCACGAGACAGGGTAACACGAAAAAAACCAATAATCAAGCAATGTCGAATATCCTATACGTGCACGTAAATCTAGAAACAAGTAAAATAGTCGATGACAAACCAATCACAATATGGGAAACAGGTATCCATATAAAAAAAGTAAAATAGAAAGAAAACAATATAAATATTGCATATGTTCGACAAGGTATACTTGCTTGAGGGTTGTACGGAGAACCAACAATATATCGTTAATCAACAAGTCAGAAAGTCCAACTCTCACAACTGCCTCCAGAAGCTGAAACAGATGTTACCAAAGTTAATAGATTTGTCAAATTAGCTAGGATAGCCTGTACTTAAGTCAAATTCTAGACACAGGGGCAAAACAGTAATTTTGGGTCAAAACGGTATCCGCCGTTGGACCCGCTTTGCACCGAAAAGCGTGCCAAAGTCAATGGTCTCTAAAGTTATCAAACTATATGTCTATGGATTTATTTTGATGATACAAACCCAACGGTATGTCCAGTTTTGGATTTTGGCAGGCCGTGCATAAAATCGCCCGTTGAATCGGATCGTGGGGCCCGTGAAACGACGATCCGATCAACTGTCTCAGAATTGGACCAAACTTGGCATACAGGACCAGAAAAATGATACAATCCTATTAGCGTAAGTTTGTCTCGATCTGACGAACGTACACAAAGTAATTGAGAAATTTGCACAGAGGCCGATACGGTAAATTTCGACGGATACGCATCAAATTCGTCGCGCACACGCAACCAATTTGAATTCTGTCAAGCCCACACGTCTACGAAGTCGATACGCACCTTTTGATGCTTTCGATTCGCGACCACGTTGCCCGAATTGGTGGGACGCACGTCGTATCGGTTAAAATTGTTCAATTTTATAGTACGAAAGACTATTTTTTCCCACTACCAAAATACAGTAAATTAGCGACGGATGTTTAGCTACAGAAATATTTATTCAACGTTAGCGACGGCCTCGTGGCCGCTCGACGATAGATTACCGACCACACGCCTTTACATTTTTTATTTTAATTTTAGGGGGGCAGAAGGTCGCACATCCGTCGCTAGGCTGTTGGAGATATAGCGACGAAAGTCCAGTCGTCGCTACTCAGTCGATTATTTGACGGAAATTGTGTAGAGAATTAGCAGGACATTTCTTTGACTATGTAGCGACGGATATTCAGTCAGCAAGCATCAAAAATTGCGACTACCGGGCGACCGGCTATTAGCCGTCGCTGGTCCGTCGCTAAATATACGTTCCAGGCCTTAAATAAAACGGCAGGGAGAACTTTTTGCATTCTCCCCAAATTCACTCTCTCTCCTCTCTCTCTCTCTCTCTCTCTACCGTGGCTTCGGTGATCGGTGTCGGTGTCGGCGTCGGCATCGGCGTCCTCTCCTCTCTCTCTCACGAAGGTAATCCCCTCTCTCTCTCTCTCTCTCGCGGTGTCGTATAGGAGCAACGTGGGCGGCGTTCTTGGGGCGGGGGCGTCAGAGGCTGGGCGGCGGGCTTGGGGCTGGGGCGTCGGGGGCTGGGCGGCTGGCTTGGGTCGGGGGCTGGGCGGTGGGCTTGGGGCGGGGGCGTCGGGGGCTGGGCGGCGGGATGGGGCTGGGGCGTCGGGGGCTGGGCGGCTAGCTTGGGTCGGGGGCTATGCGGTGGGCTTGGGGCGGGGACGTCAGGGGCTGGGCGACGGGCTTGGGGCTGGGGCGTCGGGGGTTGGGCGGCTGGCTTGGGTCGGGGGTTCGGCGGTGGGCTTGGGGCGGGGGCGTCGGGGGCTGGGCGGCTGGTTTGGGTCGGGGGCTGGACGGTGGGCTTGGGGCGGGGGCGTCGGGGGCTGGGCAGCTGGCTTGGGTCGGGGACTGGGCGGTGGGCTTGGGGCGACGGCGTCGGGGGCTGGGCGGCTGGCTTGGGGTGGGGGCGTCGGGGGTATATGCAACCGACGCACAGCCATAAGCACTCTTCATATATATATGCAACCGAACTACTGGGCGGCGGGCTTGGGGCGGCGGGCTTTGGTCGGGGGCGGTGTGGGGCTTTGCTTCTCAAATTCATCTGAGTTTATATATTGGCTAAATAATGTGTTATCCATATTGGGTGTTATCCATTAGTTTGGTGGTGTTTGGATTAGTAAATGTAAATATGGGGTTTGGATTCATGGTGTATATGTTCACTGTCTCAAGGACAGTGCGAGTTCTATCAGTTATGTGCTTCTATATAGATGTATATGTATCTATACATCTAGCTGTGATATACATATGTGTATATGACAATCTCAGTTAGCGACGGACTAGTGACCGGTTAGCGACGGATATTTCCAGCTCCATTTGCATTAATCTACGGTACGACATGGTGATCAGGACATAGTCCCTGCAGCCATTCGACTGGCGAGGTAGAAACTATGTAGCCGTAGATAAAGTTGTCTGTCCTCTGACCCTCATCCCTCGGTAATGATGATACGACAACCTGTCACTATATCTTATATAGTAGTAGATGATGTCTTAGTATTACATTATGTGAGTTCATCTTGATTCTGTTATATCCTTCAGATACTATATACGATAAGAACATATACTACATGATATGTATACAGAATATAGATGATTCACACTAATGTATGATAGAATAAATTTTGGGTTGTGTTCTGGGCCATCCGTTCTCACACTTAAAACACATAGGAATTAGTAGTGTGAGAGCGCCGGAGAGAGTGAGAGCGCCGGAGGGGGGAGGAGAGAGAGAGAGAGAGAGAGAGTAAAATGGTACGACATGGTGAAGTAGTACTGTATTTTGGCTCCAGTTCCAGCTCCATTTACATTAATCTACTCTACGACATGGTGATCAGGACATAGTCCCTGCAGCCATTCGACTGACGAGGCAGAAACTATATAGCCATAGATAAAGTTGACTGTCCTCCGACCCCCATCCCTTGGCAATGATGATACGACAACCTATCACTATATCTTATATAGTAGTAGATGATGTCTTAGTATTACATTATGTGAGTTCATCTTGATTCTGTTATATTGTTCAGATACTAGATACGATAAGAACATATACTACACCATATGTACAGAACATAGATAATTCATACTAATGTATGCTAGAATGAATCTTGGGTTGTGTTCTGAGCCATCCGTTTTCATACTTGGCAAAAAATCGAATTTTTTATACTTTATCGGCTTTCGAAAATGTACTCAAATTACATGATGGTTCCTTTAGTTAGCTTGCATATGTTACAATTATATTATTTGTGACTATCGATCTTACCAGATGGCACCCATGACCCAAGGAGCGGCACGTCGTTTGAGGAAAACAGTGAATGCTGAGGTGGCTCCTCCTACAGTTAAGGAGGAAGTGGCACCGGTTGCTAGCGAGACCGGGAGTTCTATTCATCCAGCACCGGTAGCTAGTGAGACCGGGAGTTCTATTCATACAGCACTTGCAAGGGATGACATCTCTCCTCACGCCAAAGATCTCGCTTTTTTGAGGTGGTTCCGTGATCGTATCACTGAGCGTTTGCGTGAGCTGCGTGGTTCTCATTAGCTATTAGTACTTATTTGTATTGGACTATTTGTGTTGGGTTGTTTTTGTATTAGACTATTTGTATTGGACTACATATATGAATTAGTACTATGTCAATCTCTGGATTGTATTGGACTACGACATGGTGATCAGGACATAGTCCCAGCAGCCATTCGACTGGCGAGGCAGAAACTATGTATCCGTAGATAAAGTTGACTGTCCTCCGACCCTCATCCCTCGGCAATGATGATACGACAACCAATAAGAGAGGATACTCTGAGAGATCCATCTGAGTAGGACGTATACTCTGAGAGATCACCTTTATAAGAATGATATCAGTAGTGGGATTGAGTGTTGGAGGAGATATTATCAGAGTATACGTCCTACTCAGATGGGTCTCTCACAGTTACTATTTTTTTCTGACAGCAAGGTGGATGTGCTCCGTCAACAGATTCTTGCTCCGAGCCAAAACTTTGCCCCAGAGCTCAAGTGGACATCCTTCGTATAGAGCTCGAGTGAGAGGTTCCTGACAGCATGGTTGTCTCCTTTGTCAAAGTATCTGTGCTCATCCCATATTGGTTGTGAGACGAGCACGGATACTTTAACAAAGGAGACCACTATGCTGTCAGGAACCTCTCACTCGAGCTCTACACGAAGGATGTCCACTTGAGCTCCGGGGCAAAGTTTTGGCTCGGAGCAAGAATCTGTTGACGGAGCACGTCCACCATGCTGTCAGAAAAAATTAGTAACGGTGAGAGACCCATCTGAGTATGACGTATACTCTGATAATATCTCCTCCAACACTCAATCCTACTATTGATATCATTCTTGTAAAGGTGATCTCTCAGAGTATACGTCCTACTCAGATGGATCTCTCAGAGTATCCTCTCCGGTTGGGTTGTGTTATGAGCCATCCATTCTCACACTTAAAATACATATGAATTAGAACTGTGTTTTGTATTTTCGGCGAACCCAGGGATTTAATTCTGTATTTTGTATTTTGGTTTCTGTATTTTGGCTCCAGCTCTATTTGCATTAATCTACGGTACGACATGGTGATCAGGACATAGTCCCTGCAGCCATTCAACTGGCGAGACAGAAACTATGTAGCCATAGATAAAGTTGACTGTCCTCCGACCCTCATCCCTCGGCAATGATGATACGACAACCTATCACTATATTTTATATAGTAGTAGATGATGTCTTAGTATTATATTATGTGAGTTCATTTTGATTCTGTTACATTCTTCAGATACTAGATACGATAAGAACATATACTACACCATATGTACAGAACATAGATGATTCACACTAATGTATGCTAGAATGAATCTTGGGTTGTGTTCTGAGTCATCCGTTCTCACACTTGAAGATAAATCGAATTATAACGACGGATATTAGGTTACTATTCCGGATAATTGATGTCTATTTTATATTAATTTGGTTTGGTCTATATGATTCTTGGATAATTGGTGTGCATTAAATTTGTATGTGCATATTTGGTCTATGTGATTCTTAGAAAATTGCTGTGCATTATATATTTGGTCTATGTGATTGTTGGATAATTGGTGTGCATTATATATTGGTTTGGTTTATGCATATTTTTGTGAACAGGGAAAGTGCTGCAATTTTTTTTCAAAAAAATTCTCAGTTACCGACGGACTAGTGACCGGTTAGCGACGGATATTTCCAGCTCCATTTGCATTAGTCTACGGTACGACATGGTAATCAGGACATAGTCCCTGCAGCCATTCGACTGGCGAGGCAGAAACTATGTAGCCGTAGATAAAGTTGACTGTCCTCCGACCCTCATCCCTCGGCAATGATGATACGACAACCTATCACTATATCTTATATAGTAGTAGATGATGTCTTAGTATTACATTATGTGAGTTCATCTTGGTTCTGTTACGTTCTTCAGATACTAGATACGATAAGAACATATACTACGCCATATGTACAGAACATAGATGATTCACACTAATGTATGCTAGAATGAATCTTGGGTTGTGTTCTGAGCCATCCGTTCTGATCAAGCATCTTCTTTCTCCTCTCCTCCACCATGGCTCTGAACCGATCTGCTCCTGCCTACTTCCCTTCTTCTTATTTTACTCTCTCAGCCACATATGATATCCAGCTCAAGTGTAGAGTCGGGGGAGAAGAAGTGGGCAGGAAGAGGAGGGGGAAGCAGCACAGCCGGCGGCATGACCCGGAGGAAGTACAGAGTTTTTCTTCAACATCCGTAGGAGAACTATAAGGATATATCTTTTCACAATATATCACCTTGTCAAAGACCCTTCATGTGAATATCATGTTACCGCGGTGTCGGAAGACTAACATGTCATAAGTTTTTAAGCCGCATGTTTTGACGTAATCTTCCCAACTCTTTCCTCCTATGTAGTAATCTTACATTATTACATAGCAGGAAAGAGTTTCGAGGATTATGTCAAAACACACGGCTTAGAAAATTATGACATATTAGTCTTCCGACACCGCGGTAACATGGTTGTCACATTAAGGGTCTTTGACAAGGTGATATGGTGTGAAAAGATATATCCTTATAGTTCTCCTACGTATGTTGAAAAAAACCTCTGTACTTCCTCCGGGTCATGCCGCCGGCTGTGCTGCTTCCCCCTCCTCTTCCTGCCCACTTCTTCTCTCCCGACTCTACACTTGAGTTGGATATCATATGTGGCTGAGAGAGTCAAATAAGAAGAAGGGAAGTAGGCAGGAGCAGATGGGTTCAGAGCCATGGTGGAGGAGAGGAGAAGGAAGATGCTTGATCAGAACAGATGGCTCAGAACACAACCCAAGATTCATTCTAGCATACATTAGTGTGAATCATCTATGTTCTGTATATATGGTGTAGTATATGTTCTTATCGTATCTAGTATCTGAAGAACGTAACAGAATCAAGATGAACTCACTAATGTATGCTAGAATGAATATTGGGTTGTGTTCTGAGCCATTCGTTCCCATACTTGGCAATTAAGCCATTCGACTGGTGAGGCAGAAACTATGTATCCGTAGATAAAGTTGACTGTCCTCCGACCCTCATCCCTCGACAATGATGATACGACAACCTATTACTATATCTTATATAGTAGTAGATGATGTCTTAGTATTACATTATGTTAGTTCATCTTGATTATGTTATATCCTTCAGATACTAGATACGATAAGAACATATACTATACCATATGTACAGAACATAGATGATTCACACTAATATATGCTAGAATGAATTTTGGGTTGTGTTCTGAGCCATTCGTTCTCATACTTGGCAATTAAGCATGTGAAATAGAACTGATTATGTTTAGTTTGTCTTACGATACAGATTTTCACATCCAAATTGAAATGGATCATTACTTCGTTGATCGTACATGGATGTACTAGCGGATCAACCTCCTGGACCGTAGGTACTTATAAGTATTGATCGTATCAGATTAGTATCGATCTATCGTTTTGGTATGGGCCGTATCGGTTGGTATTGGTCTTAGCGAATTGGTATCGTCCTATCCGATATGTATCGGCCGAATAGCTAGGATTCATATTGGCCTTATCGATTTGGTATCGGTCGTATCCGATAGGTATCGGCCGTGTTGGATTAGTATAGACCATTTCGGATTAGTATCGTAGAAGGTTTAGTAACAACTGTACTTGGATTTCTCTCTTGTAGAGCTAGATTACCATTGCAAGAGAGTCACGAGAGCGTAACTGGCCAGTTACATAACATACATACTTCCTTTTTAATCTCGCTTTTTCTGATGGAAAAGGAAGCATGTATGTTACTGTAACTGGCCAATCACGATCTGGTGATTCTCTTGCAATGATATTCTAGCTCGAGAAGAGAGAAATCCAAGTACAGTTGTTACTAAACCTTCCACGATACTAATCCGAAATGGTCTATACTAATCCAACACGGCCGATACCTATCGGATATGACCGATACCAAATCGATAAGGCCAATATGAATCCTAACTATTTGGCCGATATATGTACATATCAGATATAGGACGATACCAATTTGTTAAGGCCAATACCAATATGATACTGTTGACACAAAGTCACAGTCAACCAAATATTGACTACATTGACCAAATAATATTTGTATTAATTCAATACGACACACGACGACTGCATTCAGTTCAAGACAGATGACAGCTTAGTCTCCGGCTCTCAGTGTGTTCTGGAGTCTGTATTTTATAATTTCATTGAGTCTAGATTTATGTACTCTGAGTCTTGCTGAGCTCTTGGAACTTAGTCTATAACCTACCCAAAATCCCAAGCTCCACTGAACCAAAAACTGCCCACTGGTCCCCTTAGAACCACTCTGTGCTCTGGAGACAGAGTTCGGGCCGAACTCTGTCCCCTAGAAATCAGGAACCCTAATTTTAGGGATAGCTGGTTGCTAGTTGTCCAACGGCCAAATTTTTAAATATTCCTACCCGAATTCTGGCCGAATTGTGCCTATAAAAATACTATAAATAGGGCATGAATTCTCTCATTTCAATCCATCCAATCTTCTCTTCTCTTCTCTCTTATAAGCTCAATAAGCCATACCCTTCCCATCTACTAGCCACAAGCCTCCTAAGTCCCGAGTGCTCAGCATTTCTCAGTTAGGATTCTTGTGCAAGAGTCGAAGAAGTCGCTTGGACAATTCCAAGCAAATCGCCACTGCGATCCTCTGTTAAGAAGTTGACGTGCTCTTCTGAAGAAAAGGCACGGGTTGTAAACTACTATTTCACAAATAGTGGATTTAATCCTGAGCTGGAGTTCTCAGGCCTGGACTAGTCCTCCACGAGGGAAACCAGGTTAAAATCGCTGTGTTTGCGTATGCTCTTCTGCTCTTCATTTATTTTCCGCACTTTACTCTGATTATTTATTGTTGGTGAAAGAGTTATTTTTAATTGGCTATTTTTCTCTATAAACTCTATTCACCCCCCTCTAGAGTTGCCAAACTGTTCTTCAATTGGTATCAGAGCTCTGTTCTCTTTACAAGGATTAACATCCTAAGAGCTGATCCATGGCAACCACACAATCCTTGATTTCCAATCATGGTGAAGGTCAGTCCACTCATAGGCCTCCCCTATTTGATGGGACTAACTACACATATTGGAAAACAAGGATGAGCTTCTATCTTAAGTCTCTAGACTTTGACCTGTGGACTGTCGTCACTGACGGTTACAAAAAGCCCGCCAGGATAGTTGTCGATGGTGACCTCATTGAGAAACCACACGACAAATATTCTGTCGAGGAGAAGAAACAGGCAAGTCTAGATGCTAGGGCTATTAATGCTTTATTCTGTGCTATAGACAGGAATGAGTTCAACAGGGTTTCTACTTGCACCACTGCTCATGAAGTATGGAGACTTCTAGAAGTGACGCATGAAGGAACCACACAGGTCAAGGAATCTAAAATAAGCCGTCTCACTCAAGAATACGAAGCCTTCAAGATGAAGCCAAGTGAGACGATCACTCAAATGATCACAAGATTCCTCGACATCATCAATCCTCTATCTTCGCTCGGAAAGCAGTACTCAAACCACGAGAAGATTCGTAAGCTGCTCAGAGGGCTACCAAAGATTTGGAACCCTAAGGTGACAGCCATCATAGAAGAAAACGATCTCACAACAATGTCAATGGAGACCTTGATGGGTAAGCTTATGACTCACGAGCTTGACCTCAAGGACTTCGAAGAGCCTGCTCCGAAGACCAGGAAGATCGCACTCAAAGCTCATCAACGAAGAGCTAATCATGATGAGACCGAAGAAGATAATTCGGATGATGAAGACCAAGCTCTCATGGTTCGCAACTTCAGGAAATTCCTTCGCTTCAATCGAAGGAAGAAGGAATCTCAAGAAGACGATGAAGAAGAACCAACTTGTTACGGTTGCAAGAAAACTGGACATGTCCGAAAAGACTGCCCATTCATGAAGAAGAGCAACCGCTATGAGAAGCCATACAAAAAGAACTCATCAAAGAAATATGCCAACACAGGCATCTGGCATGAAAGTGAAGCAAGTGACTCTGAGGAAGAAAAGGACTCTCCTCAAGATACAGCAAATGTGTGCCTGATGGCAACTTCTAACAAGGTATCTAACGAAACTCTGGATGACTTCTCTTTTGATGAACTTGGCGATGCTTTCACTGATTTACTCGATGATCATAAAAAGGTCATCGGTAAATATAAACATGCCAAGGACAAAATCAAAAGTCTAGAAGATGAGATACAAAGAATTTCCTTACTTCTTGATAATGTTAGAGACACATCACCCACTAATGACACTGATGAAGTATCCAAGCTCAAATTAAGCTTGCATGATGCTGAAGCACGTATTGAGCAACAAACTCAAGAAATCACTACACTCAACACGTTGCTTGCTGAAGAAAAGAGTAGACACAAGATTTCCATGACTAAGATATATGGCTTAAATATTAAGGTTAATGAACTGCAAGCTGTTACCAAAAGATTAGAAACCAAATTGGGTAAACAGGTTGTTCAACCTCAAACCCAATCACATGAGCACAATACCACTCATGCTAGTCAACCACGTCATTCTCATGCAGCACATAACCATGCATTCATATACACAAACTTTCACAAACCACGTGCACGTAAGAACAATTCTCACTCAGTACACAAGCATTATGCACAAAGACACAATCAACAGCACTTCACACATAAAAATCTTCATGCCATGCCATATAGACAAGACCATCATGCAAAGCCATATAGACAAGATCCTCATATACCATATAGACAAAATCATCATGTCATGCCATATAGACAAAATCATCATGCCATGCCATCTAGACAATATCAGCATGTCACTCATCATAGACAACACCATCACCATGCCACTTATTCCATGCAGAATCATCCTCACCATGCTAACTCTTCACATCATGTCCATCCTCATCCTGTTGCTTATAAATATTATTCTCATACTCCTAGTATAAACAAGAATGCTATCTGTACTTATTGTGGATTACATGGACACATCTCACCACAGTGCAGAGTTAGAAGACTTGTAGATAAAAGGATATATGCTTGGTTCCCAAAGACTAACTTTTCAGGACCCTCAAGAACTCGGGTACCAAAGGTCACATCTACTCTTGATGTAGGTGGACCTTCCCTCCTCAACTGAAAGTAAGTGGATTCTCGATAGTGGATGCTCGCGACATATGACGGGAGACGCAAACCTTTTTGCATCACTATCAATGAAGAGAGAAGGATACGTATCCTTCGGTAACAATCTCAAAGGGCACATTATAGGTAATGGTATCATTGGTCATCCTCCCTCTCCTGTAATAAAGGATGTCTGCCTAGTGACCGAGTTAAAGCATAACCTGCTCAGCATTAGTCATCTTGCTGATCATGGATATGATATTAACTTTGGACAAAATAGTTGCTACATCTATGATAGGTCAACAGGAGACATTACTTTTGAAGGGAAAAGAGAGGATAGCATCTATATTTTCTATCTTTCTATAAATACTAACAATACAGGTAGATGTTTATATGCCCACAAAGACGAACGACTACTTTGGCACCAGCGTCTTGGTCACGCCAACATGGATGCTATATCCCGGCTTTCTACCAAGAAGCTAGTGAGAGGATTGCCTGACATCACATTCAAAAAGGACACGATATGTGCCGAATGTGAACTAAACAAGGCAACAAAATCCTCGTTTCATTCCATCAACTCTGTAAGTACTACTAGACCCTTGCAACTACTTCATATGGATTTATTTGGTCCTAGTAGAATAGCTAGCCTTGGTGGCAAACTGTATGTATTTGTTATTGTTGATGATTTTTCGAGATTTACTTGGGTTTTCTTTCTCGCTAATAAGAGCGATGCTATTTATGCTTTCAAAGTTTTTGTAAAGAAAGTTCAAAACGAAAAAGGCTACATGATTACTCGAATCCGAAGTGATCATGGAGGCGAATTCGTAAATTATGATTTTGAAAGTTTTTGTAATACAAATGGTTTTGATCATGAATTTTCTTGTCCTAGAACTCCTCAACAAAATGGTGTTGTGGAGCGGAAGAATAGAACTCTCGGCGATATGGCCAGAGTCATGTTGAATAAATTTTCACTTCCGAAATACTTTTGGACAGAAGCTGTTAGTACAGCATGCCATATTTTGAATAGGGTGCTGATTCGTCCCATTACGAAGAAAACACCCTATGAGCTTTGGTTTGGGAGAACCCCCAATGTTTCTTATTTTAAAGTTTTTGGTTGTAGATATTTTATCCTTAACACCAAAGACAACTTAGGCAAATTTGATGCCAAAGCTGACGATGGTATCTTTCTTGGTTATGCCGCCAAGAGTAAGGGATATAGAGTTTTCAATAAACGCTCACTTATTGTGGAAGAGTCAACAAATGTGACTTTTGATGAAGACAACAGTGCAGCAAGTACTCTTGATGATGACGTTGAGCCATCAACTTCTACTCCAATGAATACTTCAACCGAAACTAATTCTCTGGAGGGTTTGCCTAAGAAATTCTCTTTCAAACCTTCTCATCCAGAAAATTTAGTTATAGAAGAAGTTTCACGTGGAGTAACTACTAGATCATCACTAAGAGACTCTGTTGCTAGCACTGCCTTCATTTCACAAGTAGAGCCTAAAAACATTTCTGAAGCTTTTAATGATGAATTTTGGATTTCTGCTATGCAAGAAGAACTCAACCAATTCGAGAGAAGCCAAGTATGGGAACTCGTTCCTAGACCGGTTAATCACTCTATAATTGGTACTAAATGGGTTTTTAGAAACAAAGTAAATGAAGATGGTTCAGTCACACGTAACAAAGCTCGTCTAGTAGCTCAAGGATACAACCAAGAGGAAGGTATCGACTACGATGAGACGTATGCTCCTGTTGCTAGACTAGAATCCATTCGGATGCTTTGTGCTTTTTCTAATTTTCAAAACTTTAAATTATTTCAAATGGATGTGAAAAGTGCCTTTCTGAATGGTTTTATTAAGGAGGAAGTTTATGTAAAACAACCTCCTGGCTTTGAAAATCACAAATTTCCCGACCACGTGTTCAAGCTAAAGAAAGCACTTTATGGCCTCAAACAAGCCCCCAGAGCTTGGTATGAAAGGCTAAGTAGCTTCTTACTTGAGAAAGGTTTTTCAAAAGGGAAAATTGACACAATACTGTTTATAAAATCTTTTAAAGACACTATTCTGTTGATTCAAATTTATGTTGATGATATTATTTTTGGGTCTACTGATGAAACTCTTTGTCAAGAATTTGCCAAGTGTATGCAGACAGAATTTGAGATGAGCATGATGGGAGAGCTCAACTACTTTCTTGGCCTGCAAGTAAAGCAACTGGCAAATGGAACTTTCATCTGTCAATCGAAGTATACCAAGGACATGCTGAAGAAGTTCGACCTTGACAACGTCAAACCAATTAGCACGCCAATGGCTACTTCAACCAAACTCGAACCAGATGAGAGCGGCAAACCCGTTGATCAACGTAAGTATCGAGGTATGATAGGCAGCTTACTTTATTTAACTGCTAGTCGCCCCGATATTATGTTTAGTGTTTGCCTATGTGCTAGATATCAAGCAAATCCTAAGGAATCTCACATGACCGCGGTTAAGCGTATCTTTCGATACCTTAAGGGTACGGTTACAGTGGGCCTATGGTATCCCAAGTCAACATCATTTGACCTCATCGGTTACTCTGATGCTGACTTTGCTGGATGCAAGGTCGACTGTAAAAGTACGAGCGGCACGTGTCATTTGTTAGGAAAGGCTTTAGTCTCATGGTTTAGCAAGAAGCAGAACTCTGTCGCACTATCCACAACAGAAGCTGAATACATAGCAGCTGGGCGTTGTTGTGCACAGATTCTGTGGATGAAGCAAACCCTTGAAGACTATAAGTTATCTTTCATGCATATTCCTATATTCTGTGACAATACTAGTGCCATCAATTTGACTAAGAACCCTGTCTGCCACTCACGCACTAAACACATTGAGATCAGACACCACTTTTTGCGTGATCATCAGCAAAATGGCACGATTAACTTAGAATTTATTGACACTGATCATCAGCTAGCAGATTTCTTTACTAAGCCATTATCCGAAGAGCGCTTCAATTTTCTTTGTCGTGAACTCGGAATTTTGGATGAAGCAGTTATAAGTTGAGACTTACTTGCGTAAATATCGAGTATATTTTGATTCTTTTATGACAAATTTATTATGGGTACAAGCCGAAAGGGTCCTTCTGACAAAAAGGCGTAAAAGCCTAAGCGACACGGTGCACTAGTCCTCAGGACTACCGCTAGCTGGGATCCGGCCCCTGCAGCTAACCCATGGCAAATTTGAAATACTGAATTACAATATATTTCCTTATTTATTATATGGTGTGTTACGATTTATTATTGCCAAATTGATCTTCCTAAAGTTCATTCTGACCATTGTGAATCTCTCTATATACTTTATTGGGTTTATCAAAATTGTATCTCTTTTTGTTCAACACTTAATCATTTTTCAGCCCAACTTTTGTTCTGGACCACTGATCCAGAACTCGGGCCGAACTCTGCCCCTAACAGAGTTCGGGCCGAGTTCGGTCCCTAGGTTCCAGAATCGGGATCTGGCTCTGCCGTTGGATCTATTCCAATCCAATGGTCACTATTCTACCCGACCAAAGACAAAGCCCTACTTTATGTCGGGATTCTTTCTCTTTCCTCCCATATTTCTTTCTTCTCCACCTCTTCCATCATCTTCCTTCCAAACCCTAACCCTAGTTCTTGATCTAGAGGGCTCTATTTCCTCTCAAAATCAAGGAAAAGGGGTTTTTCAACGTTCTCTTCAACTGTTTGACATTATTTTCAGGTATAACTCTCTCTTTCTCTCCATTTCAAGTTATCCAATTTCTTGCAAATGGCTCCACGCTTGCCCAATCGTGGGAAGAGGATCCGAACCGAGGGTGCTTCCTCTTCGAATCCTCCTCCTCCGATTGAACAAGTAGTTGAACAACACCCCATTCATCCGTTGTTCAATCCGCCGAGTCCCGATGACCCTAACACATACGACGACCGTCTATTTGTATCGCTAGACGCCTCTAATGAATGGTTTAGCGATTTTAGGACTCGTCCGGTGTTTGGGGGCCATCCCATCAATTTCACAATATTTTCTCAATATGCATCTTTATTTCGTGATCTTTGTTTGGATGAACTAGTTGCTTCCAATTCTGTCATTTACCATAGTGCAATCCAAATGTTCTACTGTAATCTGACTCACGATGCAACCCACATCTATTTCCGGGTTGCTGGCATTAACATTGCCTTCAATGATTCTGAGTTGGGAGACTTTCTTGCTCTCCCGGATCTTGATGTGTGGGACAAGCTTGTGGAAGCACGTCAACTTCAATTTGTTGGCGATACTTCCCTTGAAGGATTCAAGGAGGATTTATGTGCTCCTAACGTAAGTCCTCGCAAGCTAAAGGCCAAGCATCTCACCCCTACTTTTATGAACTTCATCGCATCGTGTTCAATACTATCTTGCCCAAGGCTGGCTCAACAGATGAAGTCACTTATCTTGAGATCTCCGCCTTATATCATCTCCACTATCGTATTCCATTCAACTTTCCACAGACTATGATGGATTGGATGATCAACTGTCGGAAGAAACCAAGAGCTTTGGTTTATCCTCTCTATCTTTCTTTAGTTTTTCGTGCTTTCATCATTCCTATCTATGATTGTCCGTTCCTGCCTGCACCTGCTTTTCTATCCAAAGCACGACGCCTTCAGCCTGTCGCTGCTTCTGAGTCATCTGAGCATTCTGCTGATGAGGAGCCTGACGCCCCTCCTCTTGGTCAGGATGCACCACCTCCACCTGCCACTCTTGACTCCATCCAGACCATGCTCCGGGAACGTTTCGACTTGGAGGACGATCGGTGGGCTCAGATGGACTACCGTACTACCCTGCAGATGAGTGCACTTAGCAACTCGCTGCATGATATTCGGTACTCCATGTCCCATCATCCTGCTATGTCCATTCCCATACAGCGGGATCCCGATCGTGAGGGTTATCGCATTGATGATCCGTGGGTCTTGCGTTACCTGGATCCGGGTGCTGCTTTTGTGGATCCCAGACGCTCAGACACTCCCGGACCATCTCGTGCTCCGTGATGGAGATTGGCTACCATCTGCTGCTGCTGCTACTGATGATGATCTTAGTTACTTTTGATTTCAGTTATTTAGTTTCTTATGGATTTATGTAGCTGGTTTATGTACTCTGTTTATGAGTTGGTCACTTGGTTTGGTGGATGACATTATCTGTCTTTATTATCATTTTATTTCAGTGACTTATTTTGCTTAGTATTTCACTGTTTCTTCTCTGCTTGGTGTGGTTGCATTACTATTCATTGCTTCTTTATATTGCTAACTGCCAAAAGGGGGAGAAATAATGTATATTTTTGTGCTTGTTTTGCTTTTGGGAGATATTATCTATCAGGCCACTGGTTCTATGCATTCGTATATCTGTGTATATCTGTACTTCTTGCTCTGGAAAATATTATCTATCAGATCACAGGTACTATGCATTTTGTACGGGGGAGAGCTATAGCTTCTAGCTCGACACCGTTCATGGTTTACGGGGGAGCTATTTTCTCTTAGCTCAGGCATCGTTTATGGGGGAGCTATGTTACAATCAACTGTGTCCAGGTATGAATATTGAAATATACATATATTATTTTGGCAATTATCAATATGGGGGAGATTGTTGACACAAAGTCACAGTCAACCAAATATTGACTACATTGACCAAATAATATTTGTATTAATTCAATACGACACACGACGACTGCATTCAGTTCAAGACAGATGACAGCTTAGTCTCCGGCTCTCAGTGTGTTCTGGAGTCTGTATTTTATAATTTCATTGAGTCTAGATTTATGTACTCTGAGTCTTGCTGAGCTCTTGGAACTTAGTCTATAACCTACCCAAAATCCCAAGCTCCACTGAACCAAAAACTGCCCACTGGTCCCCTTAGAACCACTCTGTGCTCTGGAGACAGAGTTCGGGCCGAACTCTGCCTCCACACAGAGTTCGGGCCGAACTCTGTCCCCTAGAAATCAGGAACCCTAATTTTAGGGATAGCTGGTTGCTAGTTGTCCAACGGCCAAATTTTTAAATATTCCTACCCGAATTCTGGCCGAATTTTGCCTATAAAAACACTATAAATAGGGCATGAATTCTCTCATTTCAATCCATCCAATCTTCTCTTCTCTTCTCTCTTATAAGCTCAATAAGCCATACCCTTCCCATCTACTAGCCACAAGCCTCCTAAGTCCCGAGTGCTCAGCATCTCTCAGTTAGGATTCTTGTGCAAGAGTCGAAGAAGTCGCTTGGACAATTCCAAGCAAATCGCCACTGCGATCCTCTGTTAAGAAGTTGACGTGCTCTTCTGAAGAAAAGGCACGGGTTGTAAACTACTATTTCACAAATAGTGGATTTAATCCTGAGCTAGAGTTCTCAGGCCTGGACTAGTCCTCCACGAGGAAAACCAGGTTAAAATCGCTGTGTTTGCGTATGCTCTTCTGCTCTTCATTTATTTTCCGCACTTTACTCTGATTATTTATTGTTGGTGAAAGAGTTATTTTTAATTGGCTATTTTTCTCTATAAACTCTATTCACCCCCCTCTAGAGTTGCCAAACTGTTCTTCAGATACGTCCTATACCAAACCGATAGACCGATACTAATCTGATACACTAGATACTAAGTACATCCGGCCTATACCAGCGGATCCACCAGTTACTGCACGATAGGCCCAACGACTCCAGTTACATCCGGTTATTGGTGTGTACATGATTACATAGTAATTCTGTTAGTCTTGTGATACAGATTTTTACTCTCTCATGCTACCAACGTCACAACTTTTCCAGTACTGCTCCCTCTAATGATGATGAACGCAAAAAACCAACGTCACAACTTTTATAATTTGAGTAAATTTCTTTACCCTATATGAAAATTTTTGTTGTCAGAAAGATGGCTCCTAGGACTCGTCGAGGTGGTGCTGCTAGTCGAGGAAGGGGTCGAGGCAAGAAACCCTTGGAGGTCGACACAGAGGAAGTCTCCGTCGTCAAACAAGAGCCGGTGACTGTTAAGGAGAAGGTGTTACCAAAGTTCGAGGTCAAGAAAGAACCGATGACCATCAGGGAAGAGATTGCTCCCATGCTTGAAGTTAAGGAGGAGCCACCGTCAGAGAGTAGTAGCATCGGGACCGACCCTCCTGTCCCTACAGAAGACCTCAACCAGATTGAGCCTTCGTATGCAAAATGGCTGATAGAATGGTACATGCCTCAACGCAACTATGATCCCTGGCTGTGAGGATTCATCGTCTGACTTGTGGTCTTTGTTGAGGCCAAAGTCGATTTTCCTATGTGTTTTGGAATATTTATGGAAATTTTGGAATATTTGTGGGAATTTTGGAATATTTGTGCTATGATCGAATTATAACGACGGATATTAGGTTACTCTTCCGGATAATTGATGTCTATTTTATATTAATTTGGTTTGGTCTATATGATTCTTGGATAATTGGTGTGCATTAAATTCGTATGTACATATTTGGTCTATGTGATTCTTGGATAATTGGTGTGCATTAAATATTTGGTCTATGTGATTGTTGGATAATTGGTGTGCATTATATATTTGTTTGGTTTATGCATATTTTTGCGAACAGGGAAAGCTCTGTAATTTTTTTTCAAAATATTCTCTGTTAGCGACGGACCAATGACCGTTTCGCGACGGATATTACCAGTTTCCGACTACTGTTCGACGGCATATCCGTCGCTAACTGGAGATTTGAAAATGTTTCCAGTTAGCGACGGGTGGTCGATGGAATATCCGTCGACACAGTTCTGCTGGAATATAGTTCGACGGACTAGCGACAACTTTTCGGTCGCTCTTGTTCTGGAAATGCCTACCTCTTCCAGAACATGGTCGACAGAAAAGTCGTCCGTATTCCGTCGCTAAACCGTCTTTTGTTAGCGACAGTTGTCGGCGGAATAGCGACGCCTTATCCGTCACCAGGGTGCTGGAAATGCCTAACTCTTCCAGAACCTGGTCGACGGATTTTCCGTCAGCAAACCATCGCACATCCGTCCTTTGTTATCGACGGTAACCGACGGATTAGCGACGGAAGAATACGCTCTGATACGCAATTACGACGGTTTACCGACGGACCTTTACGTCGCTATTGTCTACACAGTTCAGTATTTAATACTTGAAATGGACGAAAGTTCGTCGGAAATTAGTCGCTAATGCTTCGTATTATGAAGTCGAATAGCCGTCGCTATTCCGTCGCTTAACGACTACATAGCGACGGACACTTATTAGCGACGAGCCGATTGCCGACGGATTTTTTTGGCCAAAACCCGTTAGTGATCGGTTGCTAATAGGAATTCCTGTCGGACGGGCGACGGATCTGGCCGTCGCTAAATCGACAAATTTTGGTAGTGTCCCCAAACTTTGAAATATGTTTTCTTGGCGTTCGTTTGATGAAATCAGAAACTACGAAAAGGGTTTTGAAGATCTATAGGTTGTCTATGAGGGTGTCTAATTACTTTTGAAAAATTTCTACTGTCCCGATCATAATCTGTCTTCCAAGATAGCCCCAATAACTATTATAAACAGAGTGCATGTATGCTATTTTTTATCAATTTTTCAGGAGATTCCCTGAGAAATCTAATAATTATGATTAAATCTAATTGAAGGGAATTAAAGAGGGTTATATTGGCTACACGTAGGATCTTCTAGATCGAAAATCGATTAAATATATCGAAAGATATCATGAGATGAACAGGGTTACCTGACTGTGTGGACGTTGTCCTGTTTCTTCCCATGCGTGCGGTTGTTCTCGGCCTGCCGCCTGCCGACGACTGACCCCCGGCCAGCCTACGGCGGTGCGCGCAGAGGAGTGGCGCGTGTGGGTGTGGGTAGAGCTGTTGGCCCATTGGTCATATGGTCAACCTGATTTTAATAATTGATCAAAACTCTGTCTGGATATACGAAGCTTGTTGGGACATCTCAGCTCCTTGGACATTAGCAAGATTGGATATTCACTTCGTTCAAGACTGAAGATCTGTTTGCCTACTTGAGTCTGTATTTCCTATGCAATGTAATTTTCTTTTTATTTGAGTCTAGGAATACATTGTACACCGAGTCGTACTGGCAAATAGGCTATTCCCAAAAATGTTTTTAAAATGACCTATCAAATTGTTTACAAAAAGGTTTTCAAAAAGGTTTTCAAAAATCACCAAAACCTATTTTAAAAACCCTAACCTAACCCTGACAGAACTCGGCCAGAGTTCGGCCAGAGTTCGGCCAGAGTTCGGTTGGTGGCCGTTTTGATTTTGAATTCTCTGGAACTTGGTCCTCCTGCAGTTGCGGATTTGACCGAGATTTGCTCATCGAGTTCTGCCCGAATGAAACAGAAGGCTTGATTGAAGAATACAATCCTCTAGTCGATTTGCCAGTGCGGTACGGTCTAGAAGTTTCTGAGAGATTGTAATCAGAAGGCTTGATTGAAGAATACCTCTTCACATTTGAAGTTGGACGAGTTCTTCGTATCAAAGCTCGCGTTGTAGAAGTTGCAAGGACTTCGTAAGAAAACTTGCGATTTTTCCTATAGTAGATTCAAACTGGTAGCAAGAGTTCTACCGACTGGATTAGTCCTCAACAGAGGGATACCAGTATACATCGCTGTCTTTGCGTTTGCTTTCTGAACTCTGCCTTTACTTTATTTTCATTTGTGATTATATACTGTGATTGTGTTGCTAACTTTTTTAATTAGCATTATTCCGCTGCCAACTCTATTCACCCCCCCTCTAGAGTATTACGCTTTACTATATCGTTCCTACAATTGGTATCAGAGCGGGTGTTACAGGTAAAGCAAGGTATAAGTGCTATTATTTATTCATTATTTATTAGATCACAGCACATCACATGGCTACTATGAAATTCACAAGTGAAGGTCAGGCCACAAACAGACCTCCTCTGTTTGATGGTACTAACTACACTTATTGGAAAACACGGATGAGTTTCTTCTTAAAGTCTCTTGATTTTGACTTATGGGCTATTGTTCTTGATGGCTATCAGAAGCCACCTCGTATAAATGTCGAGGGTGTTTTAGTTGAAAAACCCCAAAACAGTTATACAGAGGAAGAAAAGAAAAAGGCCTGTCTTGACGCACGTGCCATTAATGCTCTTTTTTGTGCCTTAGACAGAACAGAATTTAACAGGATATCTACATGCACAACGGCAAATGGTGTATGGAAGCTTCTCGAAGTTACACATGAAGGCACGACTCAAGTCAAGGAGTCAAAAGTCAGTAGACTTACTCAAGAGTACGAGGCGTTCAAAATGAAGCCAAATGAAACAGTCACACAAATGTTCGAGAGGTTCTTGGATATTGTAAACCCTTTGTCCTCCTTAGGCAAAGAATACAATAACCACGAAAAGATTCGCAAACTCCTGCGAGCTCTCACCAAGAACTGGATTCCGAAGGCTACAGCTATCATTGAAGGAAACGACCTCACCACAATATTACTTGAAGTACTCATGGGTAAGCTACTCACTCATGAACTGGATCTACAAGATTTTGAAGAGCCTGCACCAAAGGAGAAGACTATCGCCCTTAACGCTCAGCACAGAAAAGCTGCTGAAGATGACTCAGACAGCAGTGGATCTGACGCTGAAGATCAAGCTCTCCTAGCAAGGAAGTTCAAAAGATTCATGAGACATGAAAAAAGAGTCAAAGAGAACAACAGCAACAACTGGTACCAAGAAGATGCTGTCTACTATGGCTGCAAGAAGAAGGGACATATGAAGAAGGACTGTCCCATCAACTCATCATCGAGCAAGAAGAATAACAGGTATGAAAAAGGCAACCTGAAGAGATCAACATCCCGAAAATATGCCAACACCAGCATATGGCATGAGAGTGAAGCTAGCGACTCAGAAGATGAACATTCAGAGGACGCTGCAAACATCTGCTTCATGGCAATCGATCAGGTACCTACTGAACCTGTAGAAACATATGATGACTTTACCTTTGAGCAATTAGGAGATGCCTTCAGTGACCTGATGCTTGACTACAGGAAACTGCGTAGTAAATATCAGACCGCTAAGAAGGTACTCAAAGAGTACAAAAGAGAAATAGGAAGACTTACCGACCTAATAGCTGAGGTTAGAACTAGTGTTAGTGAGTCTAGTGAGCTTTCCTCTATAAAGCTCTTATTACACGAGACTAAACAGTCATCCGAAGAGAAAGATAAGATTATAGAACAATTGAGAGAAGATCTTTCAAAAGAAAAGAAAAGTCTTCAATCTGCACAAATCAGAATGGAATCACTCACTTCTGATTATACTAAGTTATATGACACTTCCAAAAGGTTGGAAATTATGTTAGGAAAACAGCCTGAGCCTGCTGCTTCCTATCCTAACACGTGTCACTTACCGAAAATTCGGAACATTCCCAAGCCAAACACTGTCAGACCAAACCATATAAAACCTTTACCCCAAAAGGTTAAGCCCAAACATGATCATAGGTATGCATTCTTCTATACTAGAAAACCTAAACCTACCAACCATGCACATCACTCTGCTTTCAACACTCAACATGCACAATGTCATTATTGTGGCCTCATTGGTCATATTTCATCTGCATGTAGAATGAGAAAGCTAGTTGATTTAAATGTTTATGCTTGGATACCTAAAGCTAACAATTCAGGACCCTACAAGAAATGGGTACCAAGAGTTTCATCTGCAAACTGTTTTGTAGGTGGAACACCCTTCACATGCTAGAAGCAAATGGATCCTCGACAGCGGTTGCTCACGGCATATGACCGGTGACGCTACTCTATTTGCAACACTGTCGAAGAAGAAGAAGGAAGGTTATGTTTCCTTCGGTAATAATTTGAAAGGGTATATTATTGGTATCGGTGATGTTGGTAAATCTCCCTATCACGTGATTAAAGATGTCTGTCTGGTTACCGAGTTGAAACATAATCTGCTCAGCATAAGTCATCTAGCTGATCATGGTTATGGTATCAACTTTGGCAAAGACAAATGTACTATAGTTGATAGCTCAACTGGTAGTACTATCTTTGAAGGAATCAGGGAAGACAATATATATGTTTTCTATCTATTGGAAGAAGCTAACATTTCAGGTAGATGCTTAATGGCCAAAAGTGATGAGAGTCATTTATGGCATATGAGACTCGGTCATGCAAACATGGATACAATTTCAAGATTATCCACAAAGAAGTTAGTACGCGGTTTACCGGACATAACATTCAAGAAGGATTCGGTATGCAGCCAATGCGAAAAGAACAAGGCTACCAGATCCACATTCAAGTCTATAAACGCAGTATGTACTACTAGACCTCTACAATTGCTACACATGGATTTATTCGGTCCTAGCAGAGTTGCTAGTCTCGGAGGTAAATTATATGCATTTGTAATTGTAGATGATTTTTCTAGATACACGTGGGTATATTTCTTGACACGCAAGAATGACGCATTATTCGAATTTGTCTCCTTTTGCAAGAAAGTACAGAATGAAAAAGGTTACATGATCACTCGTATTAGAAGCGATCATGGAGGCGAATTCGAGAATGCTGATTTCGAGTAATTTTGTGACACACACGGTTTTATACACGAGTTCTCCTGCCCTAGAACTCCACAACAAAATGGAGTTGTGGAACGTAAGAACAGAACTCTAACCGAAATGGCCAGAGTAATGTTAAATCAATTTAGCCTACCCAAATACTTCTGGGCTGAAGCTGTCAATACAGCTTGCTTTGTGCTCAATAGAGTTCTAATTCGACCCAAATCGAAGAAGACTCCATTTGAGTTATGGTTTGATAGAATTCCTTCAGTTTCATATTTTAAGATATTTGGCTGTAAGTGCTTTATTCTTAATACTAAAGACAATTTGGGAAAGTTTGACGAAAAGGCCAATGAAGGTATATTTTTAGGTTATGCGGCCAAGAGCAAAGGATACAGAGTCTTCAACAAACGTACCATGATCATCGAAGACTCAATCAACGTCACTTTTGATGAAATGAACCAAATGACACTCGATGACAGTGATGAAGATCTGCCCACATCAAGCTCAACATCAGCTGAACCTGAACCAAGCTCTGCACAAGCTGAACCCCCTAGAGGAGATCCAGGAACCAGCTACCTACAGAGTCTACCGAAAAGGTTAAAATTCACAGCTGATCATCCACAAGATTTGGTAATTGGTGACATTACCAAAGGAGTAAGCACTCGATCATCCAGTAGAGATATTATTTCTAGTGTTGCATTTATTTCACAGCTAGAACCTAAATCTATTGATGAAGCATGTAGTGATAGTTTCTGGATAGATGCCATGCAAGAGGAATTGAACCAATTCGAACGGAATCAAGTTTGGGAACTTGTTCCCAAGCCTATTGATCATCCGGTCATTGGCACCCGTTGGGTATTCCGAAACAAACTGAATGAGGATGGTTTAGTAACTCGTAACAAGGCTCGACTCGTAGCTCAAGGATACAATCAAGAAGAGGATATCGACTACGATGAGACTTATGCCCCAGTTGCGAGATTAGAATCCATTCGTATGTTATGTGCATTTGCATGTTTTCATGATTTCAAACTTTTTCAAATGGATATAAAAAGTGCTTTTCTAAATGGATTTATAAAAGAAGAAGTTTTTGTAGCACAACCTCCGGGTTTCACGGATTTCAAAAATCCTGACCATGTTTTCAAGTTGAAGAAAGCCTTATACGGTTTGAAACAAGCCCCTCGTGCTTGGTATGATCGTCTAAGCTCTTTTCTACTTGACAACGGTTTTACAAAAGGAAAGGTTGACACTACACTTTTTATTAAATCTTTTAATGGCAAGCTGCTTTTAATTCAGATCTATGTTGATGATATCATATTTGGATCCACTGATGAATCTCTTTGTCAAGAATTATCTAAGTGTATGCAGAATGAGTTTGAGATGAGCATGATGGGAGAGCTGAAATTCTTTCTCGGATTGCAAATCAAACAAACCGACAATGGGACGTTCATTAATCAAGCCAAGTACACAAAAGATTTGCTAAAGAAGTTTGATCTGGACAATGTCAAACCTATTGGCACTCCGATGGCAACTTCAACAAAGCTTGATTCTGACGAACAAGGCAAGCCAGTCGACACACGTAAGTATCGAGGTATGATTGGTAGTTTACTTTACTTAACTGCTAGTCGTCCAGATATAATGTTTAGTGTTTGCTTGTGTGCACGTTTTCAAGCTAACCCAAAGGAATCACATCTGTCCGCAGTTAAGCGTATCTTCCGATACCTTAAAGGCACTTCTTCTGTCGGCTTGTGGTATCCCAAATCCAAATCCTTTGACCTTATTGGTTATTCGGATACAGATTTTGCTGGATGCAAGGTTGATAGAAAAAGTACTAGCGGTACATGTCATTTCTTAGGCAAGGCTTTAGTCTCTTGGTTTAGTAAAAAGCAAAATTCTGTAGCCTTATCAACAACAGAGGCTGAGTACATCGCCGCAGGACGTTATTGTGCTCAGATTTTGTGGATGAAACAAACCTTAGAAGTCTTTGATTTATTTTACACACATATTCCCATTTTCTGTGATAACACTAGCACCATTAATTTGACTAAGAATCCTGTATGTCACTCTCGTACTAAACATATCGAGATTCGGCATCATTTTCTTAGAGATCATCATCTAAATGGAGATATAAACCTTGTATACATAGATACTGATAATCAATTAGCTGACATCTTCACTAAACCTCTAGCGGAAGATCGCTTCAATTATTTACGTCGAGAATTAGGAATTTTGGACGTCAATAATATTAATTGATTTTATTTTATGTTTTTATATCATTATGCAAAAACTGTGTTAGAGACAAGCTAATAAAGAGTCTGTCTGTCACCACAACTACGGTTGAAGCGAAGCGGTATTTAAGAGTTCCCCGGTGAACCTCCGCCAGCTGGGACAGTACTCCTACAGCTAATCTGAGACAGCTGCTGTGTAACGATATTTAACTCATTAAATATTATTAATTATGTTATTTGAAAGCTAAAATAACTAATCTTTGAATTAAATATTTGAAACGAGTCCATAAAAAAGAAGTAGCTAAATCAACTTGAAAGAACCCTAGGCGAATTCGGCCAGAACTCTGACCGAATTCGGCCCGAGTTCGGTTGAGGGTATCTGCGTATATATCCAGAACCCAAGAGCTCCTTCTCTTCCATTGCTTCAACCAGCAGCTACAGCCGCCCAAAAATCCTCCAAACCCTAGGTATTCACCAACCCATTGCTCCCTATCTACTTGGTGAAATCCTTCCAAATTTTGGAATCGTGCGGAGATCATCCTTCTCTACAACATATCCAATTTTTGTGAGGTATAACTCTCTCCTTCTCCACTTTCAAATTTGTGCTTATTTATTTCAATGGCACCTAGATTTAATCCGTCTAAGAGGAAGAAGACTACTCCTAGTGAGGAAGGGTCCTCTTCGAATCCTCACACGGATTCTTTGTTTTTGCCAGTCCAAAAGAGCGACGGTGCTTTCGATGGGTTTTTCTTTCAAACCCTCGATCAAGCTTTATTATGGTACGGTGACTTTTCTACCCGATCCATATGCAGCGGCGCTCCGATTAAATGGACGATATTTCCTGACCATCGTCACTTATTTGAGGCATTAGGGTTACATTTGCTTGTTAAACTGTGCTTCCCAATTGCTACTAATGCCATTAGATTGTTCTATTGCAATCTCGTAGTTAACACTTTTGACGTGAACACACGTGTTGGAGGCATAGATATTGAGGTCAATGATGTCCTCCTAGCGAAGATTCTTGGGATTCCCAATGAAGGTGAACCGCTAGTTGATATCACGGAATTCGAGTTCCCCGACGGCACTACACTCACAAGTTTTAAAACGGAACTTTGTGCACCTGACAGAGTACGTTCTGGAAAGTTTAAGGCTAACAACCTTAACTTGTTCAACTACGAATTGCATCGCATCATCTACTCTACTCTACTTCCTAAATCCACTTCCAAGGATGATGTGACTTCGCTTGAGCTGTCCGCTATGTATCATCTTATCAAGGGGATTCCTTTTTCCGTCCCCAAGACTATTATTCAGATGATGGGACGTTGTCGTACAAGAGATCGAAATCTCTCTTACGCGATGATTCTCCCTCGTATCTTTCAGCGCTTCGACATCGATCTATCGACTTGTACTCAGGACTCTGAGTCCAAGTTACTCCAGCTTTCTCGTCGCAGCCGGACTGCTTCAGCTCCACCTCCTGATCTCTACTGCACCATCTCCACACATAGCCGTATGCCATGACTTTTGAGGGCATACATCAGCACTATCTACTTTGACGTCTCGATGACGGACATGGCTCGCGAGCGTGAGTTCCGCGATGTCACCCGTTACCAGGCGATGGCAAACTCCTTGGCCGATCTGCGTTTGCACAGACTGGTCACTCGGCCGCTTCCATTCCTCGAGATCAGCTTTTTCGGGTTACCGCTGTGAGGATGAGGCTGTCCATGCTACTTCCAGCCCGGTAACGCCTATGATTGGTATCGTGCTCCTCGAGATTATGTTGGCGAGTTCTATGCTGGCGCCCCTACTCATCTTCTGGCGTGGTACTTCTGGTGCTGGTACTTCGGTCATGCTGGCCGTGTGCTGATGATATTGATGAGGATAGTGATGATGAGATCTGATCTGATTACTAGTGATTCTACTGTATACTTGGAATGCTCCGACATTCCAAGTTTTTATCATTTATTTTTTTTGATTAGTACTTTGTAGTTTGCTATCAGTATTTCTTTTATCTCATGGACATATTTTGATGTTTCATTTATGACATCTCAGTTTATTTCAGCATTTTGTTAGCACTATCTCTTTTTTACTGCTTCTTCATTACAAACTGCCTGTGAAATAGCATGCCTGAGATTTATTTTATGTTTTGAAGCAATACATGCCTGTGATGATAATTTGTAGCAACTTTATATGCTTGTGATAATAATCTCTAAATTCTTATTTCTTTTATTTTCTCGCTATTTGTTACTTATGCATTCATTGCGGGGGAGTCTTCTGCATTTAATGCAGGGGAGCCTTCTCTTGTGCAATTATTTGCTAAGTGACAAAGGGGAAGAAAATTAAAATGATCTAACATTTTTTTGAGTTATACAGGTTATGAACAATTGTACTTTTTGATATTTTTTTGAACACGCTTGAACTAGCTTCATGTATATCATTCATAGTTTGTCAATTATCAAAATGGAGGAGATTGTTGGCCCATTGGTCATATGGTAACCTGATTTAATAATTGATCAAAACTTGTCTGGATATACGAAGCTTGTTGGGACATCTCAGCTCCTTGGACATTAGCAAGATTGGATATTCACTTCGTTCAAGACTGAAAATCGTTTGCCTACTTGAGTCTGTATTTCTATGCAATGTAATTTTTTTTATTTGAGTCTAGGAATACATTGTACACCGAGTCGTACTGGCAAATAGGCTATCCTAAAAATATTTTTAAAATGACCTATCAAATTGTTTACAAAAAGGTTTTCAAAAAGGTTTTCAAAAATCAAAAACCTATTTTAAAAACCCTAACCTAACCCTGACAGAACTCGACCAGAGTTCGGCCAGAGTTCGGCCAGATTCGGTTGGTGGCCATTTTGATTTTGAATTCTCTGGAACTTGGTCCTCCTGCAGTTGCGGATTTGACCGAGATTTGCTCATCGAGTTCTGCCCGAATTCTGCCGAATTCTGACAGAGTTCTCCCTTTGAAAATCCTATAAATAGAGTATTTGATCATTTCAATTCACTCATTCACTTTCAATCTTCTCTCTATCTAAAAGCTTTCTGCCTTCCAAAGAGTTTCTAGAGCTTCTTTTTCAGATCCCAAGCCAGTTACAATCCTCTAGTCGATTGCCAGTGCGGTACGGTCTAGAAGTTTCTGAGAGATTGTAATTAGAAGGCTTGATTGAAGAATACCTCTTCACATTTGAAGTTGGACGAGTTCTTCGTATCAAAGCTCGCGTTGTAGAAGTTGCAAGGACTTCGTAAGAAAACTTGCGTTTTTCCTATAGTGGATTCGAACTGGTAGCAAGAGTTCTACCGACTGGATTAGTCCTCAACAGAGGGATACCAGTATACATCGCTGTCTTTGCGTTTGCTTTCTGAACTCTGCCTTTACTTTATTTTCATTGGATTTATATGTGATTGTGTTGCTAACTTTTTAATTAGCATTATTCCGCTGCCAACTCTATTCAACCCACCCTCTAGAGTATTACGCTTTACTATATCGTTCCTACAAGAGCTAGGGTTTGGAGTACGAGTTTCTCTCCCCGATCTATATATGAGTACTGTTGTGGTCGAACAGAGTCAGGGGGGGCTTTACGCTCAGGCTCGGTTTGGGATTGCTTAGTTTTGGGATGGTTGTGCCGGGACTGGGCTGGGATGCTGCGCGCGCTGGGCTGGCTGCTCTGTTTTCCTTTATTTGTTTTCTTCTTTTTATTCTTTTCTTTTATAATAGTTATACCTATATACCTATTGTGTATTCGTATAGAGATACTCATGCATCATAATATATAGAATATATATTATATATATATATATATATATATATATATATATATAT